>OY992883.1:33911472-33963972 GCA_963921405.1 Cepaea hortensis | reverse complement strand
TGTCTCTCAAAGTTGATTCATCCATTTGCACCAAGAATTTTCTTGTTTTCAGCTTTTAAACAAGTTGAATTTCAATATCCTCACTAATTTCGTCTATTCTTCTGCTAACAGTATTGTTACTTAGTGGCATACATTTAACGTCTTTGTCATCTTTTTCCAGAACCGTTTTAAGAAATGCTAATATTGATGGTTTGATTAAATTCTCCCCAATAGTGTGACTTTTCCCAGATTTAGCGATGAGTAATGAAATTTGATAACTAGCCTCAAGAGTACGATTGATAGTTGCTTTATGAGCAGTAAATTGAGACTTTAATGTTACTCTTTTTTTTCTTCTTCAAAATATTTCTTTAAAGTTTGAAAGTAATTGAATTAATATGAGCATTATGTTTCACCTTAAATGTGCCTCAAGACAACCTCGTTTAATTGAGTCGTTGGTCAAGCATTGTTGGCATAACAGGAAAAAAAAGGTGACCGTTCATCCTGGACAACGGGTATGAAATCAAATGTTACATATTCCTCCGAATACTGACGATTTTTTATCTTGCTTGCACCACTCATTTCACTATGGGCTGAAATAAATAAATATAAGATCAATTAAAAACTAAAAACAAATAACATGAAATGGAGTAAACGTAGACTAAAAATGCATATTTAAATACGTATGGCACATTTACCCCACCGCAAAAAAAAATATACTTTTTCATTTGACAAATTTTTCTGGAAAATGATGCTTCTAAAACTGAAATTAATAAAAAAAATTACCAATTGAATTTACTCACCATTTATATATCACTTATATTTATACAATGTATATATGTTTTTAAAGAACAACGAGACTTTTACAAAAATTTAACGCTTATTTCAAATTAACACCAACGGTGAATGCTGAGCGTTACTGCGAAACACTCCAGAAACTGAGATCCCAGCACTAAACATTTCGCGCCATTCAGAATACATAGCCCAGTATAACCAGTAGTTCAACTCTAACGTCTAACAATGAAATCACGGCTACTAACATGGCGGACAGAAGTTACTTATACTAGACGTTTACCCAGCTCGAGTAGCGACTGAGAGTCGCCATACGGTTAACTTAAACTCTGGACGAGTTCATTTTCGAATTGCCCCCCCCCCTAAACAATCGAATTACCCCCCTGTGGGGCGTGGGCCCCACGTTGGGAAACACTGGCTTAACTGATTGAGTACCACGATCGTCTTTAGCGACTTCTCATATCTGCCTTGCGCTTATATATAGCCGAAATGTCATTGCGTTATAATACAACATGTCTGCTACCATATTAACAACTTTCAAGTCATAACTGTGACACACCCCTACTTCCCATTTTCCGACATCTATTTTTGTTTGGATTAAAACCTAATTTTTGTTTGGCACTGAATCAATTAAGAACGGCCGACAGGTAGTTGTTGGTTATGATATCAAGTTTGCAGATGGTAAGCAGATGGTCTCTTTATAGAGACAAAGGTTATGACCACTGACCAGTGGTCATTAGTAAGAAAGAAAAAAAGCAAATATAGCAATTAAAGACGGAAAATTTCTGCACAGGTCAAGCCACTGGATGAATTGGAATTAATAATAGATAACTTTAAAAAAAAAAAAAACCTTAGTTGGATTCATTGAAAACTATCTGGTTAACGAAAATTAACAATAGATAACTAATGAAGGCTGTGGATAGACATGATCACCATTGTCACACGGCATGGACTATAAGAAGAAGTTGATGTGGGTTGAGCCAAGAACCGACATCGCTGCACTCGGCGCATTCCCATAAGCGCTATAAGAAACAGATGTGAAGGACTAGGAACAATTGAATGCGAAGCATTACGTACAATCAATCTTAAAAACACTGTCACCAAATTTCGACTCAGAATTATAATGAAAAGAACATGAGGGAAAATAAAGATGGAAATTAGCCAATAACAGAATGGATTTGTGGACGGAAAAGGAATACATATTGCAAATATACACGTTCTAAACATTAAAAGAGAGATCAGTTAAGACAAAGAAATATCGACACGCATGCTTTATAGATTACACCGAGGCATGTGATAACATGAAACATCGTGAAATTATCAAAGTGTTGACGGATATAAAAATCGACGGGAAAGATTTACAAGTAATAATTTAAAAAAATATTTACTGTACACAAATAGCAGCAATTAAAATAGAAAATAAAGAGGACAATTATGAACCAAAAAAGCAAATAGTAAGACAAGGATGTGTTTTATCACCACGCCCTCCACCCCCCCCCCTCTCACTCTCTCTCTCTCTCTCTCTCTTTCTCTCTTCCTCTCTCGCAAAAAGTAATAATGAAAGGTCAGAAATACTAGTAGGAGGTTATGATATAAACAATTTACCCTATGCAGATGACGCAGAATGGATAGCTGAAAACACAAAATACCTACAATAACTGTTGGACATTGTAGTAATTGAGAGTGCAATAACGGACTTTCCGTGAATATCAAGAAAGCAGAATCAATGGTTATATCAAAGAAAAAGATAACACCAGAATGAGAAATTAAAAAAAAAAAAAGCTTGACTAAGTTCAAATTCAAATACTTTGGGACAATCATAACTTTGAATGGTAGATACCTGACAGAGATTAAAAGTAAAATAGGCTAAGCAACAAATGCATTTCAAAAAATGAAAGGATCTTATGTCGGGTTGCCAGACGTCCGGCAAAGAGAGGACATGTCCTCCTGTTCAGCCTCGTGTCCCCCGTCCGGCAGGCAAATCTAAAAACCTTTAAAATGTCCGGCTTTTTACATATTTTATGAAGGATGTCTATGAAGGTTTCCACTCAGGCACTGAAACCGTTGCTGCAGCGATTGATCTTGAGGACGCATACAACAGAGTACCACTGGATTTTTTAATGTTTCAGCTTCTCGAACTAAACATAAGTCCATTCCTCCTTAGTTGGATCGCTGCAGCCCTCTTCCAACGGAAAGTAGTTTTTAGATGTGGCAGTTGGACTTCGGAACCAACAACAATATATCCTGGCCTACCACAGGGATCACCATTATCTCCGGTACTGTTCAACGCCTACACAGTGAGAATCACCAGTGAGCAGATCACTGGACCTGGCAGGACATTGTCATATGCCGATGATGTTTTAGTGTATCGTCAGGGGAAGGATAGAGAGGAGGTTGCTGTGGAACTACAAACCGAACTCAATCGCATAAGTACTTGGTGTGATGAAGCTGGGGCAATGGTCAACCCAACAAAGGCAACAGTGACTTGGTTCTCGTTGAATAATCATATTGTCAACACTCCAACACCAACTGTAATGCTGTGTTCAGAGATGGTGGAAAGAACGCAGGCAATGAATTACCTGGGGATACGGTTTGATCAAAGCCTTGCTTATAATGTGCACATAGACCAGGTGATAACAAAGGCCAAGCGGGGTTTGGCAGCGATGCGGGTGATGGCGGCAGCAAACTGTGAGCAGCGCCATCTATGTCTTCTGTACGAGGGGTTGGTCATGTCTGTTTTGGAGTATGCAATGGCAATCCTGACTCTCAGCCATAAGCAGATAGAACGGATGGAAAGGATACAGAATGAAGCTATGCGCATTATTCTTGGATGTACAAGAGATACAGCATGCAGGGCGATGCGCTACCTTCTTGGGTTTCCAACCATTGAAGAGAGAATACAAGATTGCAGGGCACGCGCCTACCTCAGAATTAACGCAAACACACAACATCCACTGCATAGTGAAATTAGGAAGGTGAAGGGCAGCAGGTTAAAAAGAGGACGGTCGTGGATGGGTCAAGCCGAAGACATTCTTCAACAGGTGTGTTCACTTGAGGACTTAGAACCTGGCGAGGATTGGGTGCAAGTGCCAACAGACTTCTGCACATCCTTTTCAGTTTGCATCCAACTTGACAGAAAATGCAGACAAGAAAATCCGGCTGCTGTTGAGGCTGAAGTACAAGCGTTGATTTTCGAGAATTCACTAGACGGTGACGCGGTCATCTACACAGATGGGTCGGTCGTCCGACATGTGAGAAGCTCATGGGCCTTTACAGCTCGGGCCGGAGGGAGAATTGTGAAGGAGGACTCTGGTGCTTTTACTGAAACCACAAGTAGCCTGACCATGGAAGTCATGGCAGTAAGTAAATCAATAACATGGCTCGAGACACAGACATTCACTAGGGCTTGTTTCCTTAGCGACTCAATGAACATGATCAAGAGGATAGAGGAGGGGTCGATCCGAAGATAATGGTTGCTGCCTCTGGAGCGGTCTCGACTGGCAAAGATTAGTTTCATCTTCGTGCCAGGACATGCGGGAGTACAAGGAAATGAGCGGGCTGACAAGCTCGCAGGTGAGGCTACTATGGAGGGCGGACGCGCCATGGACCAGGCCGACATTCTGAATGCTCTACGAGAAGTAAGACTTTTGCGAGAACCAAGTGATGACTGTGAATCTACAACAATGGCCAGACTGCGAGAGCAGCAAATTAAAAGAGGTGTGGCCAAACAAGAACACTACGCAGGAAGCCAAAGAAGATTGATAAACCAACACAGAACTGGCGTCGTTAGCCGCTATAAGCTGCGGGATTTGCTGAGGAGGGGATCCGAGCACTTATGGACTGAATGGTTCGATGTGCAATGAGGATGATCTGTCGACTAACTAACTAACTAACTAACATATTTTATGTTATCATTTTTTATATATTGTTACAACTTACAATGTATCTACACTCTACCGAGGTTTTACATTCTTTATTAAAACCCATTGCTTAATAATATTTATTTAATTTTCCTATTTATACCAAATGTGAAACACCAATTATTTGTATAATTTGAATCTAACTGTTGCTCTATTCGGCAACACTAACAATTCTGTAGTCTCTATGGTCAAAATATTAATGTTATTTCCGGTTTCGGTAGCAGAGATGCCACTTAAAATATGTTTTTTTTTTTAAATTTGCGAGGTATTCTTCTATATCCCTGGACACAATGGCAATGTGGAAAGAATGTTCTCCTTGATTAATGCTCAATGGACAAAGGAAAGGAACAGACTTTTACTCGACTCTGTAAAGGGCACCATTCTCACAAAGTACAATTTGAAGAATCTTACCTGTGAACAGTTTTATGCATATGTGATTGCTAAGAGGATCTTCTACGAAATGTTGGCTCCTCCGAGAAATATCTTGTGCAATTAATAAAGATTATTAGGTAATAATTTATAATCGGCTGTTTAAATAATTGAACGTGCTATAGAAGTAAACAAGGATATACATCTTTGCTTTATTGACTATACAAAGGCTTTTGATAGAGTTAGACATGTCAGCATGGTGGATATGCTTGCAGATCTACAAATTGATGGGAAAGACATTAGACTTATAAAAAACATATATTGGAAACAACAAGCTGCAATAAGGATTGATAATGAAGTGGGACAGTATCAGCCAATTAAGAGAGGTGTTAGGCAGGGATGTGTGATGTCTCCAGATCTTTTTTCCCTATACAGTGAAAATATTTTCAGAAATGTAGAGGATATAAATGGAATCAGCATTGGAGGACGAAACATCAATAACATTAGATATGTAGATGATACAGTAGGCCTATTAATTGCAGACAATGCGCAGGACCTGCAACAATTAGTAGATGCGGTTGTTGTACACAGTGAGCAACTGGGGTTAGAATTAAATTGTAAAAATACTCAGGTTATGGTCGTCACTAGGAAGGAAGAAGTGCCACAATGTAATATACAAGTAACCCCGGGAAGGTTAACCCGGTCAACAAATGCCCGCAGAAGTCGGATGTGTCGGCCTAACGGCGCAAGAACGCAGCTCTGCTGTAAACAGGCACAACGCAATCACATCCGAAAAAAAAAAAAACTCCGGATGAACGAAGAAGAAGAAGAATATACAAGTAAATGGAAATATTCTTCAACAAGTGAATCGGTACAATTATCTTGGAACAGTCATAACATCTGATGGGAGATGCCTTGAAGAGATTAGAACAAGAATCACCATGGCGAAAGTAGCCTTTAGCAAGATGAAAAACATTCTGACCAATAAAAAGATGTCAATTGAAACGAGAAAAAGAGTGTTGAGGGGATACATAGAGCCTGTTCTTTTGTATGGATGTGAAACTTGGACAATGTGCAGTCAAGCTGAAAAGCATCTGATGGCTGCAGAAATGTGGTTTCTGAGGAAAATGCAAAGAATACCATGGACAGACAGAAAAACCAATGACCAAGTACTACAGGAGACAAATGAACATCGTAAACTGATTAGAGAAATTAGACGTAGACAGTCAAAATTTTTTGGACATGTTATGAGAAGAAATGGATTGGAGAACTTAGTGACAACTGGCAAGATCGAAGGGAAACAGACCAAGAGGAAGACTGAGAGGAAAATACCTGGATGGCTTGGCCACATGGCATGGACGAGACAGGAACACTGAGCTGATCCACGACACTGGTGATCGGGTGAAATGGCGAGTCATGACCGCCCACGCTTTCCGGCATGGCACATGATTGATTGATTGATTGTTTAAATAATGTTTTTTCTTTTTGCATTTTGAAAAAGGTCTCCATTGAATTTATATTTATTTTTTAACATGATTGTTTCTTGGTTGGGTTCACTAACAGTAAGATACACTTATTGGCAGCTATTGTAATAAAATTGTACTGATTGTGGGTTTAATCTGGAACGATTTAAATGAAACATTCAATATGTCCTCCCTTTTGTCTTATTATGTCCTCCTTTGTCCTCCTTTTTGTCTTATTATGTCCTCCTTTTGGTGCCCACGTATCTGGCAACCCTAATCTTATGCAATAAGGCAATGTCATTAATTGTCAGAACAGAGTAATGAAATGTAATATATAGCCTGTTCTGCTGTATTTTAGTGAATAATAATAACAGAACGTGAACGGGCAAATTTGAAAGAGCTTGGAGACTCCTTGTCTGAAATGTATGTTGCGAATACCTAGAGCTGCCAGAGGTACTAACAACGAGTGGCTTTGAAAGGATAATGAAACAAGAACATTATATTCAAATATGAGAATGAGACAAACCGCGTACTTTGGTTATATAACTAGAAGAGAGTCTTCGGAAAACATCTCGACAACTGACAGATCAGTGGTAGGAAAGACCGGGGCAGACAGACATAAGTGATACTGAATGCAGTGGGACGGTGGTATTGAGGAATATTATCAGGTGTGTTTATCCAAACCACCAAGTAACGCGCTTTATGGGGATGCACTAGCATCTACGCCATTTGCCAAGCGTATGATGATAATGATGATATGTTTTTTGTTGCGTATCCCTTACGGGAAGTTGCAGTCAACACCAGCATTTTTCAGCTGCTGTTGATGTACTAGGCAAGTGTTACGTTCAGTAGTTTGCAATTGCTTTCTGAACGATGATTACGGGGCAGGAATTAAGAAAGTCACTAATTCATGATAATTTTCAGCATGGCTATTTCCAAATCTTGTTAAAGCTCTGTTGAACCGTTCTGAATTTCGCTGAGAACATTTCTCCAATTCATTCATCTGCTGATTGCTGTCTGATACCAAGATGTATCAGAATTGAGATCCAAGCTGCCACTTTGCCATTGAAACGGTTTGTCTATACTTTACTTATAAAAGGGATTAGTTTCTCTGGCTCCTAGCCTACGGTCGGATAAGCTCAGAGTGGTGGGAAGAGGGTTAAGTGACTGCCACTTGTGGAAGCGTAGAATCGTCAAGAACTTGTGTGGAATTATTGTCCAGATCACGCAGGTGTGAGCGGGGCTAGAGAGGTGATATACTAGCTTCAAGAGCACCTATTCCCGAGATATTAAAGGTGAATCTTCTTTGATCTTGTTATCCTTGATTTTCGTAAGTCCAAACTTAAAGTGGAGGCGCCGAGCTACTGAAAGGGAAGCAGACACAAGAAAAGAAAGATAGACAAGCTGAGATATAAGAAATCAAAGAGAGCGAGCGAGCGAGAGAGAGAGAGAGAGAGAGAGAGAGAGAGAGAGAGAGAGAGAGAGAGAGAGAGAGAGAGAGATGGACATCAGCATGGAAGAAAGGATAAGAGTCATTGAGTCATTGCTCTTTAAACTTCCGGTGCGCAGATAGGCGAGGTAACTTGCTCAACCCCTACACTGGTCAGTTGAACTGAAATGTTGATTTTTCGTCCTTGACTCGGGGACGTAAATTACAAGTCCCTCAGAAGTCGGAGTGAGTTCGTCTGATGACGAGGGATAGTGGTAATAGGGAAAACTAATCCACACGTAGAAAACAATATAGTGCACTCCGCAATATTAGCAACTAATAGTGGACTACCCTCAAGTTCAAAGCAAGAGACAGGTAAAAAAAGAAAGAAAAATAAAACGAGAGAGAGTACGAGAGAGAGAGAGAGAGAGAGAGAGAGAGAGAGAGAGAGAGAGAGAGAGAGAGAGAGAGAGAATGCGAGTAAGAGAGAGAGAGAGAGAGAGAGAGAATGCGAGTGAGAGAGAGAGAGAGAGAGAGAGAGAGAGAGAGAGATAGAGAGAGAGAGAGAGAATGCGAGTAAGAGAGAGAGAGAGAGAGAGAGAGAGAGATAGAGAGAGAGAGAGAGAGAGAGAGAGAGAGAGAGAGAGAATGCGAGTAAGAGAGAGAGAGAGAGAGAGAATGCGAGATAGAGAGAGAGAGAGAGAGAATGCGAGTGAGAGAGAGAGAGAGAGAGAGAGAGAGAGAGAGAGAGAGATAGAGAGAGAGAGAGAGAGAGATGGACATCAGCATGGAAGAAAGGATAAGAGTCATTGAGTCATTGCTCTTTAAACTTCCGGTGCGCAGATAGGCGAGGTAACTTGCTCAACCCCTACACTGGTCAGTTGAACTGAAATGTTGACTTTTCGTCCTTGACTCGGGGACGTAAATTACAAGTACCTCAGAAGTCGGAGTGAGTTCGTCTGATGACGAGGGATAGTGGTAATAGGGAAAACTAATCCACAGGTAGAAAACAATATAGTGCACTCCGCAATATTAGCAACTAATAGTGGACTACCCTCAAGTTCAAAGCAAGAGACAGGTAAAAAAAGAAAGAAAAATAAAACGAGAGAGAGAGAGTGCGAGAGAAAGAGAGAGAATGCGAGTGAGAGAGAGAGAGAGAGAATGCGAGTGAGAGAGAGAGAGAGAGAGAATGCGAGTGAGAGAGAGAGAGAGAATGCGAGTGAGAGAGAGAGAGAGAGAGAGAGAGAGAGAGAGAATGCGAGTGAGAGAGAGAGAGAGAATGCGAGTGAGAGAGAGAGAGAGAGAGAGAATGCGAGTGAGAGAGAGAGAGAATGCGAGTGAGAGAGAGAGAGAATGCGAGAGAGAGAGAGAGAGAGAGAGAGAGAGAGAGAGAGAGAGAGAGAGAGAGAGAGAGAGCAAACAGTTAGGAAGATACGTAGTCCCAAACTACTGTTATATAACCGGGTGCGCAGAGTTGGAGTAAGCGCCCAACCTTGAAAAATACCCAATGGCTTGTGTATTCATCACCTCTGGCAGCAAAAGTCCAACTCCTGGCCTTCACATGGGGACATGTTTTAACTAACAGAAGAAGGGGCGAAGTCGAGTACGCGCATGCGTATCTAAACTTGAGTAAGACCACAGTCTAGCCCAGAAAAAGTAAGGTGCCGAAGACGGAGGCAACCAGCCAGGAGGCGTACCATAGAAATCTGGATGCCATGTAATGATGAAATGTGTCGTTTACTGCAAAACGTCATGTTGCGCGCCCTCCTATAGACTCATGCGCAGTACAGGGCTCTATGCCTAGAAAGGGACCAATCAAAACGACCGGAGGTTCTTCTCGGATATCCTGTGGAGCTAGGGGACCTGAGAATAGAACGTCTGGTCTACCAAAAAACAATACTAAAAATAATACACTGAAATGCGGAGGGATAAAAAAAAAAAAAAATATATATATATATATATATAGAGCTAAAAACATCTTGGACCAAGAAAAAGTAGGTGTATATTGCTTGCAAGAAACTCACCTCAATGAAAACATAGCCTTCAAAATCAGAGTCTACCAGTGTTACCAATCTGACTGAAGGGACAGGCGAAAAATTGGGATACTATCTCTTGTACAAAATAACATCAATGCTTTACAAATTAAAGTTTACATGGAAGTACCAGACACTTAAACGTAATACAGACATTACAAATCTACATCTGATCAATTACTACTGTCCAAGTGACTGCCCACAGACACTGGACACACTACCATTAAAAAAAAAGAATGATTACGAGTGGCGATTTCAACAACCACTCGCAGAGCTGTGGCTAGGATCACACGGATCAGATAGGAGAGAGACTGGAAGACTGGCGGGACAAGAATAGATTCATCTTGATTAACAAGCCGCCTGACCCACATACCATCTAATCGAGTTAATGGTACGTAACAACTACACCTGACTTGACTTTTCATTCACCAGACCTGGAGTGGAACATAACACGAATTGTTGGGAAACAACTTGATGGCAATGACCATCGGCCAGTCTTTCTAACAATAGAAAATGAGCTTGTAAGTGAAAGCAGCACCCTCTCGAGGCGGAACTACAATAAAACAGATTGGGTAATGTACAACCATCGCACCAGCATACAGGTTAGAAATCTGAACACAGATAAAAACAAATAAAGTAATTCAAGAGTTCGGCAAATGCATGCTACAGGCAGCACGAGAAACAGTACCAGAGGAGCTCGTAAACATAAACCCTACTGGAGTAGTGAACTAGAACAGTTGTATAACGATGTGGGATTAAGTAGAAAGCAGTGATAAACAACGAACTACTCAGACTGGGGATAAACATTGTCGCCCCACAAGAGACCAGACTCTCAGAATCTGGAAACATCAAGGAGAGGGACTTCACTTTCTACTGGCATGGCAAGCCGTGCGGAGAGACCAGGGAGCATGGAGTTGGCTTCGCTATCAGAAACAAGCTGGTAAACTCCATCATATCACCAAGTGATGACACTGAAAGAATACTGAAGCTCCAACTCCAGACAGAGGCAGACCCAATTAGTATTATAAGCGTTTACGCCCCAACACATCAGAATTTAGAGGTAGGTTTTATGACGACCTTAGCAAAGTGATCAGCGAAAAACCAGAGGAGCAACACCTTTTCATCTTGGGGGACTTCAATGCCAGAGTTGGCTCCGACCACAAATCTTGGCCTTTATGTCTAATACAGTTTGGCGTTGGGAAAATCAATGATAATGGACGTCTCTTGGAATTCTGCAGCCATCATAATCTGTGCATGACCAACACCTTCTTCGACACAAGACCACAACACAAGGTGTCATAGAGGCACCCCAGATCAAAGAATTGGCACCAACTCGACCTGGTGCTCACTAAACGGAGCAATCTCCACAATATACGGCTAACCCACAACTATCATAGTGCCGACTGCGACACCGATCATTCACCAATTTCCAGCAAGGTGAAGATAAAGCCTAAGAGAATCTACAGAAACAGAACAGAATGAAGACAACGCATCGATGTCAACGGAACCCAAAACAAAGAGAAGGTCAATAAATTCACCCAGGTTATGGCGGAGGCTCTGCCTGGCCCCACAGATGGAACTGCCACCTAGAGATGGAGTCAAATGTGTGACACCATCTATAACACAGCACTATCAACTTTTGGCAAGAAGCAAACAAAATCAGCCGACTGGTTTGAAGCACACTCTGAAGAGATGCTCCCAGCCCTGAAGGTAAAGAGACAAGCATTCTCCGTGTATTAAACATCACCGTCAGATAAAACATTTCAGGCACTGCGAACGGCCAGAAATAGAGTACCACAGACCGCTAGAAAATGTGCGAACAGGTACAGGCTACAGCTCTCTGCACACATTCAAACTTGTGCAGACACTGGAAATATAAGATGAATGTACGAGGGCATCAAGCAAGCTGTCGGTCCATTAAAAAATAAGATGGCCCCTTTACGATCAACAGAGGGGGTAATCATAAAAGATCAGTTAGTTAGTTAGTGGACAGATCATCCTCATTGCACATCGAACAATTCAGTCCATAAGTGCTCGGATCCCCTCCTCAGCAAATCCCGCAGCGTGTATCGGCTCACGACACCAGTTCTGTGTTGGTTTATTAATCTTCTTTGGGTTCCTGCGTAGTGTTTTTGTTTAGCCACACCTCTTTTAACTTGTTGTTCTCGCAGCCTGACCATGGTTGTAGATTCACAGTCATCACTTGGTTCTCGTAAACGACTTACTTCTCGTAGAGCATTCAGAATGTCAGCCTGGTCCATGGCTCATCCGCCTTCCACAGTAGCGTTATCTGGAAGCCTGTCAGCCCACTCATTTCCTTGTACACCCGCATATCCTGGCACGAAAATGGAAGATAATCTTTGCCAGCCCAGACCGCTCCAGAGACAACAACCACTCTCTTCGGACCCACCCCATCTCTATCTTCCTGAGCATACTCATTGAGTCACCAAGGAAACATGCCCTAGTGAATGTCTGTGTCTCGAGCCATGTTATTGTTTTACTCACTGCCATGACTTCCATAGTATGGCTACTTGTGGTCAAAGCAAAAGCACCAGAAACTTCCTTCACAATTCTCCCTCCGGCCTGAGCCATAAAGGCCCAAGAACTTCTCACTCGTCGAACGACCGACCCATCAGTGTAAATAACAGCATGACCCTGTAAAGAATTCTCGAAGATCAGAGCCTGTACTTCCGCCTCCACAGCAGCTGGATTTTCTTGTCTGCATTTCCTGTCTAGTTGGATGCAAACTGAAAAGGATTGTACAGAACTCTGTTGGCATTCGTACCCACTCCTCGCCAGGTTCTAAGTACTCAAGTGAACACACCTGCTGAAGAATGTCTTCGGCTTGACCCATCCACGACTTTCCTCTTTTTAATCTGCTGCCCTTTACCTTCTTAGATTCTCCATGCAGTGGATGTTGTGTGTTTGCGTTGAATCTGAGGTGGGCACGTGCTCGGCAAATTTGTATTCTGTACCCTATTGTTGGAAAATCAAGAAGGTAGTGCATCGCCCTGCATGGTGTATCTCTTTTACATCCAAGAATAATACGCATAGCTTCGTTCTGTGTCCTTTCCAACCTTTCCATCTACTTATGGCTAAGAGTCAGGATCGCCATCGCATACTCAAAAACAGAAAGGAGCAGACCCTCGTAAAGAAGACACAGATGGCGCTGCTCACAGTTTGCCACCGCCACCACCCGCATCGCAGCCAAACCCCGCTTGGCCTTTGTTATTACCTGGTCGATGTGCTCAGTGTAAGCAAGGCTTCGATCAAATCGTATCCCCCGGTAATTCATTGCCTGCGTTCTTTCCACAGTCTCTGAGCGCCGATTTACAGTTGGTGCTGGAGTTTTGACAATATAGTTATTCAAAGAGACCCATGTCACTGATGCCTTCGTTGGGTTGACCATCGCCCCAGCTTCAACAGACCAAGTACTTATGCGATTGAGTTCTGTTTGTAGTTCCACAGCAATCTGATCTCTATCTTTACCCTGACGATACACTAAAACGTCGTCGGCATACAACAATGTCCTTCCCGGTCCTGTAATCTACTCACCGGTGATTCTCACAGTGTAGGCGTTGAACATCACCGGAGATAAAGGTGATCCCTGTGGTAGGCCAGGATAAATTGTTGTTGGTTGAGAAGTCCAGCTGCCACATCTAAAAACTACTTTTCGTTGGAAAAGGGCTGCGGCGATCAAATTAAGCAGGAATGGACTTATCTTGAGCTCAAGATGCTGAACCATTAAACAATCCAACGGTACACTGTTGTACGCGTCCTCAAGATCAATCGCCGAAGCACATGTTTCAATGCCTGAGTGAAAACCTTCGGAGACGTTATGGGCAAAATCTGCTGCGTTGGTCCAGGTTTCTCTGTTTGCACGTTACCCTCCCAGGGTATGTGGGAAAACACATTGTCTCTCTAGCTGGCTTGATATTTTTCTGGCAATTAACATCTCCAGCAGCTTGCCTATTGTGATTTGCATAGTTATTACCCGATATTCCTGAATTCTTGTGTGGTCTTTGCCAGGCTTCGGCAAGGGAATCAGATAGCTGTGTAACCATTCCTCCTTGATGCTAGCACTCTCTATACTGTTGTTGTAAATATCTGCTATTTCTTCTAACTCGTTGTCAGTACACATGCTAATGTGCTCATATCTTATACCATCTGGTCCTGGTGCGCTGTTTTTTGTTCGTCGAAGCACAGCCATTATCTCTTTCACTGTCACTGTGTCCACCTGAAATGTTCTGGGCCTTACAACTGTCTGAGGTAACCGTCTTGGCAAAATTTCGGCTTCTCATATCTGTCCGATTGCTCTACTTAAGATAGCGTTCGAAAAGGGCTTTGCCCTTATTCTCTGCCAGATGAGGTCAGCACCTTGGAAGTCAGGAATTCTCTTATTCTTGACTACCCCACTTATGCTTTTATGTAGTCGCCAGAACAATTTCAGTGACTTGTCTGTGTTTACTCTTTGACATAACTCTGCCTAATTTTCTCTGCCCATTTTTCTCTTTAAACCACCTCAACCAGTTTTTTTGAAATAGCTTAATTTTGTGTGCATCTCTCTAAGTGCATGCAAAGACTAGGGTGGGCAATTCTTTTCTTCTTGGCGTTTTGCCATTTCCTTACAGCACCACGCTTATCCACTCATGCCTTTTCCACCTCAAAATTCCACCAAGGTGGCTGCTTCCAGTTTTTTTCCCCTTGCCATGATGCTTTCTGCGCTTGTCGCGGCTTATTTTACATAAAAGATCGAGCGAAACAAATGGGTCGCTGGGTAGAACACTCAATCAATCAATCATGTGACATGCCGGAAAGCGTGGGCGGTCATGACTCGCCATTTCACTCGATCACCAGAGTCGTGGATCAGTTCCGTGTTTCTGTCTCGACCATGCCACAAGGCCAAGCCATCCAGGTACTTGCTTCTAGGTCTTCCCCTTGGTCTGTTCCCCTCGATCTTGCCAGTTGTCACCAAGTTCTCCAGTCCATTTCTTCTCATAACATGTCCAAAAAATTTTGACTGTCTACGTCTAATTTTTCTAATCAGTCTACGATTTTCATTTGTCTCCTGTAGTACTTGGTCATTGGTTTTTCTATCTGTCCATGGTATTCTTTGTATTTTCCTCAGAAACCACATTTCTGCAGCCATCAGATGTTTTTCAGCTTGACTGCACATTGTCCAAGTTTCACATCCATACAAAAGAACAGGCTCTATGTATCCCCTCAACACTTTTTTTCTCGTTTCAATTGACATCTTTTTATTGGTCAGAATGTTTTTCATCTTGTTAAAGGCTACTTTCGCCATGGCGATTCTTGTTCTAATCTCTTCAAGGCATCTCCCATACAATACTACTCAGTGCTATACTCAGTGGAGAACATTGTCGGGGAAGAAGCTCTGGAAGGCATTGAACAATAGCCCACCATGTATGCCCTGGATAACGAACCGTACCTCAGAAATCAGAGAAGCACTAAATTTAGTTGCTTGTCCTTCACAGGACTTAGCAGGCAACCCCAGCATGTTGGCTGTTCGTGATTCCTGGGCAAGTTTTACGTTCAGTAGTTTGCCATTGCTTTCTGAACGACCGGCACCTATACCTTTTTCGAAAAAGCCAGCATCGCTGTGTTTCGAACCCGGGTATACCCACTTGTTAAATAAACTAAAGATACGAGATAGCGATCAATGTAATTGTGGAACTGGTAAAATGATAGCTAAACATTTGCTGCAGGAGTGCCCAATATATGCAGAACAGAGAAAGATATTTTGGACCACACCTGCTTCATTTGAGGACAAGCTCTATGGAGATATCAACAAGCTCAAGTTGACCACAGCTTACTTTAACTACATTCAGGTTGGCATGAAGAAGTACTTAGACTGTCGTCACACTTCATACCACAGGTATGTTGGTAGCAAAAGCGTCCCAGAGGCATGAAATGGAATACTGCTTGGCTAGCAAATCCATTTCGTGGAAACTCCGAATCAAAAGCTCATTGTATGGGCGTCATCAAAGATGGAAAAAGCGTCCCAGTGGTACAAAATGGAATATTACTTAGATAGCAAATTCTTTAAGTGGAAAGTCCGAAATGGAAATTTCACTGCGTAGATGTTATCTGCAGACTGCATTCTTCTGGTTTCCGGAGGAACAGCCTGTGGTGACTGGAAGTCTCAATATACGGAAGTGAGGCTAAGCAGCCATGTGCAGGACGTCACGATTCCATGGGTGAGCCCAGTACCAGAGCGCTATGTGTCGGCTCTGCAATTATGGAAGCTTCCTTGGCTGGCGGGGAATGCCCATGGTCTGCCCCTGCCTTCCCTTGAGGGCTGACCTGGATGTCTTCGGCTGTTCTAAATGGGCCAGCTGGGATGGGGGATGACACCACAACAGTGGGAGTCAAACGTCTTATGAAATCCCCGGGGAAGGTTAACCTTGTCAACAAATGCTGGCAGAATTCGGATGTATCCGCCTAACGGCGCAAGAACGCAAGCTCTGCCCTAAATAGGCACAACGCAATCACGTCCGAAAAAAAGTCTCCCGATGAACGCAGAAGAAGAAGAAGAAGAAGAAGAAGAAGAAGAAGAAGAGCCCAGGTATACGGGATTACGTATCGCGAACGTAATCACTTCGCCACGGAGACCGTATAGCGAAGCACTAGACACTGGAATCCGGCAAGGCACCAGATAAAGATGGTATTCGACCTGAAATTTTAAAATGTGGCAAAGAAACAATCATCCCAGAATTGTATGCAATACTTCAGCTCTTCTTAAAAGAAAAATCAGTACCACAGGATATTAGGGACGCAAACATTGTTACCATTTATAAAAGCAAAGGTGACAAAAGCACTGCAACAACTATCGCGGTATTTCCTTCCTCAGAATTAAAAAAAAATGTTGCATATCCCTTGCAGGACGTTGCAGTCAACACCAGCATTACAGGCAAGATTTTCGCTCGAGTAATCCTAAAAAGATTACACATCCTTGCTGAAAGAATCTACCCCGAATCACAGTGAGGATTTAGACCCAACAGGCCCACCATCGATATGATTTTGTCACTCAGGCAGCTCCAAGAGAAGTGCAGAGAACAGAGGAAGCCATTATATATTGCCTTCATCGATCTCACAAAAGGCTTTTGACCTCGTGATTAGAGACGGCCTTTTCAAGATCATTGAGAAGGTAGGATGTCTACCTACCCTGTAAAGTCATTTCACGAAAAAATGCAGGGGATCATTTTATTCGATGGCTCAACATCCCCGTCATTCAGCATCAGCAGTGGGGTAAAGCAGGACTGCGTGCTTGCTCCTACACTTGTTGGTATCTATTTCGCCCTTCTCTTAAGACAGGCATTTGGGACTGCCACTAAGGCATATACCTCCATAAAAGATCTCATGGCAAACTTTTTATCCCATAAAGACTCAAGGCGAAGACCAAAATAAAATCAAGATGCATAAGAGAACTTGTCTTGTCTTGATGTTTGTCCATCAAGAATGATGATGACCATTCATTTCATCCAGTGGGTTTGAAAGTATGGAGCCGTGAGTTCTAAGATGGATGATAAGGCCTTTTCTGGCTCGAAATGTTCTTTGACAATGTGGACAAAGATTGCTTGACGTTTCTGGAGGAGGATTTCCTGCAGTGGGTTTTCTGTCCTGCCTTGTCTTCACAGCTCCTGCATTCCTGGTTGCCTCAAACATGATTACACCCTTGTGTAATGATGCACGCCACGAATTTCGGTCTCTGGCTGCAGTTTCCCAGGTGTCATGATGAATTCCAAAAGCAATCAGTGAGATTTTCAGAGTGTCTTTAAAGCTTTTCCTCGGGCCGCCTTGGGAGCGTTTACCACAACGCAGCTCGCCGTACAAAATTCATTTAGGGAGCCTGTGATCTGGCTTGCGAGTTAAGTGACCAGCCCAGCGAATCTGATTCTTCATTAGTAGAGAGTGGATACTGGGCATGGACGCTATTTCTAGGACTTCAGTGTCTGGGATCTTGTCTTGCCATTTAATCTTCAGTAGCTTCATATGCAGACTGTGTGGTAGTGGTTTAATTTCCTACAGTGTTGCTAATAAACAGTCCAGGTTTCACAAGCATATAGCAGTGTAGATAATACAACTGCTTTGTAGGTTTTCAGCTTTGTTTGCAGGCTTTTTCCATTTCTGTCCCATACATTCTTGTACAGTCTGCCAAAGGCCGCGCTGGCCTTGGAGATTCTTGCATTCACTTTGTCATCAATTGTGGCAGCTTGTGACACAGTGCTGCCAAGATAGGTGAATTCGTCCACAACACTTAGTCTATGACCATTCACTTTGATATTCGGCACATTGTGATTATTCCCTGGAGCTGGCTGGTACATAACTACAGTCTTCTCCAAGTTGATATTGAGCCCGAAGTTGGCACAGGCATGTGAGAAAGCTGAAACATTGTGTTTCATGTCTGCCTCTGAGTTGGCACATAGAGCGCAATCATCAGCAAACAGGAGCTCTCTGACTGTGTTGAGAAGAGAACTACTGTTTGCTGACGATGCAGCACTGACTACTCATGCAGTGGAAGATCTGCAACAGCTGATAGATCGTTTTGCAGCCGCCTGCAGAGACTTTGGGCTCACAGTCAGCTTAAATAAAACACGGGTGATTTAACAAGATGCTGGTGTGCCTCCATCAATCAAAATTTCTAACTACGAAATGAAGGCTGTCCATGAGTTTGCGTATTTGGGTCGATAATGTCAGACAATCTTTCCTTAGAGACATAAATCAACAGACGCATTGAAAAGGCAGCCACAACACTTTCCATGCTAACTATGAGAGTTTGGGAGAACAATAGGCTACCAGAGCTTTTAAAACTTCAAGTATATAAAGCATGTGTTATTAGCACATTATGGGTCTGAATCCTGGACCTTGTAGTCGCGATAGGAAAGAAAGTTGAATTCCTTCCACATGAGATTTTTGAGACGTATCCTGGGCATATCGTGGAAAGACCATATAACTAACAACCATGTGCTTGAAAGAGCGCTCCCTCCTCAACCAGAGACGCCTCCAGTGGCTGGGCCACGTATCTAGAATGCAGGATGAACGGAGAACTAGCCAAAGGGAAGAGGCCAAACGGAAGACCCCAAATGCAACATAAGTATGTGTGTAAACAAGATATGAAAACCCTCGGCATATATCCAGACACATGGGAAAGAGTTGCAGCAGACAAATATTACTGGAGAAGAGATGAACGAAACGGACTGGTGCTCTTTGAGCGCAATCTGATCCAACAAACAGGATAGGAGGCACAGGCATAAAATACAGTCACTTACTGCGGGACGTGCCTCGTCTTACAGATGCGGAAACTGTGACAAAGATTGTAACTCTCGCATTGGACAATACAGCCACCAGCGGCGCAACTCTATAGTCCTACAGGACTGAAAGAGGCCTACTACTACAATGTAGAAAGCAAGCAGAGGCCAAACCTGCCAATAGCACCACGATAACTACCAGCATGCAAAAGCCACATTTCAAAGAACTAAGCTGCAGATTAGAGACGAAAAAGCTGACAAGAGAAAAAAGTCACTGAACTTTGAAAGAGACAACAAAGTTGTGGAAACTAATAAAACAACTTAACGACGAGGACACAGGGAGAAACTCAAAGATTGCACTACATAAATACGGAAATATCTCATCAGGAAAGCAATCAGCCATTTTGTGGACCTATTTGCCCAAGATTAGAATATCGAAATTAGTCCAGAGAAACAACAAGAGATTCAAGAGAAATGGCAACATGCAGGACATAATGAAATAAAACATGATGTTCTGGAGGCAGCTATCACAATCAGCGAACTGGAGCTAGCCATATCAAAACTGAAAATGAGAAAGTCACCAGGAGCCGACGATATCCCCAGTGAAATGATCAAGAACCTAGGAACAATTGCCAAAACAAAGCTGCCGCAGATTAAATAACTGCTAGACCTTAGGCAGTGTTCCACAAGCCTGGAGAGAAGTATTCATGATACCCCTAATAAAATCAGGGAAAGATAGTTCTATTGCCTCCAGCTACAGACCAGTTAGCCTCACCAGCTGTCTCTGCAAAACAATGGAGAGCATCATCAATCACAGACTGCAGTGGTACATTGAAAGTAAAAACATCCTTGTGCCATAACAAGCTGGCTTTGGGCAGTACTTCTCCTCGGAAGATCAGACAACCTACCTCTGTCAAGAAATTGAGGATGCATTCCAAGAGAAGAAACTGGTGCTTGCGGAATAGATAGATCTAAAGAAAGCCTTTGACAAAGTCTGGAAAGAAGGTCTGTTGAAGAAACTGAGAAACTGTAAAGTCAGTAGAAGAATGTACAAATGGGTGAAAGCATCCTTGCACAACAGAAGAACCCGAGTGCAGCTAGACGGACTCAGAGCAAGAAAGTACTACTGCGACATGGTGTTCCCCAGGGTGGAGTCTTGTCCCCCACACGGTTTCAAATGTTGCTGTATGAAGCCGGGGCGCAGTGTTGGGGTGAGCGCCCAATATTGCTTAAATACCCCAGTGGCTCGTGAATACATAACCTCTGCAGCAAAAGTCCAACTCCTGGCCTTCACGTGGCGGAACTGTTTTAACTAACAGGAGAAGGGGCGACGGCGAGTTTCTGGCGCCGAAAAATAACCAGTATGCTCTAGATGTGTATGCACGTACATGATGCGCATACACGTGTGTGCGCGCGTACACATCTACACTCGAGTGAGACCACAGTCTGCTCTAGCAAAGAAAGGTGCCGAAGACGGAGGCAACCAGCCAGGAGGCGCACCACAGAAATCAGGATGCCACGCAATCAGGCAAAATGGAATATGTCGACTACTGCTAAATGTTATGGTGCTCGCCCTGCTTTGGACCCCCAGGCAGGTGCAGTGCCGGGCCGTATGTCTCGAAAGGGTCCAACCACAACTACTGGAGGTCCTTCTCAGATGTCCTGTTGAGCGAGGGGACATGGGAATAGGACGGCTGGCCATACTAAACAAAGACTTAAAATAATGCACTGGAATGCGGAGGGAGTCAGCAAAAAAAAAAAAAAGAATTAGAAAACATCTTGGACCAAGAAAAAGTAAGCATATGTTGCTTGCAAGAAACTCACCTCAACGAAAATATGGCCTTCAAAATCAAAGGCTACCAGTGTTCCGATCTGACCGAAAGGACAGGCGAAAAGGTGGGATACTGACCCTTGTAAAAAACAACATAACTGCTTCACAAATCGAAGTCTACATAGAAGGAGCTGAGTATCAGACACTTAAACTTAAGACAGGCAATACAGATCCTCACCTGATCAATTACAACTGTTTTATTTGGTTGTTTCGGGATTTGAGATTTAAAGATTGAGCACAACCCACCACTGGCAACGCTGATCGTATTCCGGTACGAACCTAAGGCCTTGACCACGTCAATTTGGAAGCAATATACTCGAGTTTCGCTCTCGTTTGAGCTCGTCAGTAGTGCACATCCTTGACCGGACCCGGAAACAAACCCCGGATCACTGGCATGTGACGCGGGTGGAAATGTCTCCCGCCAAGGTTGGTTTTCAGTGGACCAAAAAGGTGGAAATCGCTAGGGGCTAAGTTGGGGCTGTAAGGTGTATGTTCCAAAACCTCCCGCCTTAGTTGGTTAATTTTCTCCTGAGTTAATCGAGCCGTATGTGGTCTGGCATTGTCATGAAGAAGCAACACTCCTCTATTCAGCAGTTTTCATGCATTATGCTGTATGCTGAACCATTGAGCAACCTTTTGCAGATGCTACAGGGTATATCGTTACTTGCCTGTCACCTCTAATCATCTCCTATAAACATAGTGAATATTCTATGGTTTTTAAACTATATATTATACATTATAGTATAGGAATATTAGTTGTGCGTGCCTACTGCCCCAGCGCAAATCTGGCTGAGTAACATACTCAGTTTTGGCCTGCAAACATTGTGACCACACGAGAATCTGCCTGGCCAGTTGTTGCCAACCGGAAGATTGTGTTCCCCATTCATTTCAGATATTAACCTAATACGGGAAGGACACAGGAGAGCCAAAAACTAGCTGTACGACACTTTGTAACTAACAGAAAAGCCATAACGGCGATATTAAGCCATAGGTTCCAGAGAACCAATTTGAGAAATATGTGAATACCACAAGTATCCAGAAATTACGAAGCTAGTGGCCACTGTTCCCCCGTTGATAGGTGTGATCACAAAAAGTTTGAAGTTCTTCACCTTCATTGGTGGTACCGTGAGCCAGCAGCCTACAGCAATGCATACTTACCTGTCTTGAACACCCTGTGTATTGCAGGAGAGTGTGAATCAGCAACCTGACCTGGAACTTCACCGGCGTCGACAACCCGGAACAAAATCTTGAGCTAAGTGACCGACCACCTCGGCTGACACATTTAGCCTGCCAACTTAGTCTAGGATTGGATTGCCTACACACTAGGGAGACTACCTTTACATGCCACAGATGTTTGTTTTCAATTAATTGTTATATGTGATACCAGAACCATACCTAGTCTGTTCTTGTTATCCTCTAGTTAATATTAGGATACCGAGAGAACGAAATAATGAAAGTTGTAACTTCATAGTTGTAAACTATCTCCATGTTGTGAGAAAGGATAAGTAAAGGGGGCTCTTTTATTTTACAGGCATTCGTAGCCAGATTAATTAAGCCTACTGTCTAGAATACTACTACGGTTGTTCGCTTTACCTATCTGTGCCCGGACACTGTCTGAAGACGTGGTCATTCATGGGACTGTTCACAAATCATACATCCTAGCATCACGAGCCACTTCGGCCTCTTCTTCGACAGTGATTAGTCTTTCGGAATCCTGAAAGTCTATTTGTTGATATTTCTGATCATTGTCTATCAAAATAGTCAACATAACGCTACACAAGCCCAGCATGATAAACACCACTAGGATTCTTTTGGTAATACTTCATGCTTTACCGGTGCCAACACCCGCAGGATTCGGATCCCAGTAACTTCATTTGTGACATCTATTTAACAATGGACATTAATATGTGTAGTGAAAAAATGGACATTGACATGTGTAGTGAAACAATGAACATTGATTTGTGTAGTGAAAAAATGGACATTTATATATGTAGTTGAAACAATGAACACTTATCTGTGTAGTTCAACCAATGGAGCTAGGAAGGTGTTAATTTCATCTTCAAGACACCATCTGGACAGTTAATTAATTAATTAGATATTATTGACATATCGTTTATGGAAATGTTGTCCTTTTTATTATTGTTGAGTATCATTATGCCATGATACATGAATATGCCCACTCTTTCCCCTTTCCCCAGATTATCCCAATATAATTTTATTTGTCGTAGTTTAGAGTTGTTTATTTACTTGATATTTGGTGTTTGAGATTTTTTCATGTGTGTTATCCTTGATACTATTAGTCAAGGGACAACATTATTATGGAGCTGAGTGTGGGCTGGATAATCACACGAACCATCGGTTTACAAAGAGTGAGTGCTATCCCCTCGAAGGGTCGGTAAATTCCCAGTGCTCTATTGGCCTCTGTTATGAAACAGCACTTTATAATTAGTCTATACCCCTAGACCAGTGGTTCTCAACCTTTTTTGGCCCGTGCCCCCCGTCACCATATTTTTAGAACGTCATTCCCCTCCTCACCATATTTTTAGAACGTCATTCCCCCGCTCTGTATTTCCTCCCTAAAAATTTCCCCCTATTCCTACACAGTATACGTAATAATTGAAGCTAAATTTAATAGCACACACTAAAACAAGTCTAGATATCTACATAAAATGTGATTTGCGGATCTACTTAACGTTATAAAATGAATTTCAGAAGGGTGATACATACAGAATCGTAAAGTATGAAGGGAAAAACAATATCAAGTAATCAGTTCTTGTATTAACACAATCTAGAAATAATCTTAATCCCCCCCCCCCACTGGAAACCCTAAAATTACCCCCTGGGGGGGGAGGGATTTCCCACCGGTTGAAAACCACTGCCCCAGACAGTCTTATTGAGCCATTTCAAGTTTCTTATACAGTTGGCTGTTAGAATTAGGGCTGTCATCCAATATCTCTTTCATTAATAACCCCACAACTTAGTCACATGATTATTAATCTGAGCCAGAGAGGGACCCTAATATAACTTCTCTTTGAGGTTGAACGGGGTATTGGTAACGGTGTAATGAAAGAAAAAATAAAGTTACTACCAAATGCAGCTACATTCACAAATATTGTCTGTTGTTGGGTTTGTTATCTCTCTTTCTCTCTCACACACTCTCTCAACCGCTTCTCTATCTCTCATTCTCACTCTCCCTCTCTCATTCTCAGTCTCTCTCTCTCTCTCTCTCTCTCTCTCTCTCTCTCTCTCTCTCCATTCGTCTCTCTGGTGGACCCTCTCTTGCCAGACGTTGATTCCAAGTGCTTGTAGATCTGTATGTATATTATCTCTCCACCGTCTTCTTGGTCTACCTCAAGGTCTACGGTCATTTATTTCTTGAGTGTAAGCGAGTTTTATTTCCCTATTATCTTCCATTCTTTCTATATGCCCCAGCCATTGCAGTCTATTATCCTTCATGATATCAGTGATTAGTGGGGACTTAAACAGATAATAAATGTCTATGTTGCTTCTTCTTTTCCACTCTCCACTTTGTGTATCCCAATGGTACAAAGATGCGTCTTAAGACTTTGTTCTCAAAGGTTTGTAACAAGGCTTCGTCTCCTTTAGTTGTACTCCAGGTTTCAGAGCCATACAGCACAACTGGTCTGATCAGTGTTTTGTAAATTGTGATCTTGGTGTTACGAGATAGCGCCTTTGATTTTAGCAGGTGTTGTAGTGCATAGTATATCTTATTTCCAGAGTTGATTCTAGCGTGTATTTCTTCCCTTATTATGTTGGAGCAGTTGAAGATTATACCCAGGTATTTGTAAGTTTCCGTTCTTTTAATGGTCATATAATCTATTTGCATGTGGTCAGAGTTGTTAGCCGTTCCTTATCTTGTAAATTGCTTTGTAAAATATGACGCTTGTTGCAATCCATTCAGGTATACGAGGGGAAGTCAATAAGTAAGTCACAAATGGCTGTAGAAAAGTATGATAACAAATTGAAACCAGTTTATTTTTATACATAAATTGTCCCTTTATTTCTCAACAAATTTTCATCAACATTGATTTACTTATCCCATCGTTTTATGAGTCCTCCCAAACCGGCTGCATAGAACTGCGTGCTCTGTTTTCTAAACCACGATTTCACTTCACATTCAACTTCGGCGCCATTTGCGAAATGTCTTCCGCCATGGTGGGTTTTCAGTGGACCAAAAAGGTGGAAATCGCTACGAGCTAAGTCGGGGCTCTAAGGTGGATGTTTCAAAACTTCCAACCTTATTTAGTTAATTTTCTCATGAGTTAATCGATCCGTATATGGTCTGGCATTGTCACGAAGAAGCAACACTCCTGTAGTCAACAGTCCAGGAAATTTCAATCGATCATGCATTATGCTGTATGCTGAACCATGTGAGCACCCTATTGCAGATGCTACAGAGTCTATCATTACTTGCCAGTCACCTCTAATCATCTCCTCCACCCGCTGCATGGATGCTTCTGTTGCAATCTCAACAGGACGACCAAATCGGATTTCATCAACAATTTTAGAGCGTCCTTGAGAAATATTTTCTACCCAGCTATGCACCGCTTTACGGGACGAACATTTGTCAGCATAAACAGGAAGCATTTCCTCTTGAATGTGATTTGCATACGGTCCTTTTGCCCCCCCCCCCCCACTCAAAAAAAAAAAAAAACGCGCAACAGCACGATGCTCTTTGGTTGTACACGCCATAAGTACAGTCGCCATTTTATTTATGTACTACGCATGCGCATGAGACACCTAGCGCCACCTGACGAACGAGAATATAAAGTTCGATGTTGCTGTCACCTAATGACGCCTGTAGGAAATACCAACTGCATTTACCTGCCATCCCACAGAACTGTATGGCTTACTTATTGACTCACCCTCGTGCATTTAAACTTGTTTACATAAAACTAAGAATGCTTCGAGTATGAAATAATTTCTATTAACTTATTTTAGTATGTATGAGAGTAGATAATTACGTCAACGGCATCATCATAAAGTAATATGTAGGTAACTGCATATTATTATATGTGTATGTGGATGTGTTTGTAAAGAAATACAAACATTGCACCTTGTCTTGTAAATACACTGTTTTGTTCGAAATAAAAGTTTAAAAACATACAAGATGCATAGACCTGTTTTATATAGGGCAGATTAACCAGAGGCGAAGTGGTCAAGCCGTCTGCCCCGCGCTCCGAAGGTTGTGGGTTCGATTCCGGGCTCCGTCTTTCGGTTCATGAGTGCATTTGTATCTGAGACTCCCGGGGGTTGTCGTTGGAGTTGCGGAGTTCGTGCTTTGTGTGACGCTTTCGGCAGGCCACCCTGCGGAAAGAGACCGAGCTTTATGGGATAAAACCCGGTGCAATGAAGTCGACCCTCTCGAATTTTAAGATTTTTAAAATCCAGAGGTGGTTTCTTTAACACGAGTAAGATCTATCAGAAATACAGAAAGTACAACGCTATCTTTATACTTCTTTTGTACATTAGAGCAGGGCCTTCGACTGATTCAACATAAGAAATTGTGGAATATCATGAAAGATATGAGATTTCCAGCTCATTTGAGTCATTAACTCATGAACAACAAGTAGCTGTCGGGCTAGATGATGAAACATAAAAGTGGTTTGATGTGCAAAGGCAAGTAAGACAGGGTTGCGTTCTCACCCCTTTCCTAATCACTCAACATCTATGCATTGAGTATAGTGAGAAATGTACAACATTACGAGATCAGTGATAATTTTGTACCATTTATAATTGGCGGAATTGCACCCCCAGAACACAGATTTTCAGATGACACTGCTCACTTCCCATATAGTATTAAGGACTTCGAAGAGTTAATCCCGTATATCAAAAGACACAGTAAAGATCAACATTCTGTTCTTCTTCTTTGCGTTCATCCGGAGTGTTTTTCAGATGTGATTGCGGTGTGTCTCGTTAGGCATCCTTGGGTCGAAAACCTTAGGCCAACACATCCGACTTTTAGCGTGCATTTTTGACCAGGTTAGCATTCCTGGGAGACTCTCACTTTTGTGGTACCGTCTACCTCCAAGCTGGTCAACTTGGAACAGTCGAAGGCTTCGCGGTCATACCTCAAAGGAAGGCAGGGACAGCCCAAAACCTACCAACACGCACCCACCCACATATCCTCCACCACCCACCCACACACCCCCAACCACGCAGCCAAACACACATCCCCCAACCACATATCCAACACCCATGCACACATATTTCCACCAAATCACATATCCCGCACCTACCCACACACAAAACCCGCACCCACCCACACATCCCCCACTTACACACATCACCCATCCACACAATCTCCCCCACCCACACAATCTCCCCCACCCACACAATCTCCCCCACCCACACATCCCACACCACACAAACACACATCCCCCACCCACCCCAACCTACAAACACTCACCTTTCCACACATCCTCCACCCACCCACTCGCCAACCACCCCCCCCCCCGATCTCCAATCCCCAATTATACGTCCCTTAACTACACATCTCACTACCCATACACTCACACATACACATCTCCCCACCCATACACACATCCTCACCCACCAACACATTCCTCATCCAAAAACACACACCAATCACCCACACACACCCCACCACCCACATATACCCACCCACACACATCCGCTTTCCCACCCACACACATCCACCTTCCCACCCCACCCCCCACCCATACACTCATCTCTCACACACATCCACCCACTCACGTACTCATACATCAACCACTCACAACCACACATCACCCACCCATCCATCAACACATGCATATCTCATCTACCATCCCACCCACAAAACCCCAACCACCCAGCCAGACACACATCCCTCATCCTCACATACATCCTTCATCCACCCGCACATCCCACACCTCCCCCATCCCTCACACATCTCCCCTCCCACACAACACCCCACCCATAAACGCATTCCCGTCACACACACATCCTCCCACATGCATTCCCCATACACATCCTCGCCCACACGTCTCTCACCCACACACACACACATATCCCCACCACCCACAAGAAAGTTAAGGCTGGGAGAGCGGGGAAGACCTTCCGGTATGAGTGGACCGATAGCCTTCTTGGACGCCTCAGACAGGGGGCTTGCAACAGGACTGTTAAAATTCCTTTTTTGCAGCCCCAATTGTGGACCCCAGAAGTAGACCATGATTGGAAAACAAACAGAGCTGCAGTGAAGCAGCTAAGGAAAGTGCGACAGACAATCCGAAGCTCACGAGAGGAAATGGACACAGCGGAAAATGTCAAGAAAGACAAAGTGGAGGTTTTTAAGCGCTGTGCTGCAGAGGCCAAAAACGCAAAATGGGAATGTTTCATGAAGGAGATTGGAGGTGATAAAACACTGCGAAAATTCTGGAAACTGCACAGACAAATGCAGAGAAAAGATCGGCCTGTGACAGTGGGAACAATTTATAGAGATGATGGTGTGCGCGTGACAACAGACAAAAAGAAAGGGGAGGCGTTTCTCCAGAGATGTTTAGAGCAGACCAATCATAATGATGCGGACATCAGGGATGCAGTTAGAGAGGAATTATCTGGCGCCATGAAGAATATGCTTTATGAAGACATCATACGGGTTGAAGATGTTAAACATATTTTGAAAAAGGCAAAAGACACGGCACCAGGGTCCGATGGAGTTAGGTATGGCCACATGAAGGCTTTGAGCGATGCAGACCTGAAGGAGATGACCGACTGCTTTAACCAGAGCATTAGACAGCGTCAGTACCGCAAAATTGGGTGCACAGCTATCTCATCCCTCTCCCAAAACCATTCAAGGATCATTCAAAGCTTAGTGGCTTCAGGATCTTCTTCTTCTTCTTCTTCTTCTTCTTCTTCTTCTTCTTCTTCTTCTTCTTCTTCTTCTTCTTCTTCTTCTTCTTCTTCTTCTTCTTCTTCTTCTTCTTCTTCTTCTTCTTCTTCTTCTTCTTCTTCTTCTTCTTCTTCTTCTTCTTCTTCTTCTTCAGCGTTCCGAGCCATTGAGGTTCTTTGCTGCAGATACAATCCGTCTCATACCAGAATATGATCAGCGTTGCCAGTAGTGGGCTGTGCTCAATATTTAAATTTCAAATCCCGAAACAACCAAATAATCTATTAGATCGTTGTTAATTAAATGATGAAATGTTATTTTATGTATGTATTTTTCAAATGGCTTTGATTGCGACGATAGTAAGGAAATAGGTCTATAATTACCAAAATCTCTATTATCAGTTGAGCCATTTTTAAGTAGAGGATAAACTTTAGCAATTTTAAAGGTAGATGGACAGTAGTTTTTGGACAGGCACTGGTTATATATGAACGTTAAGGACTCACTAATAATTGGTGCAGCACATCGAAGAATTCTATTACCGGTACCATCAAGGCCGTGCGAGTTTGTTGCTTTGAGATTCGAGAGATATTTATATACTTTTCCAACAGACATCAAGGGAATCTCACGGGGAATATTTCTAGAGCACTTCCCCTCACAGAATGATGACAGTGGACTTACATTACATGCCGAGTCTAGTATAGAGGACCTTAGATTCTCTATTTCTGATTGAAAGAAACGGCTGAAATCCTTGCATGTTATAGTGTTTGGTTTCGCTGACTCTGAAGAGTGTTCCTTGTTGGTTAGCGAGTTAATAGCCTTCCATATATGGATTGGATGCAATAGGATGGAGCAATATATCGACGGAGCAAGAGAAAAACAACCTGATGTGCCTGTTACATACACAACTAAAAAAACAGAATAATCAAATCAGCCAGAAAGCCTCAGACACCTGATCAAGACGACTACCACGTTATGGACAGTCCAGAACAAATCATTATTCTGTGCCTCAGAACAGGACACAATAGATTACGCAACCACATGTATACAAAATTCAAGATTGATGAATCAACCATGTGCACATGTGGATTGGCGCCGCAAACAGCAGAGCACATACTCCTAGACTGCCCAACATATAACATATCTAGGCAAACCTTCTGACTTAGAGAAACAACAACGGTTGAAGATACACTCTATGGACAACTGAATGAACTAGAAAAGACAGGTAAATTCACACAAGAGACAACATTGCAGTTATAGACTCATTTCAAGCGAACGAAAGTAGAAGAGGTAGGGAGATATGGAGATATGGAAATAGGAACCGACCACTTAAGTCTCCTGGCAGAAGGAAGAACCAAATTCGTATCTATCATGTGTAGTGTGTGAAGATATGGAATAATAAATATTGTTTGGCCTGAAGCATGGAAGAGAATAATCTAACTTCCTCTCCCAAAGAAAGTTCTCTTAAAACTTTGCACCAACTTTCGTGCTGTCACTCTAATAAGTCATGCTAGCAAAATCTTCCAGTGAATAATCATGAAAAAGACTGAAAGGAAGTTTGAATATCAATTAAAAAATTGCTAGTTATACAGCTCCGTTTCTTATCTTGACATTGAGGTGAGTGACCTGTGTAGCGAGACTACGAGAAAAACAACCAGCCATGACAAATAATGGTAAGGGTGAGTGCAGACCCCCCAGGGTGGATGGGTGAGAGAGTTGAGTCTTGTGTGAAGTCAGGAGACTTGAGAGGACAGTGGATGTTGACCGGCTGAGGGTCGGGTCGCTTTGGACAGTTGAGAGTCAGGACCAGAGAAGTATAGGTCCGTGGTCTGCAAGTGAATGATAGGGGAGTTAGTGATAGAACTCTGCCCTGTGGGTTTTCAGTGATGGGAATTCTGAGAAGAAGGATTAAAGACTGAGCCCGGTTATCAGTAGACATAGTGTATTGAAGCCTAGCCCTAGAGAGTGTCGGATAGTTAGCAGAGGCTTCGACCCAGTGTGTGGGTTGTATTGTGTGAGGTCCAGCCGTGGATAGTAGCTGGATAACTGTCTTGTGAATTTGAGATTAAAGAAGGCCTTGAGAAGGCAGTGATGTGTGCGTGTTAAGTCGTGAGGAGGATATATATATATATATTCTGTGGATTATATTGTTTTCTGGGTATGGAAATATGTCATGTGTGTCCGTGTTTCTTCTGAATAAAAAGATTATGTACGCCAACTCAATCTTGTTCACTGACTGGAGGATGTGTACTGTGGGGGTGAGTTGCATTGTGAGACAGGTGGCTATCTCAACTTACACTCCATAGTGACATACAAGGAGCATTGTAACCTAGACAACGACCATCTCACTCAGTTATTATAAAGAACATCGTGAGAAGTAGTAGTAGTAGTAGTAGTAGTAGTAGTAGTAGTAGTAGTAGTAGTAGTAGTAGTGGAAGTGGTGGTAGTAGTAGTAGTAATAGTAGTAGTAGTAGTAGTAGTAGTAGTAGTTATAGTAGTAGTAGTAGTAGTAGTAGTAGTAGTAGTAGTAGTAGTAGTAGTAGTAATAGTAGTAGTAATAGTAGTAGTAGTAGTAGTAGTAGTAGTAGTAGTAGTAGTAGTAGTAGTAGTATTAGTAGTAGTAGTAGTAGTAGTAGTGGTAGTAGCAGTAGTAGTAGTAGTAGTAGTAGTAGTAGTAGTAGTAGTAATAGTAGTAGTAGTAGTAGTAGTATTAGTAGTAGTAGTAGTAGGATTGTAGTAGTAGTAGTAGTAGTGGTAGTAGTATAGTAGTAGTGGTGGTGGTAGTAGTAGTAGTAGTAGTAGTAGTAGTAGTAGTAGTAATAGTAGTAGTAGTAGTAGTGGTAGTGGTAGTAGTAGTAGTAGTAGTAGTAGTAGTAGTAGTAGTAGTAGTAGTAGTAGTAGTAGTAGTAGTAGTAGTAGTAGAATAAAACATAGTGGAGTGTCTAGTTCAGTGTTTACCAACGTGGGGCCCACGCCCCACAGGGGGGCAAATCGATTGTTAGGGGGGGGGGGGGGCAATTCGAAAATGGAAGAAATCGGCTGGATATAAATAATAAAACGGGGAGACTTGAGACTGAAGATAACTAAATTGGAACCTTGCATAAAATCTCTTTGCAGCAAGCATCAAGCGCAAGTGGAATCTGACATAAAATCTCTTTGCAGCAAGCATCAAGCGCAAGGATCTCCTTTTCTTCTTCTTCGGCATTCCGAGCCATTGAATGTTCTTTGCTGCAGATACAAGCCGTCTCCATTCGTCTCTCTGGTTTACCTTCTCTTGCCAGCCGCTGATTCCAAGTGCTTGTAGGTCTGTATATGTATTATCTTTCCACCGCCTTCCACCCTCTTACACATGCCAAGAAAATCATGTTGTGTTCAACATATTAGGAATATCGGAAACGAGATGGAGAGGAGCAGGGATAAGGACAGGAGAGGATTGTAAGATTATTTACTCGGGGGGAGAAGAACAGCAAAGAGGTGTAGCCATTATATTAGATAAGCAAACATCAAATTCTGTCAAAGGATATTGGGCTGTGTCAGACAGAGTTCTATTAGTAAAATTAAACGGAAGACCTTTTAAAATAAATGTAATTCAAGTATATGCCCCAACAAGTGAAAGCAGTGAAGAAAGTATAGAGGAATTTTATAATGACATGGAGTCTGCTTTGAAGAACTGTAAAAAATCAGAAATAAATATCATAATGGGTGATTTCAACGCAAAAATAGGAAAGCAAAGCGATGGATACAGTGTAGGCAACCATGGTTTGGGAGAGAGAAATGAAAGAGGTTACAGACTTGTAGAATGGGCAAAAGAACAAGAATTGGTTGTAGGAAACACCTGGTTTAAACAACATCCTAGAAGATTATGGACATGGAGGAGTCCAGACAGCAGGATTAAAAACCAGATAGATTACATCCTGATAAGCAAAAGGTTTCGAAATGCATTAACAGTTGTAAAAACAGTTCCAAATGCAGACTGTTACAGTGATCACAGATTAATTACTGGCACATTGAGGGTAAAGTTAAAGAAAGTCAAGTATACAGCAGGAAACCCTAAATATGACTTGTGCAAATTGAAAACTGACAAAGAAATACAAGATAATTTTAACATAGAAGTAAAGAACAAATTTGATTTATTGTCTGATCTAGAGATCCTATTTCAAGATGTAGATGATCAATGGGAAATGCTGAAGAATTCAATCAGTTGTGCAGCAGAAAAAACTATTCCAAAAGTAAAGAAAGTTGGCCGTAAGACATGGATGACTGAAGAAATTTTACAACTAATGGAAACAAGAAGTCAGAACAAAAATAATCCTGCCAAATATGAAGAAATTCACAGAAAAGTCAAAACCTTATGTAAGGAGGCTAAAGAAACATGGCTTGAGAAAAATTGCAGAGAAATTGAAAAACAACACAACAGTAAAAATGCGAAACTAATGCACAAAAGAATTCAGGAGATTACTAATCAAAGAACACGTACATCAGCAGGCTGCCTAAAGACAAAAGATGGAAGATTCATAATAGAAAAAGATCAGATTTTACATGTATGGTCAGATTACGTGAAAAACCTTTATGACGATAGCAGAGACGAACAATATATTGTTCAAAATAACAATGAAGGGCCAGCAATTTTGAAGATGGAGGTTCAGAATGCTCTTAATCATATGAAATCTGGCAAAACCCCCGGTCCAGACAGCGTTACAACAGAAATGATTAATGCTTTAGAAGAATATGGAATAGATAAAGTTACCAGTCTGCTTAATACAATATATAATACTGGAAATATACCTCATGAGTTATGTAATTCTGTATTTATTGCAATCCAAAAGAAATCAGGAGCCTTGGAATGTGATCAACATCGAACAATTAGTATAATGAGTCACATCACGAAGATTTTGCTAAGAATTATCATGCAAAGAGTTAGGAGGAAAATACAACCTGAAATAGGAGAAGAACAATGTGGGTTTGTAGTAGGCAAGGGTACAGTAAATGCTGTGTATATACTGAGAACCGTAATCGAACGTTCTATAGAAGTAAACAAAGATCTACACCTTTGCTTCATTGACTACACAAAGGCTTTTGATAAAGTGAGACATGTCAACATGATAAGGATGCTTGAAGATCTACAAATTGATGGGAAAGACCTTAGACTTGTAAAAAACATATATTGGAAACAACAAGCTGCCATAAGAGTTGATAATGAAGTAAGCCAATATCAGCCTATTAAGAGAGGTGTGAGACAGGGATGTGTAATGTCTCCAGATCTGTTTTCCCTGTACAGTGAAAATATTTTCAGAAATATTGAAAATATGGAAGGAATCAACATTGGGGGTCGATGCATCAATAACATTAGATATGCAGATGATACAGTCTTGATTGCAGACAATGAACAGGACCTGCAAAATTTAGTAGATGCGGTTGTTACACACAGTGAACAACAAGGGTTAGAATTAAATTGTAAAAAGACACAGATTATGGTCGTCACTAAGAAGAACGAAATACCACAGTGTAATATACAAGTAAATGGGAATATTCTTCAACAAGTGAATAGGTACAATTACCTCGGAACAGTAATAACATCTGATGGGAGATGCCTTGAAGAGATTAGAACAAGAATCGCCATGGCAAAAGTAGCCTTTAGCAAGATGAAAAACATACTGACCAATAAAAAGATGTCAATTGAAACGAGAAAAAGAGTGTTGAGATGCTACATAGAACCTGTACTTTTATATGGATGTGAAGCTTGGACAATGAGCAGCCAGGCTGAAAAACATCTGATGGCTGTAGAAATGTGGTTTCTGAGGAAAATGCAAAGAATACCATGGACAGCCAGAAAGACCAATGAACAAGTCCTTCAAGAAACAAATGAATATCGTAAACTGATCAGAGACATTAGACGTAGACAGTCACAATTTTTTGGGCATGTTATGAGAAGAAATGATTTGGAGAACTTGGTGACAACTGGTAAGATCGAGGGGAACAGACCAAGGGGAAGACCTAGAAACAAGTATCTGGATGGCTTGGCCTTGTGGCATGGTCGAGACAGAAACACGGAACTGATCCACGACTCTGTTGATCGAGTGAGATGGCAGAACATGACCGCCCACGCTTACCGGCATGGCACATGATGGATGGCCTTCTTGGTCTACTTCGGGGTCTACGGTCATTTATTTCCTGAGTGTAAGCGATTTTTGTTTCCCTATTATCTTCCATTCTTTCTATATGCCCCAGCCATTGCAGTCTATTAGCCTTCGTGATACCAGTGATTAGCGGGGACTTAAACAGATCATAAATGTCTTTGTTACTTCTTCTTTTCCACTCTCCACTTTGTGTATCCCTAATGGGCCCAAAGATGCGTCTTAAAATTTTGTTCTCAAAGGTTTGTAACAAGGCTTGGTCTCCTTTAGTTGTACTCCAGGTTTCAGAGCCATACAGCACAACAGGTCTGATACGTGTTTTGTATACTGTGATTTTGGTGTTATGAGATATTGCATTTGATTTTAGTAGATGTTGTAGTGCATAGTATATCTTAATTCCAGAGTTGATTCTAGCTTGTATTTCTTCCCTTATTATGTTGGAGCAGTTGAAGATTGTACCCAGGTATTTGTATGTTTCCGTTCTTTTAATGGTCATATTATCTATTTGTATGTGGCCAGAGTTTTTACCCATTCCGTCTCTTGAAATTACCATATATTCTGTCTTATCTTGGTTGATAACCAGCCCCATCTGTTGGACTTTTTCCTTTAAGTAAGTCAATATTTCCAATGTCTTTTGTTCACTTTGCCCTATAATATCTATATCATCTGCATAACCAAGCAGCTTGGATGTTCCTCCAATATCACATTCCTCCTTTACCTTCCTTACAACTTTCTCTAGAGCCAGATTGAAGAGTAGCGGCGATAGTGCATCACCCTGTTTCAAGCCAGATGTTATTTGGAAGGGGTCTGATTTCCTGCCTTTATATGTTACTATATTATAAGCATCTTCCATGCATAGTCTGGTCATGTTGATTAACTTCCCTGGTATTCCAAATTCCTGCATAGCATTCCATAGGCTATTCCTATGGACACTATCATAAGCCTTTTTAAAATCCACAAAAATTTTATGGAGATCTCTTTTATATTCCCAATGTTTTCTCGGCTATTTGTCGTAAGGTAAATATCTGATCTATTGTTGATCTATTTTGTCTAAAACCCGCCCGGTAGTCACCTAATATGTCTTCTTAATATGGTTTTAGTCTATTTAGTAATACCGCGGATAGTATCTTATAGCTTGTGGACAGTAGTGATATTCCTCTATAATTTTCACATTGGAACTTGTCTCCTTTCTTAACGGTGGGTATCAATAATGACTCTTTCCAGTCATGAGGTAATTCTTCTGTCCTCCAGATTTTTATTATTAGTTCGTATAGCTTTAGATGTAATGCATGGCCGCCTGCGGTTATAAATTCAGCAGCAATTCCATCAGCCCCAGTTGCCTTATTGTTTTTAAGTCGTGTTATTACATACATGATTTCTTCAAATACAGGTTATTCAATTTGTGGTTCACACGTTAAAACCTCTTCCTGTGGGAAGGTGTTACTTGGAGCTTCACAATTTAGTAATTCAAGAAAGTATTCTTTCCATGTGTTATACATTTCCTCATTGGTATTTATCACATGCCGGCTTCCTGGCCTAGAAGTTAGCGACTTTTCTCCGTAATCTCGTATACTCTCGTAAGTTACGAGACGACGGTGAGAATCAGCAGTGGTTCGAATCGCGTCAGTAACTTACGGGGTATGTAAGCCGGCCGCTCAGAAATCAATGGCAAACTACTGAGCGTAATCTTGCCAAGAGATCAACAATCAGCTGCAAGATGCTGATGTTGACAGCGATGTCGTGTAAAGGATATGAAAAAAAAACAACATTATTATTCATCATATTCCCAATTTTGTCTTTTAAACCATATGTGTTGTGTTGGTGCCCTCGTTTCATTGACTTCAGTTTTTTTTAAAAACTTTCTGGATTCGTTTTTCTGGTGATTAGTTTCCATACCTTTGATTACATTGCTCATATATTCTCCCTTCTGCTGCCGAACTATATTTGTAGCCTCTTTACATTCAGTTCTCTATTGCTCTTAATTTTGGATGTTAATGATGTCATTTAACCATAACTGTCTGGCACTCTTTTTCATAATTACTGCTTCTTCTCATATTTGATTGAACCATCTGTTCTTTTTATGCATGGTTAACACACTGAGACATTCTTCTGCGGTGTTGATGGTGGTGGTGGTGGTGGTGGTGGTGGTAGTGGTGGTGGATGAAGAAGAATAAAACATAGATGCAGATATTACTGAATAAGAAGTAGAAAAAGTAGTGATGCTAGTAGCAGTGGCAATAATAGCATCAACAGAAGCATAATGATAATAATAATAATAATAATAATAATAATAATAATAATAATAATAATAATAATATTAAAAGCTTTATCGTGGTGAGGACAGACCAGGCAATAAGCATTGGCCGGCAATATGCCTAGGATCGAAGCTACGATAGGAGGTCAGTTAGAGCACCACTTTGCTAATCTGGCAGTATTTTGTGCTGACCCATCTGTGTAGACTCGGATCCAGAGATCCTGTGGGTATTCTTCATCAAGGAAGCTGAGAGTGGCTGTTCTGCGCTGTACACTGTCCTCTTCTTCCTTGTCAAATATTCCTCTCACTTTTGTCTGGATTTGTAGTGATAGTACATGATCATCTGTCCATGTAGTTCGCTCTGGAATAGTTGTCAGAGGGATACGAACTGTGGGCAGATAGATGGTTTCTCTGCAGAATCGTTTTGCCTGGTGGATAAAACTACCTCTTTTCAACCGCCCCATAGCTACGTTTTTAAATCGGTTCTTCAGAGGGTGGCCTGGCAAGCTGAGGAACTTTTCTGCTTGTATTAGTGTTTTCGTATCTCTCCGCTCTCTCAGTGCTTGTGTCCTCCCCATTGTCTCTGTCACAGAAAAAACTGCAGTTTAATGATTCCTTGATAACTTACATATTAAAATACAAGGAAGGAGAAGGGTTAACAATCGTGTACTTCATTCTGAGAGGAGGACGAATAAAAGAGCATTGACCGACACAGATATGAAAACAGGATACAGGTGTTCGTAAAGTTCATTGCTTGACGATATGACGGACACGGAGAAACGGGACGATCGGCCGACGGGAAAATGAACGGAGAATGCTTTGAAGTGTAAACGAGCGATGGACAGAGGACCAGCGCAACAGCGGAGAACGGAGCGCCAGGACGTATACGTGATTTCAATGAACTTTTGATGTTACGGGTACGGCTAATTTGATTGTAGATCAAACAATCAACGGAGAATGGGACACACAATATAAAAAGCTGAACATGGAGTTTATGTTTAGTGTGTGATACCAAACTGGACGGAAAGATAGAATTATGTGTCCTGTAATGAATATAAATATCCTCCCTTATAATGGGATAGAGTGCTTGGCTGCGGATAAATTTCGATTCGGGGATTTACATTAATTCTATAGAGGCATATATAAGGTATTAATATATTAGTGTAATAGTAGCATAGGGATATAGGTGTGTGTTATTAATGTGTGAAATTGCATTCGTTTATCTAGTCGTGTAAACTTTAGTGCACTCAGAAATCGTATGTCCGTATGTTTTTCGGAGGCTTTTCAGTATGGCTAGAAAAGGACTATCACATAAGAAAATTATATGAAGCAGACGCATATCACCAGATTACCTATCTTCTCCACAGGTTCAAATCTCCTATTGAAATCATAGAAGAGATGAAGGTTACTACACTTGAGCAAATAAAGTACCTACTTAGAAACAACAAGAACATAGACATGTTTTAATTTGAAGAAGTGATAACTTAACGTCTAATACAGAACACTGTATGCTCAAACAAATATACAACTAAAACCCTTAAAAGGAAAAGACGTTAACCTGTGGCAAGCAGGGATACTTAAAACTGCATGCAATTGCACTGTGCCGAAACATTAAACTTTGTTAACCATAGACATGGTGTAGAACATTCATAGTAACTCTAGACAATGTCGGATAGTGGCGGTGTGTATTCAGAGGTGGATTATAATACCGTCCAAACCGGGAAATATATGAACTTCAGTGACTTACCAAATCGGATTATTTTCTGGTGATAAGACATTGAACAGTTGTTTTCTTCAAGAATTGGATTAATTCCCGACTCAAGCAGGAGGAGATCATTCATGGTGAGATCACTCCATTTCTGTGTGTGCAGTCCTGTGTTTTGGCTGACAGAAAAGACGAGAAGAACTAATGCACATACGAGATCAACCGTCCTATCTTGCATTCACACTAGCAGACAATACCAACTCCATATATACAGTCCATACATACACCAGACATAGTTTTCTTAATAAATCTTTTATTTATTGTTGAAAGGAACTGTTGTCTGAGTATGTGTTGAGAGAATAACAGAGAGAGTGAAAGAAATAGATATATGGAAGGGAAGACAGAAGGGAGGGGTGTAGACAAAAGTCAGTCAATAATCCCAACAGATAATAAGTTTGAAGATGTGCTTGTTGATTCCAACTCTCTCCCGGGAAAACAAGCGACAGTCTCCATTGCTGCTATAGAGGATGATCTCATTACTCCTGTGGTGACTCTAAGTGCTTGATTTTGCACCTTGTCCAGCTCTTGTAGTGTGGGTTTTGATGCTGAACACCACGAAATTGACCCGTATTCCAGGTGCGGTCGTATGCTCTGTTGATAGACTATGCTAAGTATTTTCGTACTAGCTCCTCATGTGGTTCCACTTAGCTTTTTCAGGATGGCTATTTTCATCTGGCTTTTGCTACTACTTTTTGATGTGTCTTCTCCATGTCAGCTTGCCATCAAATGTTACTCCAAGGTGTGTTGGTTCTTTATCTTCTCTTAGGTGTGTTCCATTTATCTGGATGATCCCTGCCTTTTGTCAGTGTTTATGCTGACACACCATCTACAGCTCTTTGTAGCGATATGGTGACCACTGATGCATGCTCATTTTTGCTCCACGGAACCAGGTCATCAGCGTACATTGCCGCTTTAATTCCATACGGTAGATTAGCAAGAAGATCATTGATGAAAACAGGCTGATAGGCTAGCAGGGAATGCACCTCTTGGTGGTATTTTGCCTATGGACAAGGGGGAAGTGGTCGTGCGCTTGTGGGACCAGGTGGAGAAGGCGTAGGAACAGATTAAGAACCCATATGTGGAAAGAATGAGATTACGGGGGATCGGCAGGGGTTCTGGAAGAATATCAAAACTGAGAAGGAAGACCAGGAGAACTTTTAATCAGATAGCGGTGGGAACGATTAGTAGTATGACTCTTCGCTGGCTGTTGAACGAGGGAATGGAGCATTATGGGAAAGTCCTGAGTGCAGTGATGTCGGTTCTTAACTCAACTCAACTCAACTCATTGATGAAGATTAGAAAATGTGTGGTGGACAAGACTCTGCCCCGGGGAACACCGTGACGCAGAAGTACTTTCTTGCTCTTGAGTCCGTCTATCTGTACACGGGCTCTTCTGTTGTGCAAGTATGCTTTCACCCATTGTACAGTCTTCCAATGACCTTACAGTTTCTCAGTTTCTTCATCAGACCTTCTTTCCAGACTTTGTCAAAGGCTTTCTTCAGACCCATCCATGCCGCAAGCACCAGCTTCTTCTCTTGGAATGCATCCTCAATTTCTTGAGAGAGGTAGGTTGTCTGATCTTCCCTAGAGTAACACCGCCTAAAGCCAGCCTGCTGTGGCACAAGGATGATTTTACTTTCAATGTACCACTGCAGTCTGTGATTGATGATGCGCTCCATTGTTTTGCAGAGACAGCTGGTGAGGCTACTTGGTCTGTAGCAGGAGGCAATGAATCTATCTTTCCCTGATTTTAAGAGGGGTATCAAGATTGCTTCTCTCCAGGCTTGTGGAACATTGCCTAAGGTTCAGCTGTTATTGAAGATCTGCAACAGCTTTGCTTCGGCCTCTGTTCCTAGGTTCTTGAACATTTCATTGTAGATACCTTCAGCTCCTGGTGACTTTCTCATTTTCAATTTTGATATGGCTAGCTCCGGTTCACTGATTGTGATAGGTGCCTCCAGAACCTCATGTAGTATTCCATTCTGTCCTGTATGTTGCCATTTCTCTCGAATCTCTTATTGTTTCTCTGGACTAATTTCGACATTGTTATCTTGTGCGAATGAGTCCGCAAAATGGCCAGCTGCTTGCTTTCTTGTTAAGATGTTTCCATCTTTATGTAATGCAAATTTTGAGTTTCTCCCTTGCCCTCATCGTTAAGTTGTTTTATTAGCTTCCACAACTTCCCTGTGTCTCTTTCAAAGTTCAGAGACCCCGTTTTCTCCTGCCAGCTTTCCCGTCTAGCCTGCAGCTCTGCCCTTTGAAATTTGGCTTGTGCATGCTGATATTTATTGTGGTGCTCTTGGCTGGGTTTGGCCTCTGCTTGCCGTCTACACACTTCCACATCATTATGCAACTGTTCCAATTCACTACTCTAGGAGGGTTTATAATGTTTACGGGCTCCTCTTGGTACTGTTTCTCGTTCTGCCTGTAGTATGCATTTCCCAAAGTCTTCAGCTACTTTATTTATGACTTTCTCAGTGTTCAGGTTTCTAACCAGTATGCTGGTTCGATCTTGCACATTGCCCAGTCTGCTTTCTTGTAGTTCCACCTCGAGAGGGTGCTGCTTTCACTTACAAGCTCATTTTCTACAGTTAGAAAGATTGGCCGATGGTCACTGCCACCTGGCTGTTTCCCAACAATTCGTTTAATGTTCCAGGTCTGGTGAATGAAAAGCCAGGTCCGGTGTAGTAGTGCGCCATGATCTCGAGTAGGAGGTATGAGGGTCACACGGCTTGTTAATCAAGATGAATCTATTCTCATCAACCTGTTACCTGTACCCGGAAATAAGAGAGCTGATCGATTAGCTAAGGATCGAGGAACACTGCGATCGATTTTGCAGCAGACCGATTTGCGTTTAAAAAAATAAAAACGAAATGGTACCTATGGGTACCATTCGTTCAGAGAGCGATGGCAAACTACTGAACATTAACTTGCGAAGAGGTCACAAACAGTATAACTATGCAAGGGTTGACTGCAGCGTCGTGTAAAAGGATATGCAACTAACCTTTAATTTTATAAGTGTTATATTATTATGCCGGTCTCCCTGGCCGAGGAGTTAGAACACTGTCTCCGTAATCCCGTTTATTCACGCAGGCTCTCGCAGCGCGCGAGAATTGGTTGCGGTTCTACCCGCGCTCGTGACTTGCAGGGATAATGAGTCGGCCGCTCAGAAAGCATTGGCAAACTACTGAGCGTAATCTTGCCAAAGAGATCAACAATCAGCTGAAAGGTTATGATGTTGACAGCGATGTCCTGTAAAGGATGTGCAAACATTTTTTTTTAACAGGTTGATTAAAGGACAAAATAAAAGAAACACATGCAATTAAAATATTTGGAAGGGACATAACAAGTTACCTCATGGGGCATTACTAAAAGTAGAATAAATGTATTATGTGATTTAAATAATTTTTGTATTTATCTAATCTTTTATAACATGTTTTAAATAGAAATTATCGACTGCTATATACACCATAAATAATAGGATAATAACTTAAAGTCTCCTTTAAAGTTTGTGTAAAGGTAATAGTTTTATTTTACACGTGTGAGAATGTTATAACAATTTTTTTTATATCTTCTCGATTTTACATTAATGTTTTCATCGTTGTAATGACATGGCTTTATATCTCAGTTCTGAAAGTAATTTTTGTCTAGCCAATATTTTGGCTAAGATGAATGATCACATCCCGCTCCTTGGCGAAGAGATTGCGGACGCAGTTCGTGATCCCCCATACCCGCTTTGGAAACACAGCTGCGTGCGATTTGGCAGCAGACCAAGTTACGTTGGTTTTTTAACGAAATATTATGGGTTCCGGTCGTTGAGAAAGCAATGCCAAACTACGGAACGTAAACTTGACAAGAGGTCACAACAGCAAAGAATGCTGGTGTTGACTGCAACGTCCTATAAAGGATATGCAACTAAATTATTTTTTGAATGATCACATGACACTCGGGACGTGTGGGAACCGCGAGCCCTAATTTAAAAAAAAACACACCTTTGAAATCTTTGTCTAATGTATATTCTCAGAATATGAGGAGTTCAACATCTGATTGGACAACTTTTGATTCATTATAAACAGCAAAGACCGACATTAACAAAATTATTTCATCACAAAATGGAAAGGCCTCAATGAAATGGACTCTTTAAAGTGGCAATAGCAGTGAAGCTGAGATAGATGATGCAGTTAGTGACAGAGTTGTGAATTCTGGGCATCGTGATGATGCTGAATCAAGTTAGCCAGGCAGACGTGAAGATACCTCACTGATAACAGTAGGACTAGTTCATAGTAACGACAGCAGAGATGAAACAGAGATTTATTAAGCCTCATGCAGTATTATGTCTTCGTTTTGAGAAATTTAAAAAAAAAGTAAAACTTCGATTAACCGTCACACGCTCAACCGACAGTTTCTGTTATCCGCTTTCGTCCTCAAAAATTTTTGTTTGTTGGGGAAGAGATACAACATAAAGGACGCTATTTTCAATGTCGCCACTGCCTGGTCTGACCTTACAGTGTCTAATCTAAAGAATGGGTGGAATAAACTCTTGTCTGAACCTATTGACGAAAACTTAAGGAACTGAAACTGTTAGGGTTGACGACATTGTGCAACTCTGCAACAATGTAGGACTAAACAGTGAAAACATTACGCCAGAAGAAGTAACATATTGGTTGCAATGTGTCAAAATGGATGGAAGCTTTGAAATTTAGAACGATGCTGAAATTGTTTTTAGTGTTACTATCATTAAAGAAGAAGAAATTGATGACGATGAAGGATCAGTTCTTAACCAAACACCTACAACTAGCCACTCAGACGCAGAAACAATGTTATCAAAGTACACCGACTGGTTTGAAATGCAAGAGGAGGGAAATACAACACAGATCTTACTTCTGCGTAAGCTACGGAACATCGCCGCACAGAAAGCTTGACCCTCAAGGAAGCAGAAAGAGATTTTAGATTATTTTAAAATAACGTAGGTTTTATAATATTACAATACGTTTCGGTACATTACTACTCTTACATTGAAGTCTATTTTGATCGTTTTGTAAAATTAAATACACTATGTATGTATTATTCACTTTTAAAGGAATTTATTTTCATTTTCGTCCCAAGCCCTCAGTGAAATCACATTACTGTACATATGTTAACCGGGGCCTTCCTGTACAGCGAATAAAGAAATTTCAGACTATTATTCAAAGAAATCAGGACTAAAGTGGGGATTAATAGCTGCACTAGATTTTATTAGAATGCAGCAAGTCAAATGGTTTGGCCATGCAAGTAGGTTACCAGCTAACACTATACCGCAACAAGCAATGATGTTCAGACCAGAGAGAAGCAGAGGAAGAGGCCGACCACGTAAACGATGGACGCAGGGAATAACAGAGTCCATGGGAATATCGATACATGAAGCCCATAAGAGGGCACTCTCCCGCTGTTTATACTTCACCTCGACACCGCAAGGTACAAGAGGAACATGATGAGATGAGATGAGATTGAAAGATGTTTGCAGTAGCTGACGACCTGTTACATCCTTTGACTGCCGTGTCTATATGAATAATATATGCAGCGCATTCATACGTGAAAACACGTACCTGTATGAAATGATAATTTATCCTTCCACGTCTATATAACAGAGTACTGTTCATTGATTCTGCTAGGCGTGTCTGACTGTTGTTTTAATGCATACGATTATTCAATCACACAGATCGTGAGTTGAGCTGAGTCATGAACCGACTTCACAGCACTCGGGACATTCCCATGAAGGCTCCGTCTTCCTCTTCCACAGCCAGCAAAGATTACATTATAATGGTACTTACCTTGGCTCGACGTTCTGCGTGTCGGTAGATTATAGTCATTGTCTTGCGAGTTATCTGTTGTAGGCTTTAGGTGTGAGTATTTGTCCTATGTTCAGGTATCTCAAATAGGGAATCGGAGACTAAGATGTAGATAGAATATACTTAAGCCTTACCCGGGAAGATTCACTTCCAGTCGATAAGGCATCTAGCAGAGATTTAGCAGGAACTCTACTTCGTCGTATTACACTGACGAGAAGATGTCGTTTATTTGAAATTGTGTCTTTTCGAATCACGATGTACTATGGATGTACAACGGCAGTTTCCCGTTGCTTTCCGCCGGTTTGTCTATTGTTGAAATCCGCTAACCTTTGCCGACATAGGCAAACCGTGCAAGGCAGCAATGTAGATGTTATGTAATGCGACTCTTGCAAGCCGATGGCCACGTCACAGAGTTTGGAAATAGTTTACAGAGACAGCAACTTCACCAACTAGCTCGCCCCCTCTCAATGACCAATGCCTGTCTTGGTCTACGGCGTCTTATTCAATATATCCAATCCGATTTATGGAGAAAAATGCCACCTCGTTCAACCTGCTTCCACAGTCTTGATTATAACTGATGTATTCGTGGGTTACCTTTATATTTAGAGGCCATAACACCTTCCACAGTCTGGTGGACATGCCTAGAAGTTGGTCATGTTCGTAGTAGTATTAGTGGAAGTAGTAGTAGTAGTAGTAGTATTAGTGGTTGTAGTAGTAGTAGTAGTATTAGTGGTTGTAGTAGTAGTAGTAGTAGTAGTGGTAGTAGTAGTAGTACTAGTAGTAGTACTACTACTACTAGTAGTATTAGTAGTAGTAGTAGTAGTAGTAGTAGTAGTAGTAGTAGTAGTGGTAGTAGTAGTAGTAGTAGTAGTAGTAGTAGTAGTAGTAGTAGTAGTAGTAGTAGTAGTAGTAGTAGTATCAGTAGTAGTAGTAGAATAAAACATAGATGCAGATATTGCTGAATAAGAAGTACGAAAAGTAGTGATGCTAGTAGCAGTGGCAATAGTAGCACCAGCAGCAGCATCAACAGAAGCATAATAATAATAATAATAATAATAATAATAATAATAATAATAATAATAATAATAATAATAATAATAATGGGCAACGACGTCTACATTCGACATTGAACCGTGCCACCTCCTTTATTTGAAATGGACTGAAACAGGGCACTCTCGTAAATAAATTCAAATAAGCAGCTTTTAAAGATTGAACCCGTAGATCTTGCAGAAAATCACACAACATCAACACAAAAATTGCCCATTCACCTGACAATGATTAATGGTGCATCCCCTTTCATTCACATGTTGAGTGGGACTCTCCAAACCCCGTGCTGATACCAGAATCACACAGCGGCTTGAGCTCTGTTGGTTTCACTGAGCTCCTGGGGACTTGTTGATTGGCACACGGTTGAGTGTATAATCAATAACATAGATATGCATGGGCTGGAGCATGGGGATTGGGTGTATGATGGATGAACGGGTGTGTGGATAGATTGTCAGGCAGACAGACAGACATAACAACAACAACAACAGCAACAAAACTTTATTTTGAAAGGGTTTAGAATTGGGCACACAGGCCCGTCTAACACTCTGCCCTTTTATCACTCTCTTTCATACATTTAGGCAAGGCAACAGGTAGATGGGTAGATAGGTAGATAGACAGAAAAAACATATATACAGAAAGATAGACAGACGAACAGACAGACAGGACGAATGAACGAACACAGACAGTCAAGCAAGCATGCAGGTAGATTAGTAGGTAGATTTATAGATAGGTAGGTAGGTAAATAGACAGACAGACAGACAGACAGACAAGACCGACAGAGAGACAGACAGACAGACAGACAGACAGACATAACAGACAGACAGAAGAGACCGACAGACAGACAGACAGACCGACCGACCGACAGACAGACAGACAGACAGATAGATAGATAGATAGATAGATAGATAGATAGATAGATAGATAGATAGATAGATAGATAGATAGATAGATGATTGGTTGTTTGGTTGATTGAACTGGTGTCACTCCTCTGGAAGGTTGTGAATTTTATCTCGTAAGTCCATTGCATTCCCTGTATTATTGTCTGAACACTATAAAGGTCTACCTACCTAACTACATACCTACCTATCTACCTACCTACCTAAATACAACCCACCTATTTGTCTGGTTGCTTCTCTGCATGTCTAATCTTTTGATCAGTCTGTCGGTCGGTCAGTTGGTCTGTGTGTCCGCCCAGCTATCAGCCTGTTCGTCCGCCTGAAACCCACCGCGACCTATTTGTCTTTCCGTCCATCAGTCAGTCCCTCCGTCCTTCTGTCTGTCTATGTGTCCGCCCGTCCGTGAACCTACCTATCTCCCTATATATTTACTTCTTGGGGAAGCATTCGCCGATACTATGAGAACCACTCACACAGACAAACACGCCCAGAGAACCGCTACTGTGCAACAAGCGTCGCCCCATCTCGTCTGTCAACAATGATCGCAGACACTTGCCGCGGTGTATTTTTCTCCTCTTGCGACCAAAACATGTTTTGGCCTGGATTCGGCAGTTTCTGGCTTGGTAGCCTGGATCAGTCTATCTAACGTTGGAATGGCCCATCGGATAATGTTTATAAACTAAAAATCTCGTTGTGGATTTAAGGAGAATTCGTTTGTATTTTCGTTTGCCTGGTTTAAGACGGCTGTTTTATACATTGTGTGTAGTGGAGCGTGGCAGTATTAACAAAGGGTAAGCTTTAAAGCGTTAATTCCTTCTGTTTTTTTTTTCTTTTTCTGCACTGAAGTGTATATACGTGCTCATATTTAATGTGTTAAATCTTCCTCTTTATACATTAACACACACACACACACACACACACACACACACACACACACACACACACCACACACACATATCTGCAGCAAAGAACCTCAATGGCTCGGAACGCTGAAGAAGAATATATATATATATATATATATATATATATATATATATATATATATATATATATATATATATTGTATATCCTTTTTACAAGATATCGCTGTCAACACCAGCATTTTAATGCGGTTGTTGATGTCTTGGCAAGTTTACGTTCAGTAGTTTGCCATTGATTTCCGAATGACCAGCTCCCATACCAACTCGTTTAAACCAACCACAACGTGGTATGCTGCCAAATTGGTCGCTGCTATGTTTCGAACGCGGGCAAGCAGTCTTACGATTCTCGTCCGTAAAGCCTTTGCCAAGGAGACCGGCTATATATATATATATATATATATATATATATATTGTTAAGCTTTTTCTTTTGTACCCTAGAATTGCGGTGGAACAATGTTCCATGATTAGTTCTCTAGCTTACCAATACAGTGGTCCGTGAATCAAACCTTTTTGGTGACTGACTGAGCTGAGTTTAGGAGATTAGGGAGATTTTTTTCTATTATCATTATCATTTCCGAACGTTGTTTAGTCTGGGTGTTTTTTTACACCGTGATTTATAAGACGCATCTGACGGTCTTGTTAAATCATTCAATCGTCGCTCTCTCTTCCACGTAGATATAAATGTGTATTACAATCTTGTTTTGCTTTCTTTCATCAACCTCCAGACGTAGAGGCAAAACATGACCACCCACTCTTATCGGCATGGCACATGATGTTGAGACGTAGAAGATTCTTAATTAAATCAGCGCCGAAGGATTACATATCGCCAAATGTGAGCTACCATTTGGACAGAAGGACGATATATCGCCATGATAAGGTCACGGCTTTATTTGTTTCGTTTCGTAATACCTGCTGCAATTTCAGTGCTAATTGAACGGAAGTTTTCATTATAATACTTGTTTCGTTGCTTGTGTACCATGTTAGGTCCAAGCTTACTTTTTGTTTGGCACTGAATCGGTTAAACTTGTTTAGTTTTCTTTCTTCTACCCCGAGGTCTGATTAAGTACTAACTATATGTTATAAGTGCTTCATTGTCAGTGATAAATATATGTTATAAGTGTTCCTGTTTCAATGTTAAATGTGCTAAACGTATTATATTAATGTTAATGTTTCGATGCTAAATATAGGCTATAATTATTTATCTTTCGGTGCTAAATGTAGAATTTGGCAACCTCATGAGGACCAATTCAACGCAATTAAAGAGCATGCCAATAAGAGTGAGCCCATAAGATCCAACCATAGGAGAAGAAAATAGCGGGCAAAAATAAAACCAGTCCTGTTTAGGACTAAATGGAAAGAGAGCAAAAATAGAAAGAAGATCAAATCTAAAAAAAAAAAAAAAAACAACAACGGATCTCAGTTATAACCGACGCTGAAATTGCACGAGGTTGCACAAGGCCGAATTTTTATATTTTTTTTTCTGTAAATACTGAAATGAACTGAGCTAAATGTATGCTATAAGTGCTTCTGTTTTAGTGTTTAATATATGGTATTCGTGCTTCAGTTTCAGTGCTACATGTATGTTATAATGGTTTATATTTCAGTCTTAAATGTATGCTATGCGTGTTACTGTTTCAGTGCTACAAGTATGCTACATGTGTGCTATAAGTGTTACTGTTTCACTGTTAAATGTATGCTATAAGTGTTACAATTTCAGTTTTAAATGCATGCTATAAGTGTTACTATTTCAATGTTAAATGCATGCTAAAAGTGTTATTATTTCACTGCTTGCTAAAAGTGTTACTATTTCAGTGTTTGCTATAAGTGTTACCATAAGGGTTACTATTTCAGTGCTAAATGCATGCTATAAATACTTTCAAGATGCACACAAGTGCTTGTAGTTTTTCGCGCTTAACGGAACAGTATATAAATCTGATCCACTAGTCATCATCATCATCATCATCATCATCATCATCATCATCATCATCATCATCATCATCATCATCATCATCATCATCACTGCCTTGCCGGCTGGCGTGGGCGATAATGCCTCTACATAAACTGTGATCTCCGACGGTATGGATCATTTCGTGTCTTGCCACCCTTCCGCGCCACGACACAAGACTGTGAAGAAATTTCTCACGTTGACTTCCTCTATTTCTATTTCCACAAATCTTTCCGGTTGTCACAACATGTTCCAGTTTTTGTCTTCTCATAATATGGCAAAAATGATAGCTGCTTCTGTCTGATGTTTGTGGTAGTTGTCTTTGTGGCTCAGCTTGCCTCCAACTGTCCAGATTGCTAATTTAGGCTGTCCAATTATTTTTCAGCATTCTTCCATAAACTACTACTACTACTACTACTACTACTACTACTACTACTACTACTACTACTACTACTACTACTACTACTACTACTACTACTACTACTACTACTACTACTACTACTACTACTACTACTACTACTACTACTACTACTACTACTACTACTACTACTACTACTACTACTACTACTACTACTACTACTACTACTACTACTACTACTACTACTACTACTACTACTACTACTACTACTACTACTACTACTACTACTACTACTACTACTACTACTACTACTACTACTACTACTACTACTACTACTACTACTACTACTACTACTACTACTACTACTACTACTACTACTACTACTACTACTACTACTACTACTACTACTACTACTACTACTACTACTACTACTACTACTACTACTACTACTACTACTACTACTACTACTACTACTACTACTACTACTACTACTACTACTACTACTACTACTACTACTACTACTACTACTACTACTACTACTACTACTACTACTACTACTACTACTACTACTACTACTACTACTACTACTACTACTACTACTACTACTACTACTACTACTACTACTACTACTACTACTACTACTACTACTACTACTACTACTACTACTACTACTACTACTACTACTACTACTACTACTACTACTACTACTACTACTACTACTACTATACTACTACTACTACTACTACTACTATACTACTACTACTACTACTACTACTACTACTACTACTACTACTACTACTACTACTACTACTACTACTACTACTACTACTACTACTACTACTACTACTACTACTACTACTACTACTACTACTACTACTACTACTACTACTACTACTACTACTACTACTACTACTACTACTACTACTACTACTACTACTACTACTACTACTACTACTACTACTACTACTACTACTACTACTACTACTACTACTACTACTACTACTATCTTTTTCTTGTTTTGTAAAAGGCTGTACGATTCAAACCGTGTGTCATGTACGTCTGCTTGAGTTAGAGGCAAACTTCGCCCCTCTTTACAACTCCTGCCTCCTGTTTAGTGGTGACAGTTGTGGTGTCTGGAACAGAGTGCGAATTAACCAAGATGGGGAAGTTAGTTCACCAAGGGCCGTTCGTTGAGTGTCAGATTCATGGCGCCCTGTATCATTAAAAAGTCACAGCGCCACGCCTCCCGGGGAGATTTTACGAAACAAAGCAATAATTATATGAGGGCACTCGGTGCTAAAATCAATAAGGTGCGCCAAACATGCAGTTGATGGAAAATATTGGCGGCAGTTATAGGAGTCCCCCCCCCCCCCCCTCCCCCGAACACCATTCTTCCCACCTTATTACTATTAGGGTCAAGAGCGGAGAAGGGATAGTGAAATTAACACGGGGAGACAGACACAAAAACAAAAACATGTATAGAATAAGACGGACACAGAGGAAGCGACAAATACGGAGAGGTAGTGGGAGAAAGAGAGATACAGCCATCGACGGTGGGGCACCCATTCACTTTCGGACATAGAGGAGTAGACACTGAAAAACATAAACGAGAATGAAATATAGTGAGGTGGAGAAACACAAAAGACAGACAGATAAGGAGTCAGACAGGAAGACACCCCGGGAAGGTTAACCCGGTCAACAAATGCCCTCAGAAGTCAGATGTGTCGGCCTAACGGCGCAAGAACGCAGCTCTGCTGTAAACAGGCACAACGCAATCACATCCGGAAAAAAAAAACTCCGGATGAACGCAGAAGAAGAAGAAGAAGACAGGAAGACATAAACTCAACCACAAAGAAATAAAGAAAAGAGTTACAGATAATACGATAGATACAGGATGGAGAGACACAAAGACAGAGAGACAACGATATATCTTATATATAAATTAGGATGTCCGTATCTCTGTCTGTCTGTATCTCTGTATGTATGTATGTATGTCCTTTATACGCTCGCGAACGGGCCATCCGATTGAGATGAAATTTTCTACACGCCTTCCTTTCATTCCAGAGATGCCAACTGTCGTAGTTTTTTTTTCTTCTTCCTCCTCCTCCCTCCTCCCTCCTCCCCCTCCCAAAATACGTACGTCCAGGAAATGGTCTTCTACATAGACACTTCTCTCTGAGGTCCGCGATAACAGCTGACCTTTATACGCTCGCGAACGGCCCATCCGATTGAGATGAAATTTTCTACACGCCTTCCTTTCAATCCAGAGATGCCAACTGTCGTAGTTTTTTTTTCTTCTTCCTCCTTCCTCCTCCTCCCTCTTCCTCCCTCCTCCTCCCTCTTTCTCCTCCTTCCTCCACATCCCTCCTCCTCCTCTCCCCTCCTAATCCTCCTACCCTCTTCCTCTTCCCCTCCCCCTCCT
>OY992883.1:33140877-33240877 GCA_963921405.1 Cepaea hortensis | reverse complement strand
AGAAGATGGACAAGATTCGGAAAGAACAGTGATGTGAGACGTTGTTTCTGGGAGAAGGGATGGGTCTACGAGCCAGAAGATGGACAAGATTCGGAAAGAACAGTGATGTGAGACGTGGTTTCTGGGAGAAGTGATGGGTCGACCAGACAGAAGATGGACAAGATTCGGAAAGAACAGTGATGTGAGACGTGGTTTCTGGGAGAAGTGATGAGTCGACCAGCCAGAAGATGGATAAGATTCGGAAAGAACAGTGATGTGAGACGTGGTTTCTGGGAGAAGTGATGGGTCGACCAGCCAGAAGATGGACAAGATTCGGAAAGAACAGTGATGTGAGACGTGGTTTCTGGGAGAAGTGATGGGTCGACCAGCCAGAAGATGGACAAGATTCGGAAAGAACAGTGATGTGAGACGTGGTTTCTGGGAGAAGTGATGGGTCGACCAGCCAGAAGATGGATAAGATTCGGAAAGAACAGTGATGTGAGACGTGGTTTCTGGGAGAAGTGATGGGTCGACCAGCCAGAAGATGGACAAGATTCGGAAAGAACAGTGATGTGAGACGTGGTTTCTGGGAGAAGTGATGGGTCGACCAGCCAGAAGATGGACAAGATTCGGAAAGAACAGTGATGTGAGACGTGGTTTCTGGGAGAAGTGATGGGTCGACCAGCGAGAAGATGGACACAGGACACTGTAGACATCTTGGACAAATAATTCACGGGGCGTGAGGCCGATACAGGGTCGAGAACATTTGCCACGGGTTATGATGAGAGCAACACTCTGAAAAAGATAACTCCATGATCATGATGACGTCATTATGGCGGTGACAAAAGTATTTGAAGCATTCATTTTGGTTATACATATCACACAGCCGCGTCAAACATTTGGGCCTGCTGAGAAGTCATAGCCACCCGGTGCTACACGGCAGTGATCGATCGGCAGATCTGGCCCGGGGAGATAGCAAAAATAAGCTGTCAAGAGCTCTATAAAATCGCCTGCTGGGTGATTTGGTGCAAGTAATTATTTTCTAATTATTTATACATTTGAGCGGAAACCACGGGGTGGGGGGGGGGGGAGGAAGATAGACAGAGAAGGGGAGAACTACATGGATGAAGTAATGAAGCAGCTTTCTAATGAAAGCTGTGGGTTACTACAAGTCGGTTACATTAGTTTAAAAAAAAAAAAAAAACTTCATTTTTCTTTGTGCCGTCGCTCTCCCGCTTTGAACTCAAGCGTAGTCCATCACGTGCTACTCGTTCTAGTGCATTTAACTAATATTTGCGTGTGTATTAGTTTTCCATATTACCAATGTCCCTCGCCATCAAGCGCCCTCTCCGACTTTAGGGGTACTTGAAATTTGCGTCTACACAAGTCAAGGACGAGAACCCACTACCTTGGCATCAGCACACCGAATGTTTAAGAACGAGCGATCTTATCAATTCGTCCTTGGTGACCTCTTAATGAACTGCTAAAGTCATCCCTGTTCGGTACTGTGATTTGGTGATCTTAACCAGATGGTTAAAACGCCACATTAGTTTCTGCTGTCATTATAATCAAGTATGGAGGCGACTGCCGGTCTCTCTGGCTGTGGGGTTACAACACTTTCTCTCTGTAATCCCGTTTATCACGCATAGTCTCGTAGACTTGCGGGATACTGAGCCGGCCGCTCAGAAAGCAATGGTAAACTACTGAGCGTAATCTTGCCAAGAGATCAACAGACAGCTGAAAGATGCTGGTGTTGACAGCTAAGTCCTGTAAAGGATATGAAAAAAAAAAAAAAAATGGAGGCGACTGACGTGTGCGATTATGCTTCTCCTCATCCTGCGATCTCCAACAGCATGTATTAGTGCGCCGACACTCGTCTGTGCCACGACACAAGGCTGTCAAGAATCTTCTTTCGCTGTCGCTGCCGTTGTTCAGTTCTCAAAATATGGTCCAGGAAATAACAGCAGCCTCTTTCCGGTGTCTTTGTACATTAAAAAAAAAAAATTGTTGCGTATCCCTTACGGGACGTTGCAGTCAACACCAGCATTTTCAGCTGCTGTTGATGTACTAGGCAAGTGTTGCGTTCAGTAGTTTGCCATTGCTTTCTGTACATTAGCCTCGTTCAAAAAATGTAGATTTGGCTATCCAAGGAATTTTCAACATTTTTGTTTCTGCTGTAATATACCTATTTTCTAGTTTGTTGTATATTGATAATAAAGCGGATCAGACACACAGCCGTGGGTTTCACATAACACGCAACATTAAGTATACGGATGTTTCCCCATACCGCAGTTATGCATGGCATTTGCCACTAGTGCCCTGGAATTCCGGACCAAAATTCGCCAAACAAGTCCGTTGTGTTTTGTTTGTGTTCTGCTCCACTGGTTTCAAGGCCCGTTAAGCAACAGTAAATAACCCGTTTCCTCGTCTTGTGGCGCATTGGGTCTATTGTGCTAGTCTATACATGTATATACCAGTTGACATTGGGTCTATGGTGCCAGTCTATACATGTATATACCAGTTGACATTGGGTCTGTGGTGCCAGTTCTATACATGTATATACCAATCGACATTGGGTCTATGGTGGGTGTCCTATACATGTATATACCAGTCGACATTGGGTCTATGGTGCCAGTCTATACATGTATATGCCAATCGACATTGGGTCTATGGTGCCAGTCTATACATGTATATACCAGTTGACATTGGGTCTATGGTGCCAGTCTATACATGTATATACCAGTTGACATTGGGTCTGTGGTGCCAGTTCTATACATGTATATACCAATCGACATTGGGTCTATGGTGGGTGTCCTATACATGTATATACCAGTCGACATTGGGTCTATGGTGCCAGTCTATACATGTATATGCCAATCGACATTGGGTCTATGGTGCCAGTCTATACATGTATATACCAGTTGACATTGGGTCTGTGGTGCCAGTTCTATACATTTATATACCAATCGACATTGGGCCTATGGTGGGTGTCCTATACATGTATATACCAATCGACATTCAATGGGTGAAGTGGCCAGTATCACACCGGTCCTCTTTATTTCCCAGAAGATTTCTGGTACTCATTTTAGGCTGGCCATCTGGGAGCTCAGGTTCAGTAGAAACACCCGACTCAATGGGGGGATCGAATAAATAACCACCGGGTCGGCAGGTGGGCATTATATTAACCATAAGGTAACAGTAAGGGGTTCTTGTACACACCCTGAGGCGTATTGAGTTTATAGTATATTACTCGACCCATTTTGATAAGTGTTATAATCAGTACTACACTGGCCGCCGTCACTAACCAGGACATTTACCAGACTTTCCTACAACTTATTTATAGGGATGTGAGGTACGTAAGTTGATATCGGATAATTATTATCGGATATACAGACGAATATGGCTTATTTCATGAAAACAAAAACAATCAAATACAGAGTCTAGAAAAATTGGGCTTAGTGGTCTCGAGGTATGGTGTCCGCTTCGATTGCTGGAGGTCCCGGGTTCAAGCCCTGGTGAAGGCTGGGATTTTTTTCACGTGGACTTTTAGTAATAAAATGTCCTCTGGTCTCTGGGTAGTGAGATCGGACACCCGTGTGTATTGTTTTCCACGTATAAAATCCCTTGGCAGGAAATCGAAAAAGAATAGCCTACCGGCGCTGCCCGGACGAAATTTCGAGTTATATATCTACCAAAAGTATTTCAGGATCCTCGTCGTTGCTACAGAGTTTGTGCACTGAGCTGAGATTCTCCGGAATCAGGCTTGAGTTAGGAGTAGAACTGAGTACTTATGCGTTACACCCGTGTGCCGTGATGTTGTTCCGTCGACTAAACTAAACTAGAAAAACTTGGAATGAAAAGAGGGTTGATGAAAGAAATAAAAAAAAAGAAGAGGCAAGTGAAATATTTCGGCCACGTAACAAGACATAATAGTACTCTTATCAAAACCATACTGGAGGGCAAGGTTGAGTGAGGACAAGCGAGCAAGAGGTAGACAACGATACAAGTGGGAAGATAACATCAAGAGATGGACAAACATCAATCTGACAGAATGTACGAGGGCGAGAGACAATGTTGGAGATCCATTGCAGCCAACCTTCTTTGGGGAGATGGCACCTGATTGATTGAGGTATATAAATAAACACACCATTACCAGTTTATATGATAGATTGCAAGAGCTATCGTTTTTATGTGCATGGCATAATGCTAAGCACAGTGAGTGATTCGGGACTTATCCGCCACCCTGACAAGCTTCCGTTTCGAAGGGAGGTAATAAGTAGAAAACCACGGTTCAGCAGTGTGAAAAAGGGAGATAATGCTGTCGTTATTGGATTATTATATGAGACAATAATTTGACAACTATTGCGCCTATCCACATTTAATTTTGACTTTCATTATTTACCAACATAGAGATAAAAAAAGAGAGTAAAACAAGACAGCTTTATACCATCATCTGAATATCATCATCATGTGCCATGCCTATAAGAGTGGGTGGTCATATTTCACATCTTACATGATTACCAGAGTGGTGGATCAGCTCTCTGTTCTTGTCTCGATCATACCATGTGGTTAAGGCTTAAGCCATCCAGGTATTTACTTCTCTGCCTTCCCCTTGTCCTTTTCCTCTCAATCTTGCCAGTTGTTACCAAGTTCTTTAATTTATTTCACCTGATAACGTGCCCGAAAAAATTTTGACTGTCTATGTTTAATTTCTCTAATTAGTTTACGCTTTTCATTTGGTTCTTGAAGGACTTGCTCATAGATTTTTCAGTTAGTCCATGGTATTCTTAGCATTTTCCTCAGAAATCATATTTCCACTGATCATTAGATGTTTTTCAGCCCATAAAAAAGTACAGGTTCTATGTAGCACTTTATCACTCTTTTTCTGGTTGCAGTTGTCATCTTTGCATAAAAGAATGTAGCAGGTCCTTTGCAGAATGTCTCAGTCTTCACAGCGCACAGAAAGTCTGTCTCTGGCCATGTCTCCTGCCTCATGCACCCTCATGCCCAAGCTGTTTGCAATATCCTGTGTCCAACGTTGTGCTTGTCAGCCCCAGCCTCTTCTCTATTGTTATTGATTATACCATCTACAGTAGTTTTTGATTGGTTGTATAAGACATGGTTAAAGTAATAACACGACTGTTGCTGCTAAAGAAGCCAGTGTCCACAGAAAACGTATGTGCTCTCACAGTAATGGATTGTATAAGAGTTTATAATTGATTACATCAGGTAGTCCCACGGCAGAGACTGCAGTCGTTGTCTATATATGCTTACTGCTTAACAGCATTATGAGGTGAGATGTTCACCTCTCTTTCTCAAAGCCTTTCCCACAGTGGTCGAGTGGCTGTGATGTTACATTACCAGGTTCAGGAGTTACCATGTTCAGGGGTTACCAGGCTCAGGGGTTACCAGGTTCAGGGTTTGCCAGGTTTAAGTGTTACCAGGTTCAAATTGCAGCACAGGACAGAGTTTGTGTAATCTAGCCTTCTTGGATAAGGGTGGACAATGGGAGACTCCTTATCCAAGTAACAATCCTACAGCTGATGGAAATCACAAAGAGTAGGCTGTAGTGTGCCACATATTCTTCTTTCTTTTGCCCTCTATCCCTCCAACTCACTCCAAGCCCTTCTATGTTTAGCTGTCCCATGTAGCTCTATCAATGTACTTCTCACATTTTCCATTTCTGTTTCTACTTCTGTTCTCCATGAGTTTTCAGGTCCTCCTCTATTTCTGTTGTCCAGTTGGTTCCAAACTAAGGCTTTTCTAGTTCTGCTATTCTCAGATTTTATTCAGTGTTTTGTCTATCCAGCACCTGCATCATCTCTTCACCTTCATCTTTTCCAGTTCTGCTATTCTCAGATTTTATTCAGTGTTTTGTCTATCCAGCACCTGCATCATCTCTTCACCTTCATCTTTTCCAGTTCTGCTATTCTCAGATTTTATTCAGTGTTTTGTCTATCCAGCACCTGCATCATCTCTTCACCTTCATCTTTTCCAGTTCTGCTATTCTCAGATTTTATTCAGTGTTTTGTCTATCCAGCACCTGCATCATCTCTTCACCTTCATCTTTTCTAGTTCTGCTATTCTCAGATGTTATTCAGTGTTTTGTCTATCCACCTGCATCTTCTCTTCCTATCTAATGAATTTCAATCACTACCTGCTTACACCTTTTGGTTGCTTCTACTTTTTTTATTTAATTTGGTTTGAGTGTGGTTTGATTGTAGTGTGATATGAGTTTGGCTTTAAAGACCATATTTATTACAAGCAGATTATGTGATGGCCCAAGAATAACTGGAAATCTAACAGCCCTAAGCTAGCACTTCTGTGTATGTGGATCTGGATTAGGCCTGCTAGAAAAGAATGTAAACTGGTAATTCCAAAAGTCCTTGCATCTTATCGTGGATTTGATCCAATCACACAGGGAATTTCAGCCCAAACTGTTGCACTGGCAAGGATCTCAGTGTATCTGTACAATAGTCATGCATGCAATAAACATTGTTTTATGATGGGTAGGTTTGTCCATTGTTAAATTTCCCATTTGAATTTGTACTTTTATGTGTGCAATGTTATTGAGTTACTACATTGTTTGCTGATTTCTTATTTGTTTTGTTTTTCAGGTTCTGTATTCATGTGTCTTCTGGGAAATTAAGAATGAAAACAGGACTTGATTCCTTGACCAGCCACTTGAAAACATCTTCAGCAGTACTTCTGAGCACTCCGACTTTGATAATAGCAGCAGTAAATCAAATACATTCTACAGGAAGGTGTCCAGAAGTGTTAAGACATTAGGGGAAGTAGAATTTCTGATACTTGAGAGAAATTGTTTGAAAGGAACTGGAGTAATTTCAAAGTACCAGAGGTCATTTCAGGGTGGCTGAGGGCGTTTCAAAGTGACCTGGGTTATTTGACGGTGTCTGATATAATTTTGGAGTCATAAAAGTCATTTGAAGGAGACATAATGTTTCAGATGTCACAGTGAACTGTCCAAAGTAATGAATTTCATGTGCGGGTGATTATTTTTTGAAGTTTAAACTGAATTAATGGACTTTTCTTATACTGCACCTCACTACAATCTACTAAGAAGCTGGTGAATTTCACATGCAATTAGCAGTTAGTTTTTCACATTCCAAAAACACAAAACACAGATTTGCATTTATCTGCTGGTTAACTGTGGAGTGATCCAGAATTTGATCTTCAGTAGTGAAAATTGTTCTGATTTATTGTGAGCGTCAGGACAGAAGACAGTGACCCAGCTTTGTGAGAAAGGGAGCTGTGATTCAGTTGTTATTTGGGAGATAGTCATTTGGTAACTTATTCAGCTTTACAGGAAAGGAGAGATAAGTGGACTTAATATATTAAAAGGAAGTAATGCAATAATTGACAGCTGGGACTCATCTTTGTTGTAAAGAAAGAACAGTTGTGCTTTATTTAGCTTTCATATCTTCATTATTATGCAGAGCAGAACTATTTAACAAGTGAGATTCAGCTTTCTATATAAGGAAGAGACAATTGTGATTCATTTTGTTTATTCAGTTAGTAAAATTATTACACCCAAGAAAGAGAAATATCACTGCAAATAGACTTTTGATGTACTAATAACAAAATTAAGATTCTTTATCGAGCCAGCTAATCAGATATACATATTAACAATCATCTGAACTTGATTGGAAAGGAGCCAAGTTTTGGCGTCTGCCTAGAGTGTTTGAGAACAATTTATAATTGCCACTTGTTCGCCGTACTGGACACAGAGACTAGGGCATTGTAGCATTGTTAAAGTCATTAGTGAGGTTGCACCAGCGGAGTTGAGGCCTGCCAGGTATCAACATGTGGTCACAGTTATGATTCCCTTCATGTCCAAGAAGAAGAAGTTCAAGTTCCAGGTAAGCATCTCTGTCCGTCCGTCCGCCCGTCCGTCCGTCTGTCCGTCTCTCTCTTTATCTGGCTCTTTGCCTCTCAAACACTGTGTCTCTGTCTCATTATCTGGCTGTCTCCTGAACACTTACCTGCTTTCTCTGTCTGGCTCTACACTCTCAGACCTCATCTTTCTATCTGGCTATGTCTCAAACACTCTCTGCCCCTCTGTGTCTATCTGTCTGTTTGTCCCTATTACTCTGTTCCTATGTATCTATATGGCTGTTTAACTTTCTATCTCTCTGTTGTCCTTTCTATCTCACAATTTTCATTTCAGACATTCTATGCAGTTAAATGTTTTCAGCCATAAGCCACAACTTGTGGTGTCCTTCTTTTGTGATTACCCAGACTTGTTGTTTCTGTGTTGCTTCCTGTCCAGACCTTTTGTGGTTATATATTCTGCTACTGTCAAGAGGTTTTGTGTTGACCACTTGCAGTTTATCTCCTTAAATTCTATCTGTACTAATTACTTAAAGGTTCTGTTGGTTCACGAGTATATTTTACTCAGAGACTTCTGGTGTCGTCGCTGGAGCTACAGAGTTCACGCTTTGTGCGACGTTTTCAGCAGAAGGCCTTGCGGGAAGAGACTTAGCCATATGGGATACAACCCAGTGCAATGAAGTTGATGCTCTTGTCTTTTAAGACTTTTTTTTGAAGACTTTTTTGTACTGATTACTGTTAGGCTGTTCACAGCATTATATTGTTTTTGGTGTAGTTTTCCTTCTATGATTTGTGTAGAGGTACCTTATTTTTCTTTAGTTTACACTTTTTTGTTTTTGCCACATTATGAGAAGACAAAAACACTGGAACATGTTGTGACAACCGGAAAGATTTGTGGAAAGAGAGATAGAGGAAGACAGCATGAGAACGTTATTGACAGTCTTCTGTCATGGCACAGAAGGAAGTCAACACATGTGTTTGATCCATGTCATCGGAAATCGCAATTTGTGGAGGGGCATGATCACCCATGCCAGCTGACAATACACTGGATGATGATGATAATAGTTACACACTATCTTTTTCCTTTGTTCAACAGATTGGAGCCTGTTGACAATGAAATACCTTAAGTCTGTGGAGGAAAGCCGGCTCTGTTGCGAAGGGGTTACAGGTGCAGTTCGTAATCCCGCAAATTGTGCTTGAAACACAGCTGCGGGCGATTTGGCAGCAGACCACCTTGCGTGGGGTATTTTAAAATAAAATATGGGTGTCAATCGTTCAGAAAGGAATGGCAAACTGCTGGATGTAACCTTGCCAAGAAATCACAAACAGCCACAAAATGCTGGGGTTGACTGCGATGTCCTGTAAAGGCTATGCAACTAACTTTATGGAGGAAACATGACTACCTAGAGCTAGTTCCAGTAGAGTCCATATGTTTTGTGCTTAAGCATGATCCGGTGACATCCATATACGTCCCTCCTCCGATGTAAAACCCCAGTACCAGTCTTCTACACTCCAGTTTTCTGAGCTTGGTGAGAGGGAGGTGATAGCACCTGTGTGGAGACAAGTGTCAACATCAACCTCACTGTGATAGAAGCCAGCCCTATTTGGGGCTCTGGGGACCTGAATGCCCATGTATTGAACTTAACTGATCGAGTGCCATGGAATGATTAATCGTCTCAAGCGACTTCCTGTTTCTGCCGTGGGCTAATATAATCCCTGAAATATTGTTATTGCATAATAATACAATATGTCTGCTATTAGCAACTTTAAGTCTTAACTATCTCACACCCTCAGTCCCCATTTTCCACTATTCTTTTTTTGTTTGGTTCAAACCTACTTTTTGGTTGGCTTAGAATCTGTTAAGAATTAATCTAAAATGAAAGATACGCTTTATGGGAGATGGAACCTTAGACTTCCACATCAGTAGGCAGATACACTACTGATCTGCCATAAAAATGATAGTCATTCTGCCTTTGTTATTGTACCTGGCCATCTCAGCGGAGGAAAGAAGATACAAATCTGTTGATAGTTACTAGCAGTTTTCATGTGAAGGAAGGTGAATGGGCAACTGCTGATATCTTTGCTCTTATGTATCCTTGCAGGTACATCTTGGACTGGAAGAGCTTGCTTCTGTACCATTTGTAACTGGCATTTTGTTTGCCAAGGTCCGGCTTAATGAAGGAGGAAGTTTTATTGATTTGTCCTCCAGGTAAGGACTAGTTCTGTTGTTATCTATCCTTTAGAGACCATCAGTCAGGAGTAGATGTCATCCTGTGATCTCTGCTCAGTATTATGCTCATGTTTCACAGACTGTTTATGAGCACATTTAGGGCTGTGGTGACAGGGTGACTAATGTGTTCAAAGTAATGATAGTTGCTCTCACCAGTACATGTCAAGAATAGTCCCACCATCACCACCACCATCACCAACACTACCTTCACCACCACCATCACCAACACCACCTTTACCACCAACACCACCACCACCACCACCACCACCACCACCACCACCACCACCACCACCACCACCACCAACATCATCATCATCATCATCATCATCATCATCATCATCATCATCATCATCATCATCATCATCATCATCATCATCATCATCATCATCATCATCATCATCAGATTAGTCAAGTCTGAAAGGTGGTGTTGAAGTAATCTAATTCTGTTTCTCCCACTGTCCAATTTCCAACAACTCTGCTCTGTTCAGCACAAGTCTGAGTCCAAATGTTCTAGTATGCTTCTGTGGTGTAGCTGTTTTTGTTTTTTTGGGACATCCATTTTTTTCTTTTGCCCAGGATCTTACCCTTCCGAACTTTCAGTAATGTTCTGACCAAGCTGTCCGGTGCTACTAGAAGTAGTGTGTATGGACTAAGGCTGAGTTCAAAGCGATTGAGCAAAAAAAAATAAAAAAGTAATGTTCCAAATATCTTCCTTTACCGTTGTGAGGTGTTCCAATTACTGGTGCTCTAGAAGCTTCACTTGCCAGCATGATCCAGACAGTAAATCCTTAGGTTCTTAAGTCTTTAGAAGAGAGCAGTGTCCATGCTTAGAACCCACTCATGCCACATTTGTCCATGGATAATTTCACAGTAAAAAAAAATGGGAAGCTACAGTAGCTGGCACGATTGCCTGCTGACCCAGTGGTCATGAGTTCATATCCCATTGAGGCAGATTAAACTAAAAGACCTGGTCTTCCAGATTTACATAGCCTTAAATGTGTACCAGAAGATGTCCAGGATATTAAAGGTGGGTTTGTGTGTATTGCTGATGTCACATAATAAGTGCTGACTTTTTTTTGGTTTTTTTGGCATATCCTTTACAGGACATCAGTGTCAACACCAGCAACTTTCAACTGTATGTTTATTTCTTGGCAAGATTACGCTCAGTAGTTTGCCATTGCTTTCTGAGCTGCCGGCTCACATACCCCGTAAGTTACCGATGCGATTCGAACCACTGCTGATTCTCACCATCATCACGTTACCTACGAGAGTATACGAGATTACGGAGAAAAGTCGCTAGCCTCTAAGCCACGAAGCCGACAAGTGCTGACTGGTCTATTCAAATATAGGGCTTGTATCATATACCCATTATGCCTCAAAGCATGTAAAGAGGGGCTTTGACTTTATTTGCAATTAAAATGGTCCTTGAATGTAGTCAGTCAGTAATTATCAATACTTTATGATTCATTTACTGCCACAGCATTTTCTCCCTTTCTGTCTTTCACCACCACATTTCCCCCCTTTATGTATTTCACCACATTTCCCTCCTTTCTGTCCTTTCAAACATGATCTTGTGGCTGTCACACAGGGAGGAAGTTCACAACAACAGTGTACAGTGGAACACCAGCTTTGAGTTTCCATGTAAGATGACTGCAAACTTATCCAGTGGAGTTCTGGATCCCTGTCATGTGAGAATCTCTGTCAGAAAGGTATCTTTAACTGTGTCATGTTTACCGTTGTAGACTCATTCTTCTTGTTTTACTCGTACTGTCTTGTGTTTGTTTTTTTATTTTACTATTTCTTTCTTTTACTAGCCTTGGGCTGACTAATTTCTGATGTTTTATTAATTGGTTATGTGTGTCTGTTATTTGAGTGGCCTCTTTTCTACTTATTGAACACTGTTAGTTATAATTAAGGCAATTAACCGAAGCTAGACTTTGTTCTTAAACTTCTAGTACACTAATGGCGAGGTAGGGCATTCAATCCCTGCACCAGCATTAAACTTGAATTCTCGTTCAGAAAGCAATGGCAAACTGCTTAACGTAAAGTTGTCACGAAAATCGGTCTAGGGTTGATCACAATGTCCTGCCAAGGACATGCAACATATTTTTAACTTTGCTGCTTACTGTTAAACTTTACTGAAATACTTTGCTTGTATCTTACTGTTAAATTAACAAGAACTATTTCATACCATTTACATGACTAATTATTGATGTTAAATGTCTAGAATTAATTGTTACTATTTTAATTTACTAATTCTAAATGTTGCACTCAGTTTACTTCAGTTCTTACTCTTTTGGCATACTAAATGTAAATCATTATTATTTTGTTTTATTAACATTGGCTAATTTAACTGTGCTACTTTTACAGATTGTTTATACTTTCTTTATTACATCCGAGTGTATTACAGAGGAAAATATGTCCTGGATTTTAAACAAGAATTGAATAAAAGAAAACATTTTATTAAATTCTGTAGGAAAATTAACGCACAGTGTGTAAAGTAAGGGAAGTTATTGTCCTTTCTTATAGGGTTAAAAGAAAATATCTAATCTTGAATTGTACAGGATACAACAAATGAAAAGACTTTCTTTCCACACAGGCATTAAATCAAAAGAAGTCGCCCACCCCCCTCCCCGCCCCCCGCCCCTCCTCCCTGCTGACTTAATCTATCTTTTTTCTGGGCATTAGGTTGGACTATGTAGACAATGAAATGCCTAAAACTGACAGAAGAAAGATAACCAGCTTAGGCTTAATCTCAACCAGACTGCATGTGTCTGTGTTGAACCCTGGCCTGTTTACACCGTCATATGCTTCTCCACAGGCATAGTTTCAGTATCGGTCTTGCACACCCCACTGGTTTCTGAGCTTGGAGAGGTACAAGAGAACTCTGTAGCACTGTCCCTGCAGAAACAGTCCGTTAGTACTTGGTTGGGAGAAAAATATCCAGAACCTTACTGCGATAGATTCAAGATTCAAACCAATTTTAGAGCTCAGGCGGCCTGAAAACCAGTGCGCCAGACTTAAGATTTAAAACTAATGTCTTACAGAGGATTCACAACCAGTCAATCAACCAGCCAGCCAACCATCCAACCAGTCTGCTTACTCAAGAATTAAATTTCAGAAAAATATGCTGTGTTCACACATGTTTAAATAAAGGGAGGTAAATTTCTATCTGAACAGAAATTGGACTAAGGGAAGTAATCTATTTTTCTTGCACATAACTAAGAGAAGTAATTTTATTTTGTTTTACGCAGGAACTAAAGGGAGGAAAGTCCCACCAGAAACTAGGATATGTTGACTTGAATTTGGCCCAGTTTGCAGGGGGAGGGAAGATGACCAAGCGGTATCTTCTGGAGGGTTATGACACTAAGCATCGGCAGGACAACTCTACCATCAAAATCAGTGTGGAGTTGTTGCTAATCTCTGGGGATCCAGTGTTTAAAGTGTGAGTATCTGATGTGTTAATATCTGATGTTTATTTGCTTGTGCTTATTCGGTCTTGTCTAGCATGTTTGCTGAAAGCAGTGGCAAGCTGCTGAAAGTCACATTACCTAGTAAATCACACAAAGGCAAATAGAGACTGGATGTGATTGCTATGTCCTGCAAAGGGCAATGTTGTTTTATTTTAGAAATGTTAGTTAGTTAGTTAGTCGCAGTTCCAACTTCACAGCAACGGGTCGTCCCCATTATGCTCCGTTCCTGTGCCAGTGATTATCACACAAAATGCTCCCCACTGCTCAATGTGAAAAGTGGAAAAGACAGGAGTCTCGACAAACAACAGCCCGCACAAATACACTGTGCATAATGCCGCCACCAGAATGTCAACACACCAGTCCCCCACGAAACACCCAGTTCACCTCTGATGGAATCTGCTGTCATTTTCCTATCTGAATGTTTCCTAGATGTTCACCCACACAGTCCACGAAAATACAGTTCATCGCTGATGGCAGTGGCAGTCAACCAGAAGCCCAGCAGCCACGCGTTTCTGCATAAGGCAAAAACTGGTCAACTCTGGGACATAGCCATCTGCCATCACTCCAAACATGCAGTCACGTTCCAAAAAACCTCAGGCAGATTCAAAAGCATTTCACACGAAACTCACAGCTCACAGTGTCGCGCCACGCAGTCACTCAGTAGCAGGGTGACGGAACCATCAAGCCTCCTTAGTCACCTCTTACGACATGCGTGGTAGGCTATAGTGTTGCTATTCTTTGCTTCCCTTATGGGCCCCGGCAACACACAGGAGTGTGTTTAGAAATGTGTTGACCAGTTATGCTAATTTTTGTGGCTTTTGATTAGTTTTATCTTTTTTGCTACATTTTTTATGTTGTCTCTGGGACATAGTAGATCAGTTGTTTTGACATTCACTCAAGGTTCATGCAGACCTGTATGTATTCAAAGCGTAGACTATGTGCATTTTTCCAAATTAGAAAAGTGATGCTATTATTCTCCGGATCCTGGGGTAGTGGATTGGATGCCTAGATTTCTCAGACAAGGGCACACATCTTGGAGGAACCTTGTGCATATACCCCTTTAAAAATTCCCGAACAGTTGAAGAATGAAAAAAGCAGGACCAGGCAAAATCTCAAAATGACAGCCCTATTAATGTAGTAGCTAACATGCTTCACTACACCTTTACTTCACTTCTCCTTTACTTCACTACACCTTTTTTCACTATACATTTACTTAACTACACCTTTTTTCACTATACCTTTACTTCACTTCACCTTTACTTTACTTCACCTTTACTTCACTTCACCTTTACTTTACTTCACTACACCTTTACGTTACTTCACTACACCTTTACTTTACTACACCTTTACTTCACTACACCTTTACTTTACTACACCTTTACTTCACTACACCTTTACTTCACTTCACCTTTACTTCACTGCACCTTTACTTCACTACACCTTTACTTCACTACACCTTTACTTCACTACACCTTTACTTCACTACATCTTTACTTCACTGCACTTTTACTTCACTTCACTACACCTTTACTTCACTACACCTTTACTTCACTACACCTTTACTTCACTGCACTTTTACTTCACTTCACTAAACCTTTACTTCACAACACCTTTACTTCACTACACCTTTACTTTGCTACACCTTTATGTCACTTCACCTTTACTTTACTACACCTTCACTTCACAACACCTTTACTTCACTTCACTACACCTTTACTTCACTTCACTACACCTTTACTTCATTGCACCTTTACTTCACTACACCTTTACTTAATTTCACCATTACTTCACTTCACCTTTACTTCACTTCACCTTTACTTCACTACACTTTTACTTACCCAAGAAAAAAAATATTTATAGCATGTGCGATTCTGGTCTACACATATTTGAATCCTCACGGGTGCTTAAAGTTTGTGCACTGCGCTGAGATTATCCTTGTGCATCCATGGAAGGCGATTGTAGCACTTATAGAGATATTGTGTACAGCGAAAGTCATCCTTGACCAAATGACCCCACAAAATTGGTTCAGTGGTTTTTTTTAGTAACAAACTTTACACATCAGAATAATGCCAACTGGCATGTCACTTAAGAAAATAAGATAGAGATGGAGGCAGTAAAATAGAAACACTTTAATGAACTGTGCATGGCTGATCTTTAATTCTATGCTTTTAGTGAGCGAATAAGATATATTCTGGCATTTACTCGTCGTTGCAGGCCTTCAAATCACTCAGTTACCCAGAGCTCGTCTGCCGTTGGCCATTGCTGCGACCACATTGACCTACGACCTACAGATAACCTCAGTGAGGACAGTCTAGCCTCAAGCAGCAGTGGGTTCAGCAGCCTCACTCGCAGAGGGAAAGTGGGTTCTCTAGTTTCAGGTAATTTGGGAAATGGTAGTTGTGAGAGAAACGGATTTATGGTAACTTGTCAAGTGGTAGTTATGTAGGAGCTGGAAATCTAATTACAGGTAGCTTAGAAAGCTGGCTCCGTTGCGAAAGGGTTATGGACGCAGTTCGTGATCCCGCATACTCGCATTTGAAACACAGCTGCGCTCGATTTGGCAGCAGACTGTGTTGTGTTGGTTATTTACAAAATGGTATGAGTCCCGGATGTTCAGAAAGCAATGGCAAACTTCTAAATGTAAACTTGCCAAGAGACCACAACAGCAAAAAATGCTGGTGTTGACTGCAATGTCCGGTAAAGGATATGCAACTAACTATATAGAAAGTAGTAGTTGTGAGGGAAATGGATTTATCATTTCAGGTAATTTGTAAAGTGATAGTTTCACAGTTCCCCGACATACTGAGATGAGGGCTGGACAATTTGGAAGTAGACCCCTTGCTCTGAGTTTGAAATTATGGGTGCCAGTTGTTCAGAAACTATGGCAAACTACTGAACGTAACAATTGCCCTGTAAATCACAAACAGCCAAAAATGCTGGGGTTGATTGCGATGTCCTGCCAATGAATGCAACTAACTTAGAAAGTAGGAGTTGTGAGGGAGTTGGAGTTATGATTTCAGTTAATTTGTTAAGTGTTAGTTGTGAGGGAAACATGATTTAATTGCTGCCTGTGCAAAATAGAATGATTGAAATGGTGTGACCAAATCACCATTGTGGAACTTGTGGAGAGAACTAAATAAATACCAGTGAATCAACAGGAAAAGACGCTGGCACTGGAAAGAACATACATTGGGAAAACCTGAAAATAGTATAACTAGAAAGGTCTTTGTCTGGAATCCACAGGGCACAAGAAATAGAGGATGACTGAAAAACACACAGAGACGAGAAGGAGAGACAGAAATGAATAATGTGGGGAGAACATGGATGTGGCTGCATGGGATAGCTAAAGATAGGAGGGCTTGGAATTAGTTGATTGAGGTACTGCCCTAATGGGTGATAAAGAGTCAAATAAGATGTGATTACTGTAAATATTTGTGTCCTAGTTGTTGCCTTAACTGCTTCAGTCCCAGATAAGTGTTAATTTAATTCCTTGCCCGGATTCCCTTACACACATGTCCAGTCCACAACAAGGGAACAGATGAGTAGCTTATATATATATATATATATATATATATATATATATATATATATATATATATATATATATATATATATATATATATATATATATATATATATTCATGTAGTTGTACCAGAATGTGTTTGTTGTTTGTGTGCTGATGAAGGCTTAGGCTGCATCTCCCATCTTGTTACTTGTGATTGTGTTCTAGAAAAGATGACCGTCTACTTCTCGTTTTTTGGAGATTATCATGTGACCTAGAATGTTTAAATAAGCAATTGTCTAGGGCAGAAGAGTTAACACAGATTTACCTTTGGATCAATATCTTGTTCCTGGGATGGCCTCATGCTTTCACCAGTGCTGTCAGTTTCCTTGTGTTAGAAATCACATATTTACTAATATTGTCTATTTACATCTGATTATTATCATTCTATACAAGATGGCGTAGAAGGCGATGCACCCACTGATGGTTTGGGCAACTCCCGCAGTGCCAGCTACATTTCCCAGCATTCCCGCGGCTCAGGGTATGTCCATATGTTTGTAGTCACTTCCTTAAATTTTATATAACCGATTATATCATCAGTATCATTATGAAAGTTTTGAAGTCTTCATAAAACGTTAGAATCATGTTCTCTAACCACTGCGAAATAACAGATCCAATATCGTAACTTTAAGTTACTGGCAGTGTTGTGCAATTGTAAGTTAACATCAGCTAAGAAATAAACACATTTTACAAAACAGGGAGTCTTTGAGAGTCAGGATTACCCTTGTCTGCTCCGGACCAGGCGTGTGAAGAAGAATATTTATTTGTTATTTAATCGTAGAGATGAATATGGCCGAGGGGTTTATCGTGCTCTGCTTAAACTTCTGTGTGCTGAGGGCAGGGTATCGGGCTCGGTCCACACACTAGTCAGACTTCATCATTGAGTTTTTTGTTCAGATAGCAATGGCTAACTGCTGAATTTAAAATTGTCTGGAAAATCTACCTGGAGTTGATTGTAACATCCTACAAAGGACATGCAACATTTCATTTGATTGTAAATCTCACATTTGTTATTTGGTCACTACATTTGAGATGTGTTATTTTGTTACGACATATTCAAGACGCTGGTCTCCCTGCGAAGGGGTTAACAACTTTCTCCGTAATCTCGTATATCCACGTGAAGAACACAGCTGCGCGAGATTCAGCAGCAGATCACGTCATGTTGGTTACTTACGGGGTATGTGAGCCGGTGGCTCAGAAAGCAGTGGCAAACTACTGAGCGTAATCTTGCCAAGAACATCAACAGTAGCTGAAAAATGCTGGTATTGACTACAACATCCTGTAAGGGGTATGCAACGGTTATAAAAATATTCAAGACATGGATGCCACATCGATCAGCTATGAAACTTTAAGTGTCATTTTGAATTTGCACATTTGTCTTCTGGAGTCTGTTGACAATGAAGTACCTAACATGTGGGAGGAAAGAATGTCAGCCTGAACCTAATCTCAGCCAGTCTGTGTGTGCAGAGTTCAATCATGACGTGGTGACATCCTGATGTGCTTCTGTAGAGACTGGTGGCTGTGTGAGATGATGAACCTTGACCATCCATGCTTATTGGCACGGCACAAGATGATGATAGTGGATGATCGTTCACTGCTTATCATCAGCACAATGACCAGGTTCATTCCCCATCTGGAGGGTAACATTGCCGAATGGATAAGAACGTGTGTTCTTAGACAGCCGGTGTGCTGATGCCGAGGTAAGGGGTTTAACCTTTATACCGGACAGCTGGACTAAAATGTTGACCTCTCATCCTTGACTTGGGGACGGAAATTACAAGTACCTCTGAGGTCGGAGTGGGTTGGCCTGACAGCAAGGGCCACTGTTAATAGGGAAAGCTAATTCACACACAAAATTCAGTCCATCACTACTAGAAGTAATGTGTATGGACTACGCTTGAGCTCAAAGCGAGCGAGCGCAAACAAAAATTAATTCCCCATCCGAAGAGCACTTACAGCTCAAGTAGCAGCCAATCCATGTTAGATAGCTTTGAGAGACATGTAAGACAGACAGCTAGTGACAATGGGAATGGGACATCTCATTTCATAATGCAGTGATCTGATATCAGGTTATCACCTGACCTCTTTGTTGCCTGTGTCTTTAACTGTGTGTTTATCTTTACATCAGAACCCCCAGCAGTGTGTCATCATCAACATTGGAGAGGCGACGGGTAAGTTTGATTGTCCTGCTGGCAGTGTCTTATCTTTCTACTTGTGTTTGTGACAGCCACGGAGAGTCTTGGGAAGCAACAGTGATTGGCTTGATACCAACCACATCATCTACCAGGTGCCAGTTGGTCTGTACAAAATATGGGTCTAGCACAATGCAAATTAAGGCTTTAAAAATGTTCGTTACTTACTGACTTCGGCTCTGTGGCAAAGGGGCTACGGATGTAGTTTACAATCCCTCATGCCGCGCTCAAAACATAAATTCGAAAGCAGATTTGAAAGCAGACCGCCTTGCTTTGGTTTTTAAAAACTGGTATGATTGCCGGTCATTTAGATAGCAATGACAAACTATTGAACATACTTACCATGAAATACAAAAACAGCCCAAAAATTATGGGGTTGACTGCGACGTCATGTAAAGGATATGCAACTAACCTTACCTGCTTACTTTACCTTCCTTTGTAAAAGGTTGCTGTCATCTAGGCTGGCATTTTCCTGTCCGAGGTGTCTGAATGTTCTGTGTCCACTTAGTCAAACCCTGTTTCTTATTCTAGGAACCATGCCTTCCAACATAGCTCTGTCCAGACCAATGTGATGTTAATTGTGGTCAAAGTGTTTCAGTTGACAAGACATCTCACCATTTGTGAGCTGCTTTCTTCACTGTTCGTGTAGGATGTCAGTGTTTTCTTCTGAACCTATGTTATGTTCATATGTGGGGGCGGAGGAGCTCGACAGTTATGGCATTCACCTCTGACTTGTGCAGACATGGTTTGATTCTTGGCATATGTCGCTGAATAGAGTCCGCAGACAAGTGGATTCGCTGTGTCTAGCAAATGAGAGAAGACAGGATAGCGAGTTCCTACAAATTTCCCAGCTAAAGAGAGATAAAGACTGGAAAACTACAATAGTACCGTAGGAGGACTTTCTATGGCAAAGCAGACAGACAGTACAAGACAGTACAACCATGTATCACATCCAGTGGTCTTACCTCTAAATGATTTAGCTTGCCAACAGACTGTTTAAAGGAGGAGTGTTCAGTGGCTGCACAACTTCAGAACCCCTGGTGTATTTAATAATAATTTGTGTTACTTAAAAGTTAGTTGCATATTCTTTACAGGACGTCACAGTCAACCCAAGCATTTTTTGGCTGTTTATGATTTCTTGGCAAGTTTATGTTCAGCTGTTTGCCATTGCTTTCTGAATGACCGGCACTCATACCATTTTATATAAAAACCAATGCAAGGCAGTCTGCTGCCAAATTGCACACAGCTGTGTTTTGAAGGCGGACTACAGGATTACAAACTCTTACATAACTACATTTACTGTAATTTACTCACAGACAACATTAACATTGATCACTGAATAATAAACACCAGTATTGTGACATTTACTGTAATTTACTCACAGACAACATTGATCACTGTGAATAATAAACACCAGTATTGTGACATTTACTGTAATTTACTCAGACAACATTGATCACTGTGAATAATAAACACCAGTATTGTGACATTTACTGTAATTTACTCACAGACAACATTGATCACTGAATAATAAACACCAGTATTGTGACATTTACTGTAATTTACTCACAGACAACATTGATCACTCTGAATAATAAACACCAGTATTGTGAATGTAACATTTCAAATACAAGTATGCATTCATTAAATGAGATAGTTATATGTATGATTTTTAAATCATGGGCTGTATGTAATTGTGACCGATTGTCCTTGGTGGACTAAACTAGCCCACTTATTTTTTCTGGTGATGATGTTAAACTTCTGCCTTCCTGTGCTACAATCTGCACCTTGTCTGGATGAATCTTTAATCCAGCCTTGACATTCAAACACCTGCCCTGGAGCAGTATTGATCAGCGACCTGGAATCATCTGGAGCTGAGAAACAACACACACTTCTTACTGCAGCTTGTTTGTACTGGCACCTTGCTGTCTTGTCAGACAATAGTTTGTTACATTGTGCTTCAAAAAAAGGTATAATTAACTACAACTCTTAGTGATAGACCAGGGATGGAGTTTTACCTCTTCTTAGCACAAAGCCTGGGCTGAATTGTGGAGACCATGTTTTACCCATGCAGCATGATCCCTCTCTCGGCCTATCTCGTTTACTTCAGAGGAAAGGTAACACCAATACATCTGGAACAAGACAAGCTGTAGAAGCTGCTGGATCAGCAAAGCAATGCTCTCATTGTCCACCTGTTGAGCTTTGTTTGATCCTTGACCAGTTGCTAATCAAGGCTTGGGGCCTGGGCTGCCCTGCCACAATATTTAGTCTTTAGGTTGCATTTCCTCGCACCAGGATAAGGCTTGTACACTCCCAAATGCACTCATTTGCCTGAAGCTATTGGCACAATGCGGGGTGTCGGGTTTGGTAAGCGCCGCTCACAATTCGGCGCTAACAGAAAGCAGGTGGTACCATCTACTTTCATAACACACCTGACAGTTTTATGACCACCACCTCATATACATCACTCTCCAGACTCATACAGTCAAGCTCACAGATGTTATATGAAGTAAGTAAATGTAAAGTTACTTACTTTTACTCTACACTACACAATAGGAAGCTGTGGTGCAGTAGCTAGCATGCATGTCTGCTGGGCCGGTGGTCATGTGATCAAATGTAATGGTAGTGTTTTAGTTGTATTCTTCTGGTATTTTGAGTCATGAAGACTTTGTTTTGTTTCAGAAAATTGAAGAGTCAGGCAAGGAAGTGGTTGTAGGAGCAACAAGAGTTGATGCTGAAACTTTAGTTAATGAGCTGCTGGAGAGTACGAATCTCGACTCCACAGAGATTGATGATGGTAATGGAAGAAATGTATACTTGTTGTTGGTAGACAAAGTGGGTGTGAGAAAGAACGGATGTGTGGACAGAACAAATGTGTGGACACAGTGGATGTTAGCACAGAACGGATGTCCCGAGAAGGTTAACCCGGTCAAAACATGGCTGAAGAAGTCGGATGTGTCAGCTGAAAGGTGCAAATATCGCAGCTCTGCTGTAAACAGGCATAACACAATTATGTCCAAAAAACATTCCGGATGAACAAAGAAGAAAAAGAAGAATGGATGTGAGGACAGAGTGAGCATAGTAAGGATGTACTCATTGTATTTAAACATTATAAAGTGCAGGATTGTTGACATATCACACATATAAAGGTGAACATTACCTGGTGGCTGTTGGCTTAGAGATATGCAACACGTACCTTCTGCTTCTTCTTTGTTCCCCTTCATTATCAATAAATGCAGAGAAAGCAGCTGTTAACTTGAGCGTGTTGGTATCTCCATAGAGTTTGCCCTCAAATATGCAGGTCAAAATAGTTGTCTTTGTTTTATGTATGTTAACACTCCTACAACAAATGTTCAGCTGGTATTTTACCAGTTCCACAATTACATCATCAGTATCTCTTATCTTTTGTTTATTAGACATCTAGTATTTCAACCTGTTGTGTCCTTTGTGCAGTCTGAAGATTGTTACTTGTTCTTTTTGATAGAGTAGTCTCATCGTTTTAACAACAGATTGTATAGAGTAGAACATCAACAACATAGGATGTGAAATGAGTTCATCAAATTATTAGATGAAGTGTGGATGGGTGGAAAGTTGCTATCACGCGCAGGCTGATGGATGGATATGTAATGTAAGTATTTATCATGTGTGGGACATATATGCTTAAGAAAAGACAATAGAAAAGAAAATTTTTGAAAGCAATGTGACGATGTCATATTATTGCCAGATTTTGATATGCCTGTCGCCCATGAACTTTTTTCATGTGTCAAATTTACATTTTAATATCCATATCTATTCCATTACGTAAGTCCCAGCCTGTACCTACTAGTTTATGAGTCCACAGCTTTGTAAGCCTAAGAGGTTTTTCAGTGTTTTAGTCTTAAGCTGCAGGTCTCCATGGCAAAGGGCTTACGGGTGCGATTTATAAGCCCGCTTACCCGCGCTTGAAACAGCTGTGACCGATTTGGCAGCAGGCCGCGTTGCCCTGGGTTTTAACGAGTTGGCAAACTACTGAATGTTAACTTGCCAAGACATCAACAACAGCAGCAAAATGCTAGTGTTGACAGTGATGTCCTGTAAAAAGGATATGCAAAAAGAATAAAAGTCTTAAGCTGAAGTATTTTGTCTGTATATATGATGTGTTCTGATATATTACTTTGCTGCTCTCATCTACAGCATCAGGACTTCAGCTGTTGGTTCAGAAAGATGGAACAATGGCTCTTAGATAGTCTGCTGTCCCATAGACACACAAAGAATGTTGTGGTCCTCCTCCTCCTCCTCCTAACCACCTAGAACATCACTGTTCTGATCATAACCATCCAGGACATCGATCCGTCTTAATTGTAATCAAGAACATGGCAGTGCTAATCCTAACCACCAAGAAATTTGCAGTACACATCATAATTGTCAAGAACATTGCAGTTCCCATTCTGAGCAGCAAGAACAGTGCAGTTCTCATCCTGTTCACCAAGAACAATGCAGTGCTCCTCATAACCATCAAGAATATTAGTTCCCATCCTGACCACAAAGAACATTGCAGTGCTCATTGTAATAATCAAGAATATTGCACTTCTCATCCTGAACCCCAAGATTATTGCAGTGCTCATCATAACTATCAAGAACATTGCAATGATCAGTATAACCACCAAGATCATTGCAGTGCTTATCATAACAATCAAGAACATCGCAGTGCTTAAAACAATCAAAAACATTGCAATGCAAACCATAACTATCAAGAACAATGCAGTATTCATGTCAAGAACATTGCAGTGCTCATCATAATCATCAAGAACATTGCAGTGCTCATTGTAACCATCAAGACCTGGCCATCAGGAACACAACATGGCTCAGTCTTAACTACCACCACAATCCCTATCCTAACCAATAATATCACTACCATCTTAACCACCAAGAATTTCCTCCTCGTCATCTTGACCGTGAAAAACACTACTCTTCTCATCCTGACCACCAAGGATATTACTGTCCTCATCCTGACCATCAAGAATGTTACTGTCCTTATCCCAACCATCAAGAACAATTATATTCTCATCCTGAACATCAAGAATATTACTATCCTTACCCTAACCGTGAAGAACAATTATGTTCTCATCCTGAACATCAAGAATATTATTGTCCTTACTCTAACTGTGAAGAACAATTATGTTCTCATCCTGAACATCAAGAATATTATTGTCCTTATCCTCACCATCAAGAACAATTATGTTCTCATCTTGAACATCAAGAATATTACTGTCCTTATCCTAACCATCAAGAACAACTATGTCCTCATCCTGACCACCAAGAACAATGCTGTCCTCATCCTGACCACCAAGAACAATGTTGTCCTTATCCTGACCACCAAGAACAATGTTGTCCTCATCCTAACCACCAAGAACATATAACTGCCAATGTTACCTGGTTCCTGTGCATATTTCACTGTTTGTTGACATTTCGTTGTGTGATCTCTCAGCTGTGGTTGTAATCTGCAACTACTGACAGCAAATCACCTTGATTGGTTGACCCCATTGATTGATTGCTTTATTGGTTTGATGAATAAAGATAGTATCTATTTATGACAAATGGACAAGATCTTGCTTTCGTCTCAACCCTGGGGGTCAGGAGGAATAGTGAAATCATTGGTTGATTCATAGTTTGATTGATGGACACATGCATTTGTTGCCAGTGCGGATCTTTTTGATTTGTTTTTTGGCAATGATACCACACTTGTTATTGAATGTTAAATAGTTTGTGTCTGTCCCAAAGGGACATTCTGTAAGGACATATCCTTAACTCTGTCAGGCATACAACCTATGTTTGGGGCAAGTACTAATAAAATATTTCCGAGGGTGGATCTTATAACTTTTAGCCAAACCAGCAACATCAACAAACAACAATGGTTAGCTTACACTGAGTGGTGATGCTTCCATCATGTCACTCCCATAACCCATGACTGAGTTACAGGTTAATTTGATGTTTGGTGTATATGGGAAACCCTCTTGAAACCCATGATGGTTATTTTGAACTGAGTGTTGATGCTCACAACCCTTGACTGACTTACTGTTTAATTTGATTGTTTTGAATATATAGAAAAACCATTTGAAACCTGTGGAAATACTTTGATGGTTTACATCATGGTACTCCCACAACCCATGACTGAGTTACAGATTAATTTAATGTTTTGAATATATGAGCAAATTTGTGAAATCCCTGAAATTACTTTGATAGTTGCTTACACTGAGTTGATGGTTCCATCATGGTTCTCCCACAACCTATGATTGAATTACAGGTTAATTTGATGTTTTGTATACAGTGAAAACCTTTTGAAACCCGTGGAAATATTATGATGGTTAGCTTACACTGAGTGTTGATGCTTACTTACATCATATTACTCCCACAACCTAAGAGTTGCAGGTTAATTTGATGTTTTGATTATATGGGAAAACCTTTTGAAATACCTGGAAATATTATGATGGTTAGCTTTCACTTAGTGTTGATGCTTCCATCATAGTACTTCCACAACCTCTAATTGAGTTGCAGGTTAATTTGATGTTTTGGAATATATGGGAAAACCTTTTGAAACACCTGGAAATATTATGATGGTTAGCTTACACTAAGTGTTGATGCTTCCATCATAGTACTTCCACAACCTCTAATTGAGTTGCAGGTTAATTTGATGTTTTGAATATATGGGAAAACCTTTTGAAACACCTGGAAATATTATGATGGTTAGCTTACACTAAGTGTTGATGCTTCCATCATAGTACTTCCACAACCTCTAATTGAGTTGCAGGTTAATTTGATGTTTTGAATATATGGGAAAACCTTTTGAAACCCCAAAAATACTCTGAGCGTTTGTTGCTACTGAGTGTTGATGACTACATTACAGATTAATGTGATGTTTGGAATATATGGGAAAACCTCACTTCACAACCCCACTGTATTATATTCTGTAGGATTACTTTAAAACTGTGTTGTCTTTATGTCTCTGTTTAAATTTGTTTGAGACTGAACAAAGAAACATCAACACTGTGATTCATCTACAGTTTGAATGTGTTGAGACTTGCTGTTGGTATGTTTTATAAAATTGTGAGTTGTTTATGGGAGTCAGTTTATTTTTGTAATGGTTCACCAGTAATGGTAATCGTGCATTATAGAGTGCTGTAGGTGTAACAAGAATAGAACTTCACATATGCTGGACCTTTTTTTATGAAGTGAAGTGACTAACTTCATTCCATAAAACCTATTCCTTCCTCATCACTGACAAGAGTTAATAGCTATTTTATAACTCAGGGCATTGCAACAGTTTATTTTTTTGTTGTTGGTTGTAAACCCGTGTAATATTATCAGGACTGAGACCTCTAACTCTTGATTTATGTTATGTAGGAGATGGGGAAATCGTAGAATTAGCTGTATTATGTAGGAGATGGGGAAATTGTTGAATTAGCTGTATTATGTAGGAGATGGGGAAATTGTAGAATTAGCTGTATGGTGTAGGAGATGGGAAAATTGTAGAATTAGCTGTATTATGTAGGAGATGGGGAAATCGTAGAATTAGCTGTATTATGTAGGAGATGGGGAAATTGTAGAATTAGCTGTATTATATAGGAGATGGGGAAATCGTAGAATTAGCTGTATTATATAGGAGATGGGGAAATTGTAGAATTAGCTGTATTATGTAGGAGATGGGAAAATTGTAGAATTAGCTGTATGGTGTAGGAGATGGGAAAATTGTAGAATTAGCTGTATTATGTAGGAGATGGGGAAATTGTTGAATTAGCTGTATTATATAGGAGATGGGGAAATTGTAGAATTAGCTGTATTATGTAGGACAGTGGTTCTCAACCGGTGGGGAATTCCCCCCTAGGGTGGAATTTTAGGGTTTCCAGGGGAGGAATGAAGATTATTTCAAGATCGTGTTAATACAAGAACCGATTACTTGATATTGTTTTTCCCTCCATACTTTACGGTTCTGTACTCCTCGTCTTTCTGAAATTTGTTTTATAACTTAAGTAGACGTCTAAGCTTGTTATAGTATGTGCTATTAATTTTAGCTTCCATTTTTACGTATACTGTTAGTTAGTTAGTCATTGCACATCGAACCATTCAGTCCATAAGTGCCCGGATCCCCTCCTCAGCAAATCCCGCAGCATGTAGCGGCTAACAACACCAGTTCTGTGTTGGTTTATCAATCTTCTTTGGCTTCCTGCGTAGTGTTCTTGTTTGGCCACCCCTCTTTTAATTTGCTGTTCTTGAAGTCTGGCCATGGTTGTGGATTCACAGTCATCACTTGGTTCACGCAAAAGTCTTACTTCTCGTAGAGCATTCAGAATGTCAGCCTGGTCCATGGCGTGTCCGCCCTTCACCGTAGCCTCACCTGCGAGCTTGTCAGCCCGCTCATTTCCTTGTACTCCCGCATGCCCTGGCACGAAAATGAAACTAATCTTTGCCAGCCGAGACCACTCCAGAGGCAGCAACCATTCTCTTCGGATCGACCCTTCCTCTATCCTCTTGATCATGTTCATTGAGTCCCTAAGGAAACATGCCCCAGTGAATGTCTGTGTCTCGAGCCATATTATTGCTTTACTTACTGCCATGACTTCCATAGTCAGGCTACTTGTGGTTTCAGTGAAAGCACCAGAGTCCTCATTCACAATTCTCCTTACGGCCCGAGCCGTAAAGGCCCATGAGCTTCTCACATGTCGGACGACTGACCCATCTGTGTAGATGACAGCATCACCGTCTAGCGAATTCTTGAAAATCAACGCTTGTACTTCAGCCTCCACAGCAGCCGGATTTTCTTGTCTGCATTTTCTATCTAGTTGGATGCAAACTGAAAAGGATGTGCAGAAATCTGTTGGCACTTGTACCCACTCCTCGCCAGGATCTAAGTCCTCAAGTGAACACACCTTTTGAAGAATGTCTTCGGCTTGACCCATCCACGACCGTCCTCTTTTTAACCTGCTGCCCTTCACCTTCCTAATTTCACTATGCAGTGGATGTTGTGTGTTTGCGTTAATTCTGAGGTAGGCGCGTGCCCTGCAAACTTGTATTCTGTCTTCAATGGTTGGAAAATCAAGAAGGTAGCGCATCGCCCTGCATGCTGTATCTCTTGTACATCCAAGAATAATGCGCATAGCTTCATTCTGTATCCTTTCCATCCTTTCTATCTGCTTACGGCTGAGAGTCAGGATTGCCATTGCATACTCACAAACAGACATGACCAGTCCCTTGTACAGAAGACATAGGTTGCGCTGCTCACAGTTTGCTGCCGCCATCACCCGCGTATTTACGTATACTATGTAGGGGCAAGGTGGGAGGGGGGATTAATAGGGAGGACATACGAAAGGGGAGGAATGACATTCTCAACATATGGTGAAGGTGGGTATGGACCAAAAAAGGTTGAGAACCACTGATGTAGGAGATGCAGAAATTGTAGAATTAGCTGTATTATGTAGGAGATGGGGGAAATTGTTGAATTAGCTGTATGGTGTAGGAGATGGGGAAATTGTATAATTTGCTGTATGGTGTAGGAGATGGGGAAATTGTTGAATTAGCTGTATGGTGTAGGAGATGGGGAAATTGTTGAATTAGCTGTATGGTGTAGGAGATGGGAGTGTTGTAGAATTAGCTGTATTATGTAGGAGATGGGGAAATTGTTGAATTAGCTGTATGGTGTAGGAGATGGGGAAATTGTAGAATTAGCTGTATGGTGTAGGAGATGGGGAAATTGTTAAATTAACTGTATGGTGTAGGAGATGGGGAAATTGTTGAATTAGCTGTATGGTGTAGGAGATGGGGAAATTGTTGAATTAGCTGTATGGTGTAGGAGATGGGAGTGTTGTAGAATTAGCTGTATGATGTAGGGGATGGGGAAATTGTTGAATTAGCTGTATGGTGTAGGAGATGGGGAAATTGTTGAATTAGCTGTATGGTGTAGGAGATGGGAAATTGTTGAATTAGCTGTATGGTGTAGGAGATGGGGAAATTGTTGAATTAGCTGTATGATGTAGGGGATGGGGAAATTGTTGAATTAGCTGTATGGTGTAGGAGATGGGGAAATTGTAGAATTAGCTATATTATGTAGGAGATGGGGAAATTGTAGAATTAGCTGTATTATGTAGGAGATGGGGGGAATAGTAGAATTAGCTGCATTATGTAGGAGATGGGGAAATTGTTGAATTAGCTGTATTGTGTAGGAGATGGGGAAATCATAGAATTAGCTATATTATGTATGAGATGGGGGAATAGTAGAATTAGCTATATTATGTAGGAGATGGGGAAATTGTAGAATTGTAGTATTGTTTTGTTGATGGGGGAATAGTAGAATTAACTATGTATTGTAGAATTAACTATATTGAATATTGGGCATTGTAGTGTTAACTTTATTGCATGGGAGATGGGACATTGTAGAATTAGCTGTGTTGTGAGGGAGATGAGGCAATGTAGAATTAGTTGTATTGTGTGAGAGATGGAATAGTATAGAATTATTTGTATTGTGATGGAATAGTATAGAATTAGCTGTATTGTGCGAGCAATGGAATAGTCTAGAATTAGTGGTAATGTGTGGGAGATGAAATAGTGTGACAGTGATGATAACTGGAAAAAGAATAAAAGCCTGGCATTTACTTTCAGTGTTGAGTTGAGCATGCAGGCCTCTCTAACACCCTGCCCTTGTCTGTTATCATGCACAAATGTGTTTCTTTCTACATCTGTTATCAACATTAGAAGACAGATATGGTAAGTTTACCTAAAACAATTTGTATCCTGTTGAAAACATTGACCAATTTATGAATCAGAGTGGCATAGTAAGATTATTTTTGGACTCAAGATAGTGGAATATGTGGGGGTGTAGCAATGGCGGGATTATATATGAAGCAAACATTTACCTGGACTGAATGACACTTGAGGATCAGTCTGTGGCTCCAGCTACCTAACTTTGCCACTTCAATCTGACATCCATGTATTGAGGCAAGTTGAACCTTAACTGTCAACTGTCATCTACTGCATATAGTACCTTGCGGTGTAGGACCAGGGGGGTGGCGTAACTTGAGGAATTAAGGCCACCTGGCTAGTGCATTCGTCATGGATTGTGCAGGTTAGAGCATTCTCTTTTCTCCCCTGACAAAAAAACATCCACACCTTACTGAGGATTTGAACCCGGCATTCTAGCCACTTGGCCAGCCACTTCTCTCAACTAATGAAGCAATAATAATAATGCGTACAACTCCAGCTATGCTGTTCATTGGTCAGTAATAAATTTGAAGAGAAAGACTGAGTTCAGCCAGCATTTGAGAAGTGTGATATAGTATCAGATGGAGCGGGCATATGGGTCGTGAGTTGTTGAAGGTTGTGTCCTATTTGAACAAAGATGATGTTTGTAAATAGTTAATGAATGAGAGGAGAGAGTGACAGAGACAGAGCGACTTGCTGACTAATCAAACAAATATGAAGAGACAATCAACATTTCCCAGAGATCACAGAAATGTGATTCTACAAAGAATTAAAACACATTTGACATTGATCATGAGCAGCGGTCACCATCATCATCATCATGTGACATGCATGGACCGTAATGGTTCGCCATCTCACACAGTCACCAGACTTGGTTTAGGCCCTTGTTCCAGTCTCAACTATACCACATGGTTAAGCCATCCAGGTATAAGTGTGAGGATACTTGTAAATAGATGGGGACAACTATACCACCTGGATAAGCCATCCAGGTATAAATGAGAGGATTCTTGTAAATAGATAGGGGACACAGAAAACTTACCACTGACATCAAAAGGAAACAGTCAACATGCTTTGGTTATGTAATGAGAATGGGAGAGATGGAATACATTGTGACAACTGGCAATATTGATGGCAAGATGTGTGTTACAATGTTAAGGAGAAAAACATATACTCTTATGGCATAGTACTTGATCAGCCGAAGTAATGAACAGTGCTAGAGACTAAAGGTTGCAGATATATGTGATCTCCTGCAACAGTACTAGGCTGTTGAAGTCACAGCTGGAGAATGGGACAGCGCACAGGGACCAAAACTGCACATTTTGTAGACATCAGCAGGCATTCTGTTTTTGCATATAATGATTATGTTAATGATAAAGCAGGTGACTGGAGTGTGGCGACCAGTTCATTTGCCTGCTGTTTGTTAATTATGGCAGGCATTCCAAGGTTTACTGGCTGTGTTGATTGAAACCCATTCAATTTGCATGAAAAGCTGTGACTGAAGTCCCATGTGCAGACTTGTAGAGTCAACTTTGAGTCAGAATTCAGCATCTTGGGTTTTAGTACAAGGAAAATTGACCATGGAATTGTGTAAGGAAGTGAGCTGGTCACACCACATTATACAAATCTGACCTGGCATCTTGAAGTTATTCATCCTGCACACCTGCAATGCTTGTTACAGGGTGACTGTTTTTTTGTGCGGGTGTCAGTGAGTCTGGTTTTAAATAAAAACATGTCAATAAAGAAAGGCACATTGCTTAACCTACCTATGCTTTCTTTAATGAATAATAGTACATTACTTGACTTATATATTCTGTGTTTGTAAAAAATTATGTGCGCACCTATGTACAAACAGATTTTCAGGACTCTTTTTGAGGCCTCGAGGCTTATTGGGTTTGCTGTTAGTAAAGTAAAGGACACCACCCTCGTCCCTCCCCTCCTCCACATCTTAAAAACAAAACATCTTGAGGTAATCGGACATATGGTGCTGGCCCCATGTGTGTATAGATCACTGGGCGTTTGAGAAGTGATGTGGTCGGTATCACTCTAGTCACGCTTGGCTTTTCGAGAGATGTCCTGCCGTTCTTGACTGGGGCAACCTGGGGGCCGGGTCACTTAATGCCTGGGCCAGCAGGCAAACATGCGTGAGGCAGGCACATAGTGCTAGCCCCATATTTCTGTCAACCAATCCACACCCTGTCGATGTCAGTATCATGTCCGTCACTCTTTGCTTCACAGACCATCTCCTGGTACACATTTTAGACATTAACATAACTGCCAGCACACATTTTAGACGTTAACATAACTCTCAGCACACATTTTAGACATTAACATAACTGCCAGCACACATTTTAGACATTAACATAACTGCCAGTACACATTTTAGACATTAACATAACTCCCAGCGCACATTTTAGACATTAACATAACTCTCAGCACACATTTTAGACATTAACATAACTCTCAGCACACATTTTAGACATTAACATAACTGCCAGCACACATTTTAGACATTAACATAACTCCCAGCACACATTTTAGACATTAACATAACTCCCAGCACACATTTTAGACATTAACATAACTGCCAGCACACATTTTAGACATTAACATAACTCCCAGGACAGATTTTAGACATTAACATAACTGCCAGCACACAGTTTAGACGTTAACATAACTGCCAGCACACATTTTAGACATTAACATAACTGCCAGCACACATTTTAGACATTAACATAACTGCCAGCACACATTTTAGACATTAACATAACTCTCAGCACACATTTTAGACATTAACATAACTGCCAGCACACATTTTAGACATTAACATAACTCTCAGCACACATTTTAGACATTAACATAACTGCCAGCACACATTTTAGACATTAAAATAACTGCCAGCACACATTTTAGACATTAACATAACTGCCAGTACACATTTTAGACATTAACATAACTCCCAGCGCACATTTTAGACATTAACATAATCTTCCAGCACACATTTTAGACATTAACATAACTCCCAGCACACATTTTAGACATTAACATAACTGCCAGCACACATTTTAGACATTAACATAACTGCCAGCACACATTTTAGACATTAACATAACTGCCAGTACACATTTTAGACATTAACATAACTCCCAGCGCACATTTTAGACATTAACATAATCTTCCAGCACACATTTTAGACATTAACATAACTGCCAGCACACATTTTAGACATTAACATAACTGCCAGCACACATTTTAGACATTAACATAACTCCCAGGACAGATTTTAGACATTAACATAACTCTCAGTGCACATTTTAGACATTAACATAACTGCCAGCACACATTTTAGACATTAACATAACTGCCAGCACACATTTTAGACATTAACATAACTCCCAGCGCACATTTTAGACATTAACATAACTCCCAGCGCACATTTTAGACATTAACATAATCTTCCAGCACACATTTTAGACATTAACATAACTGCCAGCACACATTTTAGACATTAACATAACTGCCAGCACATATTTTAGACATTAACATAACTCCCAGGACAGATTTTAGACATTAACATAACTCTCAGTGCACATTTTAGACATTAACATAACTGCCAGCACACATTTTAGACATTAACATAACTGCCAGCACACATTTTAGACATTAACATAACTCCCAGCACACATTTTAGACACTAACATAACTCTCAGCACACATTTTAGACATTAACATAACTGCCAGCACACATTTTAGACATTAACATAACTCTCAGCACACATTTTAGACATTAAAATAACTGCCAGCACACATTTTAGACATTAACATAACTCCCAGCACACATTTTAGACATTAACATAACCCCCAGCACACATTTTAGACATTAACATAACTGCCAGTACACATTTTAGACATTAACATAACTCCCAGCGCACATTTTAGACATTAACATAATCTTCCAGCACACATTTTAGACATTAACATAACTGCCAGCACACATTTTAGACATTAACATAACTGCCAGCACACATTTTAGACGTTAACATAACTGCCATCACACATTTTAGACGTTAACATAACTGCCAGCACACATTTTAGACATTAACATAACTCCCAGCACACATTTTAGACATTAACATAACTCAGCACACATTTTAGACATTAACATAACTGCCAGCACACATTTTAGACATTAAGATAACTCCCAGCACACATTTTAGACATTAACATAACTCCCAGAACACATTTTAGACATTAACATAACTGCCAGCACACATTTTAGACATTAACATAACTGCCAGCACACATTTTAGACATTAACATAACTGCCAGTACACATTTTAGACATTAAAATAACTCCCAGCGCACATTTTAGACATTAACATAATCTTCCAGCACACATTTTAGACATTAACATAACTGCCAGCACACATTTTAGACATTAACATAACTGCCAGCACACATTTTAGACATTAACATAACTCCCAGGACAGATTTTAGACATTTACATAACTCCCAGCACACATTTTAGACATTAACATAACTGCCAGCACACATTTTAGACATTAACATAACTCCCAGCTCACATTTTAGACATTAACATAATCTTCCAGCACACATTTTAGACATTAACATAACTGCCAGCACACATTTTAGACATTAACATAATCTTCCAGCACACATTTTAGACATTAACATAACTGCCAGCACACATTTTAGACATTAACATAATCTTCCAGCACACATTTTAGACATTAACATAACTGCCAGCACACATTTTAGACATTAACATAATCTTCCAGCACACATTTTAGACATTAACATAACTGCCAGCACACATTTTAGACATTAACATAATCTTCCAGCACACATTCGCAGCTTTGGGGCATGAGTTCATAATATAGGTTACATGGGCCTGTAGTTTAGCTCTGCTTGTTCAAACAACTAGAACATTAGCTTTGGGACTCTTCACTGGCTGTTGCAGATGATGACTGAGCACGTACAGGGATTGTCCTGAGTGCTGTCTTGTCTGTTCTTTAAACTCCACTCAACTCAATCTCAAACAACTGAAATGGATTGAAACAATTTGCTGATTAAACCAAAACAATATTCTAAGCAAAGCAGTCTATGTAGTAGAGACACGGCAGATTGGATTTCTGCTGTGGAAGTCCAGGGTTCAGCACCCTATTGTCTACTGATTATGATTATTTAAACAAAGTCATTGTGTTTGCCAACATAAATTGGGCAATGATATATCTAATGCAGAAGACAAAATGCCTCACAAGTTAAAAGAATATCCATACAGTATAAGGTATAAGAAGAGAGACTAGCAATTCATAAATTACCATGCAAGGGTTAAAGAGTTGAGCTGAGTGAAGAATCAACACTACAGCACTCGTGACCTTCTCATGCAAGCTCCGTATTTGTCTTCAACAGCCAGCAAAGAGTTCCAATACTAATGGTACCAGCTGCCGTCTGATTCTGTATCTTTCTGACCTTTCTTCGGAGCACTGAGTGTGGGCAGGTGACTCCCTACAACATCATTCTCTCTAGGCTATGATGGGTGATCTGTTCTGCCCCACAATTTATATGATCCAAACCCAGGGTTGAGGAGGACAGGCTAAAGAAAACTAAGTTACCTCAGATTGCAAGAGCACAAAAGAAATATTGTAAATGAATGCATTTTTTGATGTTGTCTTTTTTCACTTTTGTATTGCTATGTAGTTAATTTTATGTGTTTGAAATGTGATCAGAGAGGGCGTGTCCAGACTTTTGGGTAGACTGCCAGTTGGATATTGTTTCATCAGCGATAAATAAGAGTATGCCAGATTGCCAACTGGATCCATTAAGCTTCACAAGACTTATCTCTGTGGGATCCATTAGTCTACATCAGCCTGTCATTGTGGGACATATTAGGTTATACCTTCCAGACTGTCATTGTGGGACATATTAGGTTATACCTACCAGACTGTCATTGTGGGACATATTAGGTTATACCTACCAGACTGTCATTGTGGGGCATATTAGGTTATACCTACCAGACTGTCATTGTGGGACACAGCTACATCAAACTGTTATTGTGCGACATGCGTGGTGAAACCAAATTGCCACAGTAGATAAGCCTGGACAACTTACTCACACCAAGAGAAACGTTTAAACAGCTTTCATATGCGGTGTCTGCGGAGAATACTTGGTATTAAGTGGCAAGACAAGATCACAAATACTGAAGTATTAGGAAGATTGGGTAGTGTGACAATTTTTGTTCCATGCTTAGTCCTTGTTGACTTGTAGATAGGACATCTTAGGAGGATGGATGATGGTAGAATACCAAAGGACATACTTTTTAGTGAAGTGTAGATGGGTTAAAAGATCTTGGTGTAGGCCTCTACTGCAGTACAAAGATGTGTGTCAGCGGGACATGATTGATATAGGCTTTGATATCACACTTTGAGAGCAAGTCACCGCTGATCGTGTTGTATGGAGGGAAAAGATCAGAAATGGAATAAAGACAAAGGAGAAAATGATTGCAGATAGATCAGACAAGGAGTGTTTGAGACATCAAATGGTTCATGATGGTGGAAATGACAATGCGTTCACATGCATCCATTGTGTACTAACATTTACTGTGCTAATCAGTCTTTTCAGTTACATACGCTACCATTATGGATTGTAGTAATTATGTCTTCTTTTGAAGCACAATTAACAAACTACCATCTGTCAAGATGGCCAGATGCCAGTCATAATGGGTCACATTAGGTCATATTGGACTGTACTTATGGTGTGCTTTAGAATTTCTCAGACTGTCATTGTGGGGTTTAGTATTCTATACCAGAAAATTGATGAGGTTTATTGCACCAGACTTCTAACTGATGTCCATAAGGCTACTACAGACTACCAAGCAGGATTTGTGATGCTACAACAGACTGCTTAGTGGGATCCATGAGGCTACAACAGACTGCTGAATGGGATCCATGATACAACAATAGACTTCCAAGTGGGATCAATGAGGCTACAATAGATGTCCAAGTGGGATCCATGAGGCTACAATAGAAGTCCAAGTGGGATCTTGAGGCTACACTAGATGTCCAAGTCAGATCTTGAGGCTACACTAGATGTCCAAGTCAGATCTTGAGGCTACACTAGATGTCCAAGTGAGATACATGAGGCTACAATAGATGTCCAAGTGTGATCTTGAGGCTACACTAGATGTCCAATTGGGATCTTGAGGCTACACTAGATGTCCAAATGAGATCTTGAGGCTACACTAGATGTCCAAATGAGATCCATAAGGCTACAATAGATGTCCAAGTGGGATCTTGAGGCTATACTAGATGTCCAAGTGGGATCCATGAGGTTACAATAGATGTCCAAGAGGAATCTATGAGGCTGCCATAGAAGTCCAAGTGGGATCCATGAGGTTACAATAGATGTCCAAGAGGAATCCATGAGGCTACACTAGATGTCCAAGTGGGATCCATGAGGCTACAATAGATGTCCAAGTGGGATCCATGAGGTTACAATAGATGTCCAAGAGGAATCCATGAGGCTACACTAGATGTCCAAGTGGGATCCATGAGGCTACAATAGATGTCCAAGTTGGATCCATGAGGCTACAATAGAAGTCCAAGTGGGATCTTGAGGCTACAATAGATGTCCAAGTGAGATCTTGAGGTTACAATAGATGTCCAATTGGGATCTTGAGGCTACAATAGATGTCCAAGTGGGATCTTGAGGCTACAATAGATGTCCAAGTGGGATCCATAAGGCTGAGGCTACACTAGATGTCCAAGTGGAATCCATGAGGCTACACTAGATGTCCAAGTGGGATCCATGAGGCTACACTAGAAGTCCAAGTGGGATCCGTGAGGCTACAATAGAAGTTAATATGGGATCTGTGAGGCTACACTAGAGGTCCAAGAGGAATCCATGAGGCTACTCTAGAGGTCCAAGAGGAATCCATGAGGCTACAATAGAAGTCCAAGTGGGATCCATGAGGCTACAATAGAAGTCCAAGTGGGATCCATGAGGCTACAATAGAAGTTCATATGGGATCTGTGAGGCTACACTAGAGGTCCAAGAGGAATCCATGAGGCTACACTAGAGGTCCAAGAGGAATCCATGAGGCTACAATAGAAGTCCAAGTGGGATCCGTGAGGCTACAATAGAAGTCCAAGTGGGATCTTGAGGCTACAATAGAAGTCCAAGTGGGATCTTGAGGCTACAATAGAAGTCCAAGTGGGATCTTGAGGCTACAATAGAAGTCCAAGTGGGATCTTGAGGCTACACTAGATGTCCAAGTGGGATCCATGAGGCTACAATAGAAGTCCAAGTGGGATCCGTGAGACTGCTGAATGGAATCCAAGATATTGCAGCAGACTATTGAGTGTGATCTATGAAGCTACAACACAGCTGACTTTTGAGTAGTGTCCATTAGTCCAAAAGGCTACACCATCATGATGATTCCTGGTGTCACTAGAACGTATGTGGGCTTCAAGGATGTTAATAGAGAAATACATCTACGTACAATAGGACATATACACATGCATCATAGTGCACACTAAAGCCTCTTACCAGCTTGCAACCATCTCATCAAGTAATGTTCAGTCATTTATGATACCTATAAGAAGTGAGGGGAGGGGAGGTCTCAGAGATTTGACGCTGAGCAGCCAGCATCTGCAGCCTACCTTGTTCCAGACGTATTGGTTATCCATTCCTCTGGAATAAACAAGGCAAGGCAGAGAGAGGGAACATGCTGCGTGGGCATCACATGTTCTCTGAAGCTCTGCCCAGGCATTGTTATGGAACTTTAGCCAAATTCCAACTCACATACTTTGGTCTGTCAAGACTGCAAAGTGCCACTCCAGAAGTGAGGGCAGGCAAGGGTGCTTCGTATCCCATGACCTACTGACTTTATAAACAAAGTTGTCAGAAATACCAAAGCTATGCAAGGGTTAAACACTGAAGGGCAAAATTGTAACATTTGTAAATATGCAGACAGCACAGTTTTAATGGCAGCGAGCCCAGAACACTGCAGAGCCTACTAAGTATAGTTAATATTGGAAGTCAACGACGAGCTCTAGAAATTAAGTTTCAGAAAAGAATAAAGTAAACATTTTCACTAAAAGGAAAGTCCAGCAGTTGACATTCACATACATAATGACAGATTGGAGTAGGCTTCAGGCTATATCTTATCTACCTTTGGCTAAGCAATGACGGAGAATGGTAGTTGTGACATTGTCATCACTGACAGAATCAAAATATCACATTCAACAACATGGAACACTTGTGTCTTTCCACACAAACATCACAGAAGCAGAAACTCAGGCTCATCATATCATGATGGTGTGGGATCCATTAGGCCTCGTAAGAAGGTCATGGGATCCATTACGCATCATTACAAGGTCTTGGGATCCATTACGCATCGTTACAAGGTCTTGTTATAGATTATTTGGGCCCGTGTGTTGCTGGGGCCCATAAGGGAAGCAAAGAATAGCAACACTGTAGCCTACCATGCATGTCGTAAGAGGCGACTAAGGAGGCTTGATGGTTCCATCGCCTTGCTACTGAGTGAGTGCGTGGCGCGACACTGTGAGCTGTGAGTTTCGTGTGTGTGTGAATCTGCCCGAGGTGTTTTGGAACGTGACTGCATGTTCGGAGCGATGGCAGATGGCTATGTCCCAGAGTTGACCGATTTTTGCCTTATGCAGAAATGCGTGGCTGCTGGGCTTCTGGTTGACTGCCACTGCCATCGACGATGAACTGTATTTCGTGGACTGTGTAGGTGAACATCTAGGAAACATCCAGATGAGAAAATGACTGCCGATTCCATCAGAAATGAACTGGGTGTTTTGTGGGGGACTATTGTGTTGACATTCTGGCGGCGGCATTGTGCACAGTGTATCTGTGCGGGCTGTTGTTTGTCGAGGCTCCTGTCTTTTCCACTTTTCACATTGGGCAGTGGGGAGCATTTTGTGTGATGTTCACTGGTACAGGAACGGAGCATAGTGGGGACGACCTGTTGCTGTGAAGTTGGAACTGCGACTAACTAACTGTTATGCATTAGACATCATCACAAGGCTTGAGATGCAATTAAGTCCGTAAACCGTACTAGATTGTTGATGATAAATTGTCCAGTGTGAAAAATAAATCAGATTTAGGGTTTAAAAGTTAGTTGCATATGCTTTACATGGCATCACAGTCAACCCCATCATTTTTGGCTGTTTGTGATCTCTTGGCAAGTTTACTTTCAGTAGTTTGCCATTGCTTTCTGAATGACTAGCACTCAAACCATTTTATTTAAAAAAAACCAACACAAGGCTGTCTGCTGCCAAGTAGCCCACAGCTGTGTTTCGAATGGTATGCGAGATTATGAACTGCATCCGTAACTCCTTCACCACGGAGCCGGGTGACTTAGAGTACATTAAACAAATATATATCCATAACAGAACAATATGAAGGAGCTGGACATGAATATCACAAAATCTTAAATCAATCTCATAATATGATTACAAATAGAGAATATTGTAACCCAACACTATTATGAGAATCACTGTTTGAATCATATGTGAATACGTCATTTAACTTTTTTGCAATTGAAAATCTTTTCTGTAGTATTTCATTTCAGCAAATGGAATGATAGATAAAGTGGAAATAATTTGTGAAAATAATTTGTTAATAATTTGTGTCCTGTGTTGTCTGTAAATAAAATAATTATTGTTTGCAATCAACTCTTTAATATTATTAATGGTTTTTAATGATAACAAAACTGAATTGGTGCCTATACAACTTTAGCACTTATTTGAAAAAGGGTTGAAAGTAGCTGGTCGCAGAAAGACCAGTAAGAAACGGACAAGAGAACAAAAGACAGACGTGGACAGTGTGAAGGCAAGCTGCGAGAGATAGTAAAAGATGGGAGGCCTTGGTTTGAGGTGGTTTAAGACTGATGTCCAATGTGGCAGAAGCAGAAGAAATATAACATCAAGCCATTATTTAAAAAAGTGGTAAATTATTAGTAAGTCACTTGTTTGGCATCTCAACATTTTAGTGAAGTAATTCTTGGTAATATCAACATTTTAGTGAAGTAATACTTGGTTACATCAACATTTTAGTGAAGTAATACTTGCTTACATCAACATTTTTGTGAAGTAATACTTGGTTACATCATTTTAGCGAAGTAATACGTGGTTACATCAACATTTTAGTGAAGTAATACTTGGTTACATCAACATTTTAGTGAAGTAATACTTGCTTACTTCCATTTTAGTGAAGTAATACTTGGTTACATCATTTTAGTGAAACAATTCTTGCTTACATCAACATTTTAGTGAAGTAATACTTGCTTACATCAACATTTTAGTGAAGTAATACTTGCTTACATCAACATTTTAGTGAATTAATTCTTAGTTACATCAACATCAGGCCCCGGGGTCATGTATTCAAATCTCCATCTAGGCAGATTGTGTTCAAATTGACACGGGTTCTCAGGTTGACTCAGTCTAAAGTGGGTACCAGGTCATGTCCTGGGAAGTAAAAGCAGCTGGCATGATATTGCACACATCATCCATTGAGTGCTGGGTGCTCTGTACACATATAGGCCAAGCACCATATATCCAGTATGACTCATGGCATGTAAAAGGATCGTTGTAATATTTTCAGTGTCTGGGAAGGGAAGGTGGCAAGACAGGGAACTGGTCACCCCACAATGCCTAGAATATGTGAAGACCTGACACCACACACCCCTATGATAGTGTCTGCCATGTCTGGCACCACACACCCCTATGATAGTGTCTGCCATGTGACTACATATACTGGTACAGAACAGTCATTGTTGTATAGCGTATTTGGATGGGTGGAGAAGGGTTGACAGTCGGAAGGGTAGATGGATGGTGATAGTTGGGTGGGTAATGTTTGTGTGTATGATGATAGTTAGTTAGTTCCCCTGTCCAATACCAGACGTCACAATCAACCCCAGCATTTGTTGGCTGTTTTTGATTTACTAGGAAATTTTAGTTCAGTAGTTTACCATTACTTTCTGAAAGGCCAGTGCCTCAAACCATCACAATCAACAAAGAGTGGTCTGCTTCCAAATCTCACACAGCTGATTGTCAACCTGGGGTTCGCTATGTTGGGGAATTGTGAAAGGGCACCATATGCCCAGTAGTGGCATGTGCACAGGTTTCGTAACTCATGCTGTTTGTGTGTGTGTGCACATCTACTTAATGTTATCACCACACTATCTGTCCCCGCAATCCAGTAACATCTCTCACTCGGCACTGAGCAAAGGGTTTCATGATTCATTCTGTTTGTGTGTGTGCACATCTACTTAATGTTACCACCACACAATCTATCCCCGCAATCCAGTAACATCTCTTACTCAGCTCTCAGAAAAAGTGTTTGAGACTCCAGCCACCATAGAGAGTGAATTTTTGGAGTCTTTACATGTATTGGTGTTACAGCTTCATGGGTTGATGTGGCCAGCTACCTGCCTCACTGCCTTAGAGTGTCCATGACAAGTCTTGTGACTATGAACATGTCTCTGTTAGTTGCAGTGTCTATAACCCTGTTGAAGACACTTACTTTGACAAGGACAATATTTATTTCAGTTGCTGTGTAATTGGGCTGTTACAGTAACTGTCTTGGATCCTTATGAAGTACCCCAAAAAAAAAACAACTAGAGGCACACATGAAAGACAGTTGAGAAACACTGCCTATAGTCGTTGTCAGTAGCATAGAGTCATCATGTTAGACAATTCCTTTTCAGTGCTTCCAAACTAATTTCTATACTTAAGGTCATTATTGCAATTGATTCCTATCGATGCTTCTAAATTACTTTCTATATTGCCTCTGTGGCTTAGGGAGTAGTCGGTGTTGCAGTTGATTTTTTTCGGAGTGCTTGTGAATTACTTTCTGTACCTCTTTTGCAGCTTAGGGTCTGTGTTTCATTTGGTAACTTTTAGATGGACAATGTTGGGGTTCATCTATATAGCTCAAGTCACTATACTTGGAAGTAATCTACAGATGGACAGTCTTATAGTTCTTCTATAAGCTTCAAGTAACTGATCTCAAGTGCTCCTACAGTCTGTAGATTCCTTCCAAGTGGACATTGTTGGAGCACATCTACAAGGCTGAAGTCACTGACCTCAAGTGCTGTTATTGTCTGTAGATTACTTCCAAGTGGACATTGTTGGAGCACATCTACAAAGCTGAAGTCACTAACCTCAAGTGCTGTTATTGTCTGTAGATTACTTCCAAGTGGACACTGTTGGAGCACATCTACAAGGCTGAAGTCACTGACCTCAAGTGCTGTTATTGTCTGTAGATTACTTCCAAGTGGACATTGTTGGAGCACATCTACAAGGCTGAAGTCACTGACCTCAAGGTGCTGTTATTGTCTGTAGATTACTTCCAAGTGGACATTGTTGGAGCACATCTACAAAGCTGAAGTCACTAACCTCAAGTGCTGTTATTGTCTGTAGATTACTTCCAAGTGGACATTGTTGGAGCACATCTACAAGGCTGAAGTCACTGACCTCAAGGTGCTGTTATTGTCTGTAGATTACTTCCAAGTGGACATTGTTGGAGCACATCTACAAAGCTGAAGTCACTAACCTCAAGTGCTGTTATTGTCTGTAGATTACTTCCAAGTGGACATTGTTGGAGCACATCTACAAGGCTGAAGTCACTGACCTCAAGGTGCTGTTATTGTCTGTAGATTACTTCCAAGTGGACATTGTTGGAGCACATCTACAAAGCTGAAGTCACTAACCTCAAGTGCTGTTATTGTCTGTAGATTACTTCCAAGTGGACATTGTTGGAGCACATCTACAAAGCTGAAGTCACTAACCTCAAGGTGCTGTTATTGTCTGTAGATTACTTCCAAGTGGACACTGTTGGAGCACATCTACAAGGCTGAAGTCACTGACCTCATGTGCTCCTACTGTCTGTAGATTACTTCCAAGTGGACATTGTTGGAGCACATCTACAAAGCCAAAGTCACTGACCTCAAGTGCTGTTATTGTCTGTAGATTATTTCCAAGTGGACATTGTTGGAGCACATCTACAAGGCTGAAGTCACTGACCTCAAGGTGCTGTTATTGTCTGTAGATTACTTCCAAGTGGAAACTGTTGGAGCACATCTACAAAGCCAAAGTCACTGACCTCAAGTGCTGTTATTGTCTGTAGATTACTTCCAAGTGGACATTGTTGGAGCACATCTACAAGGCTGAAGTCACTATGAAAACAGAGAAAGATGTATTCGGAAAGCTTAAACAGCCAGACAACAAATAATAATGTGAGCAACATCAACTTCATCAACATATCAAATAACATAGGATTTGAGAATCATGGTCTCCGATGTCTGCTCGAAACCTGGCACCTGAAGAAAGGGCAGAAGAGGAGGAAGATTGGCTGGGAGATCATAAACTGGAGTCAGATATGCTTGTCAGATTTATAACATTGGTATGTCCTCCAGCATCCACTTCTTTTGCAGTGTATTTATTCCTACTGTACCTTCTGTCAGTCTGTGCCAATAGCGTTGCTTTAAAACAATTAATGTTAATGATGGTCATCTGTACCCCAGCGTTTTTGTGCTTGTGTTCTTCATTATTGCTCTCTACAGCAGTTTATTTTCATGGAACTGTTGTTAGTGAAGTTATGATGAGATGAGTGATAACTGGGTTAGTTCCATTTCTCCTATCCATGTCATCCTCAAAACACATGTTTGATAATGATAGAATTCACTAGAGGTAAAGTTTGGAGAGTAAAACAGTAGAACTTACTAGAGATAAAGTTTGGAGAGTATAACAGTAGAACCTACTAGAGATAATGTTTGGAGAGTATAACAGTAGAACTTACTAGAGATAAAGTTTGGAGAGTATAACAGTAGAACTTACTAGAGATAAGTTTGGAGAGCTTAACTGTAGAACTTACTAGAGATAAAGTTTGGAGAGTATAACAGTAGAACTTACTAGAGGTAAAGTTTGGAGAGTAAAACAGTAGAACCTACTAGAGATAATGTTTGGAGGGTATAACAGTAGAACTTACTAGAGATAAAGTTTGGAGAGTAAAACAGTAGAACCTACTAGAGATAATGTTTGGAGAGTATAACAGTAGAACTTACTAGAGATAAAGTTTGGAGAGTATAACAGTAGAACTTACTAGAGATAAGTTTGGAGAGCTTAACTGTAGAACTTACTAGAGATAAAGTTTGGAGAGTATAACAGTAGAACTTACTAGAGGTAAAGTTTGGAGAGTAAAACAGTAGAACCTACTAGGGATAATGTTTGGAGGGTATAACAGTAGAACTTACTAGAGATAAAGTTTGGAGAGTATAACAGTAGAACTTACTAGAAGTAAAGATTGGAGAGTAAAACTGTAGAACTTACTAGAAGTAAAGTTTGGAGAGTAAAACAGTAGAACTTACTAGAAGTAAAGTTTGGAGAGTAAAACAGTAGAACTTACTAGAAGTAAAGATTGGAGAGTAAAACTGTAGAACTTACTAGAAGTAAAGATTGGAGAGTAAAACAGTAGAACTTACTAGAAGTAAAGATTGGAGAGTAAAACAGTAGAATGTAATAGAGGTAAAGTTTTCTGTTGTATTTTTGTTGTTGTTGCATATCCCTTACAGGACGTTGCAGTCAACATTAGCATTTTTCAGCTGCTGTTGATGTACTAGGCAAGATTATGCTCAGTAGTTTGCCATTGCTTTCTGAGTGACCGGCTCACATACCCCGTACGTTACCAACACGGGGAGAACCACTACCAATTCTCGCGCAGGTTGCGTTACTCACGAGAATATATGGGATTACGGAGAAAGATGTTAACACCTAGGCCAGGGAGACCGGCTTGTTTGGAGAGTGTAAAACAGTAGAACTTAATAGAGGTAAAATTTGGTGAATGTAAAACAATAGAATACATTTTAATTTGAATGTGCATCATGAATAAAGAGTGCTACATTCTGTATTTATGTCAATGAAGAGTGCTACATATGTATTTAAATAAATATTTGCATATCCTTTACAGGACATTGCTGTCAACATCAGCATCTTTCAGCTGATTGTTGATTTCTTGGCAAGATTACGCTCAGTAGTTTGCCATTGCTTTCTGAGCGGCCGGCTCACATACCCCGTAAGTTACAACGCGATTCGAACCACTGCTGATTCTCACCGTCATCATGCTACTTACGAGAGTATACGAGATTACAGAGAAAAGTCGCTAACCTCTAGGCCAGGAAGAAGGCACATATGTATTTACCTGACTGAAAAGTGCTGCATCTGTATTTGCATCAGTGATGAGTGATATGTCTGTATTCACATGAATGCAGATTGACACATCTGTATTTGCATCAATGATGAGTGATATGTCTGTATTCACATGAATGCAGATTGACACATGTATTTTCATGAATATAGATTGACATATCTGTATTGACTTGAATGAAGAGTGCTACATCTTTATTTTCATAAATGGAAATGCCACATCTTATTTACATGAATGAAATGTGACACATCTGTATTTTCATGAATGAAGAGTGCCACTGCTATATTTACCATAGACCATGAGACATGAAACAACAGGGTCCTCTATGCCTGTTGGCATCACACATGGTGATATTGTTTGTTTATTAAAATATTTCCAATGTTTATTGTACTAATATAACATTTTGTACATTACTACTAACATGTTTGTTGTCATAGAATTTCTGTTAAACATTTTGTCACATTTTGTACCCAGCAACTTATCGCACGTTGTGCACTGACTCCAAAATGCTTGTACTTGCCTGGGCTAATTCTGTCCCCAACTATCATTCATACATTCAACACTGACTACAACCAAACACTTTATTGTCCAGACCTATTCTGAACTCAGCTTCTCTGTTTTCCTCAATACACCATATAGCGCCTTTCCGTCTCAGCTATTTGTTGCGCTGACCAATTCCTAGTTATTACTTTTACTCTGCCCAGCCATTTGTTACACAAATCCACTCATAAATATTCAACTATACCCAGCCATTTTTTACACAAATCCACTCAAAGATATTCAACTCTATCCAGCCATTTTTTACACAAGTCCACTCATATATATTCAATTCTACCCAGCCATTTGTTACACAAATATTCAACTCTACCAAGCCATTTATAACATAAATATTCAACTCTACCCAGCCATTTGTTACACAAATCCACTCATTAATTTACTTACTAACTCAACAGTTTTTACTGTTATCTACTGGCCCAGACAAATACTTGCAAATAATCATCATTAATATGGTCTTGAATCCTTCAGAAACCAAGGGCCATTACTTTAGTTGATTGCTCTTCAGAAGCAGAGTTCTGAAGTAGATGTTGTGCTCCTAGATGTCCATCTATGGCATCTGGACTCCTCCAAGGTTATAGCCTGGGCAGAAATGAGTGAACAAATGTGAAATTATTGTGGCCATGGTAATCATCATGTTTTGTGTGTGAGTGTGTGTGTGTGCCTGTCTTTGCTCGCTTTGAACTCAAGTGTAGTCCATACATGGGCTACTACTTCTAGTGCACTGGACTGATTTTTGCAGGTGGATTAGCTTTCCCTATTACCAGTGTCCCTCGCCATAAGGCAAACCCACTCCAACTTCAGAGGCCCTTGTAATTTATGTCACCAAGTCAAGGACGAGAAGTCAACATTTTTGTCCAACTGACCGGTGTAGGAGGTTGAACCCGCTACCTCTGCGTCAGCACACCGGATGTATAAAAACAAGCGCTCATATCCATTCAGCCATGCTGTCCCCCATTAACATATTGTCACTTGCTGGGTATGAACTAGATAATTGGTTGTGACAGCTCTGTGAATATTCCATTCATGTGTTTTCACATTTTGTTATTAAGGCATTGTGACTGAATAGGTCTTATTTGCAATGTATAGAAAGAATTAACTCTTAAAGTTTGAGAATCAGGTATTTGGGACAGATATTTCCAAGTGTTCGTAATGAGATGGCCTGTAAAGAAACTGTTTCTTACGGATTGCCCTGGTTGTAAATTATAAATATCCCTGTTTCTTTACCTCATATAACATCGTCAGTGCTTTGGGGAAAGGTTGACTAATCCAATTCACAATTCCACATTCGAAACACTCTACAGGTGTTTTGGAACCAGGCGACCTTGCACGAGTTTTCATGCAAAGGTGTGAGTGTCTGTCATTCAGAAAGCCATGGCAAACTACAGGATGTAAAACTTGCCAAAAAATCACAAACAGTCAGAAAATGCCAGGGTTGACTGCAAGGTCCTGTAAAGGATATGCAACTAACTTATAACATCAATATAGTATTTTGATAAAAGAATATAAAAGGATATGCAACTAAATAACTTATAACATCAATATTGTAGTCTGGAAAAAAAAGAAGGCGATTTACAGGCGATGGGATTGATTTTAATTGCACCGGGTTTTATCCCAGGTGGCTCAGTCTGCCGAAAAGTGCTGCACAAAGCACAAACTCTGTAGCTCCAGTGAAGACCCCCAGGAGTCTATGAGAAAAGTGCACTTGTGAAGCGAATGGAGTGGTCTGGAATTAAACCACCAACATTGACCACTATAAACCACCAACATTGAGCTCTATAAACCACCAAAATTGACCACCACATTGCCTGGAATAAAACCCACAATATTTAGAGCATGAGGCGGACGGCTTGAGCACTGTGAAACAGAGACCCCGATAGTATTTACAACTGGAAATAATGAGCTGCTATTATAAAACTGGAAATAATGAGCTGCTAATATAAAACTGTGGAAATAATGAGCTGCTAATATAAAACTGGAAATAATGAGCTGCTAATATAAAACTATAGAAATAATGAGCTGCTAATATAATAATAAAATAATACTAATTAATAATATTATATTATAATAATAATATATAATATTATATATATTAATAATATAAATATAAAAAATAATAGTAATTGACAACAAATGTATTACTTTCTCCATTGTAAATTTGGATAATGAAGACACAAACAAAAGATTGCATCATTTATTGCCTGGCATGGTGTGCTGTATCTTGCCAGGTGCCTACTATAGAAATATATCAACATAGAATGAAGCCACACAATGACTCTGTACAGCTGAAATATGCAACACATAGTTCTAAGCTTCAATGTCAGTGTTACCAGAAGCAGGTCCATCTACATAAGCAGGGCAGAGAGACAGTCGGAAATCAACCAGCTGAGAACATCCCGAAGTTGATAGATAAACAAGTAAACACATATAGAAACCTGATTTAAAAACAAACTAATATAAAAGAGCTTGTATCTTCCATCATAAGCCACTTCATTGACTAGACCCTGGACATGTGGTTAATACAGAATATGTATTCAGCATGCTGTAATTCACACCAAATCGATGCGTGTGGAAATGTGCAGAGGCAGCTGTCACACATACATGTAACCCTCAGCTATGTAAACAGACAGATATGATAGTTAAAACTGCTGTGGTAGCACTTACATTGAAACACAGGACTATTATGTGCATTTCAGATTGTTTCTTCTTTCAGTGTTGATTCAAGTTTGTAGTGAGCGTCTGCCAATACAACAAAAAATATGGCAGGCAATAAATTATGCAATCAATTGTCTGTGTCTTCAGTATTAAAATTTTAACAGCAAAATAATACATAAAGTCCTGCTCCAAACGGTTACACCCTTTGAGAGTTGACACAGCTGTCAGTCAGTGAACTTGATGTGATTTGTATATTCATTGTTATTTTTCTGATCAGTGTCCACAGACATAGGGCTGTATTGTGATGTTTGCTGTTTCCACGGACATGTTTATATAACATTGATATATATATATAGTTGATGTTTGTATATATAAATAATAAATACACACTATATAGAAATAGTTAATATTCTTGATCTTTTTTATTTTATTTTATAAGGGAGCGGTTCCCCAAGGGCCAGATTCTTTGTTTCTTTTTTTTTTTTTTTTGCTTCTGGTGTTTATTGTTATCAAGACAACTTACAAAACACCATAATGTCACTGAACAGCTGAGCTGTTTTACGTAGTCAAAATTCTATCAGTGGTGTTTTGTGCTTGTTCGGGTCACGAAAAGACACATTAGGCGCTCCTCTCTCGGTCCCTGGCACATCAGCGAAGTGTTAGAGTAGGGGTTGTGTTTGCCACTGCATTTGATGAAGTTATGACGTATCAGTCACTGGATGATGGCGTTTTGTGCAGCGCTAAGCACCGGAGCAGAACTGACGAACATGCCCTAGTGGCCACGAGTAGCTTGTGTAATTACACTATCTGTGTGCCTGTCCCCAGCCAGTGACCTTGGGTACGTTCATCACGTGCTGTATTGTGAACGAGATGAGCAGGTCTGCCAGCACGGAACGTAATGCTAGATTATATGTTACTTAAACTTGCTGGCAAAATTGTTGATTAAAATAGGTTTCCTCAGCCCCTTGAGGTTCCACACCCCTGTGTGTCAGTCGGGTGACCGCCTCTGTTGGTGTCTCTGGCAAGATCAAGTAGTAAGTAGTATGTCCTAGTGGTACGTCAGTTTGAAGTTATCATATCAGCTCTCTCATTCCCTTGGATTCTCTACCTCATGAATACTAGATTAAGAAGCCGCCTCCCATTGCTGCCACGTACACTATAGTCATAGAGTTTAACATTTCTTAAGCTAAGATTGCACGATTTATTGCCAATCCTATTTCGTTGCATCTCTTCAGGTACGTACTGCAGAAATCACACAACATAAACTAAAATAATTAGATAAATCCTGCAAGCTGAAATATACAGATTTTAACACAGTAATTTCAATTGTCTACCGCGGTAATTTTAAACTATCATGTCTTTCTATTTGCACACAACTGACTTCTACAGATTAATGGTGATTGCTTCTGCCACCTTTAACATGGCCTTGTGCTTAAGATGTTGTAAGATTGTATTGTGAGTAGAGAATGCTATTGCTTCGGGACACTTTAAAAAAAAAATAACAGTAAGGTAATTAAAAGGCATTTCAATGTCGCACTAACAGCCTCCACGTCAATTCTCATATGTGGAGTTGTTAGTTCATACTGACCGCAATGCTCCGTGATGACTCTACTTCCTACAGCTGCCGAGAAACACAATCCGCAATGTTGATCAAGCAGAAAAGATTCCCCTGTGTGTACAGTTAGCCATGAAACTCAACAGTAGCAGCAATAGTAGCTGTAGTAGTAGCAATAGTAGTAGCAGTAGTAGTTGTAGTAGTAATAGCAGTAGTAGTAATATTAGTAGTAGTAATAGATAGTGATAGTAGTAGTGGTGGTGTGATGGTGGTGGAAGAAGAAGAAGATGTAGTGAAAGCAGCAATAGCAGTTGTAGCAGAAGCAGCTTTAGTAATAGTAGTAGTATTAGTAATAGCAACAACAGCAGTAGTAGTAGTAGTAATCGTAGTAGTAGTAGTAGTAATCGTAGTAGTAGTAGTACGTCATTAACTAGAAAAAGAGTGTTGAGGTGCTACATAGAACTTTTATATGGATGTGAAGCTTGGACAATGAGCAGTCAGGCTGAAAAAACATCTGATGGCTGTAGAAATGTGGTTTCTCAGGAAAATGCAAAGAATACCATGGACAGCCAGAAAGACCAATGAACAAGTCCTTCAAGAAACAAATGAAGATCGTAAACTGATTAGAGACATTAGACGTAGACAGTCAAGATTTTTTGGGCATGTTATGAGAAGAAATGATTTGGAGAACTTGGTGACAACTGGTAAGATCGAGGGGAACAGACCAAGGGAAAGACCTAGAAGCAAGTACCTGGATGGCCTGGCCTTGTGGCATGGTCGAGACAGGAACACGGAGCTGATCCACGACTCTGATGATCGAGTGAGATGGCAGAACATGACCGCCCACGCTTACCGGCATGGCACATGATGGATGGATGGAGTAGTAGTAATTGTATTTGTAGTAGTAGTAGTAGTAGAAAATGAAGAAGAAGAAGAAGACGTAACAGACGATTCAGGAAATGAAGAAGAATAATGAGCAATAGGAGGAGTAGAGAAAAGGCGATACCAAGAACGAGTTGAAACAATAGAAGATGCTTCTAATAAAAAAAGAAAACAAATAAAATGAAAAGAATATAGGACTGAGAAAAAGTTATGAAATCGAGGAAGAAGACAGAGGCCAATAATTCTTACGTAATATGTGTACTTCTCATTGTTTCAATGGTAATGTATTTGGTAATGCAAGCTCTACTGGTATAGTATAGTATAATTTGTAGTGCAGAACCTGTATGCTACCGCGGTATATCCCTGAGTACATGTGCTAAGTAACAAGCAAAAACACCGAAAGAACAATCGATAAACAAGTAATTGCTTCATAGTTTCCCCAAATTCTGCCTGCAGCAGGGGAATCAATGGCATTTCGCATTCCCTACAGACGATGTTACCGACAGCTAAATAGATCGTTAAACTGACACGTCAGAAATGAAAAACATTTTCTGGAAAACAGTTTAAAGAATTATAAGTACAAGCATAATGATAATTCACAAACATCAACAACAATCACAATTGTTTATGACGACTATTTGTTTCCAGATCTATGGATCAGTGAATTCGCTGGTTTCTGTGAGAAACAAATAATAAGCATGGATTTGTCATGTTTTAACACCGATTACACACTGTTGCCCAAATTGTCGATCAGTGAACAATTTATCTCACAGTGTGGTTAACAACTGTATATTCAATTATTGTAGGCTATAAAAAGAACCAAACTGCAAACTGGACATACCTAGAATTAAAAGAAAAAGCTTCAACATCGTGAGGCATGGTCATTTCCTAAGTGATAAATAAATGGACATCTGTCAGATATGGGGGACAGACAGACGGACGGACAGACAGATAGACATAAATAAACAAGCACACGGACAGACACACAGAGAGACATAGAGGCAGACATATAGTCAGACAGACAACAGACAGATAGATAGATAGATAGATAGATACATAGGCAGGTAGGCAGACAGACAGGCAGACAGTAAAAATGGTAAAGTTAATATTAAAGCAGATATTACTGTTGGGGTATGAAGTGTTAGGCATTCACATACTCCAGGTTATGATAAACGAGGTAGAGTGCCGTGTTACCAATTTCGTCGCCTTTCCTTGACAAAGAATTCCCCAAACTTTATGAAATGTGTCGGATCGATCCCAGATATAGTCAGTATCAAGCCAGTCGCATTTACTTTCCAAGACTCCCCAGGCATCCATTTTAGCCTGGGTCGACCTAGTAGTCAATGTATATTTTTAACAATCCGAATTCGCCCAGCTGCGGATCGAAACCATGTCACCGGGTTGGTAAGCGAGTGTCTAGCCACTACTTTTCGGACGCTCCTAGTGTATGCTAAACGTAATACTATTATTGTTAAACGTAACTGAACATCTGCTCGCTACTTAAATGAGAATAAACGTGAGCGTCTGTAAGACTGGTGCAGGGAGGTGAATGTAACAGCAGAAAGCCAAAAAAAAAATCACAGTAAAAACTTGGCAGAGTTGGCACACTAGTGTAGTGGCCAGTAGACTGCGCTGATAATGGCATAAACGCGGTCGGTCGATGTTCGGCTAGTAGTATGTTCGTCGTTGGCTAAGTGAGGGAAAGACTGGTCTCATATTCCTCCGTGTATTTAGGCCTACAAAAGAAGACGGTCCTGGCACATCACAGACCCACAGTCCTGGTTCGGGTCATATTTTTTACAGACTTGGCAGCTGTTTGAAGTAAAACACAATAGAATATTTCAATGAAAGTCTTTATCAACAACATGTAATTCTTTAAGCAATACGACGCCATGAAGTAAATATTCAAGGTACGCTAAGGAAATAGTTAACATAATATATCATCATCATTACACGTGACTTGCCAGCTAGCGTAGGCGTTCATGTTTTTCACATATCCCATCCCTTGGTGTTCTGGATCAACTCTACCGATGATATTTCTCTGTTCCACCATCTCAGTCTACCTAGGAGGATTTCTCTTGGTTTGCCTCTGCCTTTACTCTCCACTGATATGCCCAATTTTAACGATATTAACCAGACATTGTACAGCCACACAGAATGACACTATCCAGTGCCGCCCACCGGGGGCTGGATTGCAAATTATTCCTCCCCCACGACGCTTGACGGCAGAAGTGGAAGAAGATGATGATGATGATGAACCAATGCCTCTCTTCTCATCTCATGACCAAAGAATGCGATTTGTCTCCTTTGTATAGTTGTATATTATGTTCTAGTTTCATTAAATTCTTCCAGGCAAACGTTGTTAGTTACTCTGGCGTTCGAGGTATAAGCAAAAGTCATCTCAAGAGCAACATCTTCTTTGCTTCCAAGCTTTTGCTAGTGTCTTTATTAACTTTCCATTATTCGCTGCCATAGGGCAAAATATGTTCTAAATAACAATAACATTTCATCACTCTTTCTGTTACATTAAATTGTATTAACTGATTGCATAAGATACTTTTCAGTTTCTGGAATGCAGCGTTTACTTGACTATTGTGTTCTATATCTCTGTCGTACATCACATTATATATCATTATATGCAACACAATTAGTAAACATCCTACTTGCGAGAACGCCTTGTCTCTGCTTCAGATGTTTCGCTTATTTTTAATATTATCTATCGTGTTTTTGTTCTGTGATTGTTGATAAGAATGTGTTCTTGTGATTGTGCATGTCACAAAGTCAATTATTAGTCTTCTATCTCACGTTTATTCATTAATCCCAGTAATGGAACTAATAAATGGAACAAACAAAGCCTTCGCTCCAAACTATCAGTCAACAATAGTTAACTGGATATTTCACGTCACAGACAGACATCAACAAATAGTGGAACTTATTAACCTCGTCTGTCTGTGCGGCCTGGTCAGTTTATTTGGAACAATGGCTAATATAATTAACTTAATTGTGTTTTACCGCCAAGGGTTGAACACAACAATTAATATTAGTTTTTTCGCTTTAGCTGTTTCTGATTTCTCATGTTTGTTATTACAAATGTGGCATATTGTAATCACACTTTGTCAGTTCTCAGAACTACCTATAATGTACTCTGACTTCCAATATGCAACTGGACTTTGGCCTCACGAAACGTTTACTAGAGTGACCTGTTCAGTCACCGTCTATATTACATTAGAGAGATGTTTATGTATCGTATTCCCATTGACAATTAAGAGAATAATTACATTAAAGAGAACAACCGTAATTATTGTGTGCATATACATTGTGACTTTGTCATCGTGGATTCCTCTCTACAGGTCATCTTACATCGACTGGAGGTTCTTTCCAGAGAGAAACCAAACTCTTTTGGGTTTAATTTTTATTAATCACGAACAAATATTTACAGCCATCAACTTCACAAACGCTTTCTTTGGAGTTCTTTCAGTATCGACAGTTGTCTTATTCACGATAGTCTTAATTTGTCAACTGAGAGCAAAATCTGAATGGCGTAAGTCAGCAAATGTCCAACAGAAGAATTCAGAATCCCTAACCAACAGAGATAGAACTACTGTTGTCATGGTGGTCGTAATTGCTATTATTTTAATTGTGTGCTACACCCCATCTGTGATTTTATGTGTAGTAACGTTTTGCAACCCGGAGTTTAGTATTGGAGGGAAATATTTCAACTTATATCAAGTGTTATGGTCAACTGCAAATGTTTTGGAGAATGTTAACTCCAGTGTTAATATTTTCTTGTACTTAAAAATGAGCTCAAAATACAGAAATACATTTAAAAGTCTTACTGGGCGATGGAGCATTACAAAATGCTTTAAACGTAACATTACTAATATGTAAATATTCTAGAGCCAAAGTGACCGTGTAGCCATGGTGAGTCCTCTAGGTCCCATTTTATTTGCCATCTTTATGGCGCACGTAGAAGAACAAAGGCAATGCGTGAATAAAAAAACAAAAAACAAAACAACAACGAGAAGTAGATTAAGAAAGAGCGTTACTAGAACACAATTACAAGAAAGAAAATGCACGTTGCGACCAAAGCCTTCGTCAACACAGAACAAGCACAAACCGACACAACTACATGAAAAACATCATCATCATCATCTTCCACTTTTGCCGTCAAGCGTCGTGGGGAGGAATAATTGGCGCTCCAGCGCCCGATGGATGGCATTGGATAGTGTCATTCCGTGTGATCGTACAATGTCTTTGATGTCGTCAATCCATTTTCTTCTTGGGCGTCCTCTTGCTCTCGTAGCAGATGATCTTTGATGTAGGGCCAGTGATGGTAGTTGATGGTATTGCATTCTAACGAGTTGGGCAAACCATTTAATCTTCTGTATTTCAATAAATGTGGCACAAGGTGTTTATACCACTGTTTGCCTGATAACAACATTTCTTACTCTGTCTCGGATTGTTAAGTTGGCAGCTCTCCTCAGGCATCTCCTCTCACAGGTGTTGATTTTACGAAAGTGTCATTTGGATACAGTCCAAGTTTGAGATAAGTAGCATTGGGTTGGTGTGAATATGCTGTTTATTATCTGTCGTTTTGCAGACATGGGTATATGTGGATGTTTCAGTAAGGGTGATAGTTGATATGTAAGTGCACTAGCTTTTTGACATCTGATTTCGATTTCTCTGTCCAATCTGCCATCTTATGCGATCATACTTCCAAGATATTTGAATTCTTTAACTTGGTTCAGAGTTGTGCTATTTATTTGTATACTCAGTGGACCAGGAGATCTGCCAACTTACATTACTTCGGTTTTGGCTGTATTTATACTCATATTGTATCTGCTGCAGGTTGAACTCAGACTGTTAATATGATTTTGCAGTCTGCCCTCGTCGCTATAAAACAGGTACTGATCGTCTGCAAATCGAAGTACATTTATTTCTCGTGGATAAGTTGTTTCATCTGAAGTAAAGAGTTCTAAATTTTCTAAATCTGTTCTGTAAAGGCTTGCTTCTTTAGATATCCTGCCCATGTGGATATTAAATAACAGAGGAGAAAGCACGCATCCCTGTCTCACTCCTATATTGACTGTGACCATATCTGATTTACCTTCTTGTGTTCTTACTGCACTTCGGCTCCAGTGGTACATGGCTATGATGTTTTCTAGCAGTTGCCCTTGTATCCCATAGTCTTCAAGGATGGTCCATAATTTGTATCTATCAACTCTATCGAAAGCCATTTCCTGATTTACAAACTGAATATTTTGCTGGTAACAATATTCAATGTTTTTTTTTCCTTCTAATTTTTGTCTAAGTGTAAATAGTGCATCAGTGCAAATTTTACCTTTCAGAAAACCGAATTGTTCTTTGCTTAATTGTTGTTCAACTATGGTGTGGAATAATGGCTCACAAGCCGTTACTAGCTGTCAAGATCTCCTCAAATCAAAACTAAATTGTAGTAGAACGTAAACCACATGCACCACTACACTTGGGGGATAATGGAAAATCGACACCGCCCTGGATTGGAAAACACACACTTAAGGAATCAAGAGCGGATATGGGGAAAAACTTTAACTCTGAAATAGCTGGAATAAAAACAACAGCAACCGGCCACAGATCTCTCACTTGCCACACACTCATCGTAACTACAAGAAATGCGCCTGTGTCTGTGTTGATAGCTCTATACTCGTTATGAACATGTGAGAATAGCAGGACCGAAACTCATCAGCCAATAGATTTGGAAACAAGCCGATTCTAGTCCTTACATCTTGTTGTTTACATGAGGTGATTGGAGCATTTCATTAAAATGAGGCAAACAATGCTATATTTTAAATTAGTTTAGGTTATTCTGTGATTCTTTTTCCCAGAAGAAGAGTGGTAAGTTAGTATTGTTAAAACCATATGGTAAGTTCTTAAATTAATTTAGTAAGAACTAAATAATATATTCAGTTCTCATAGCCTATGGGTAAACTGTCTATTAAGAATAAACATAGTGAGTTTATTTTCTTCCCAAAGTAAACAACTGATTTAATGTATAAGCATTAGTCCAAGTTGTACATTTATATCTTAAGCAACTCAATCTACAATGATTTAGAATGGTAAGTTCGTGAGAATGTAATCTAGTAGAAACTAAATAATATTATACTCAGTTATCATAGTCATAAGATAAACTGTATATCAGGAGAAAACTACAGTGAGTTTTATTTTCTCCCAGCTAAACAACTTAGTGATGTTAAGCATTAGACTGAAGGTGTACATATTTCTAAGTAGTCAACTCATTCAGTAATGATTTAGAGTGGTGAGGAACTTAGGATTTAAAACTAGTTTACATGTGCCAGCACTGATAGAGAAATTAGTGTACTGTGTAATTAGTCAGTAGATTTATTTTTGACATGAACACATGGGCAAAACAAATAGTTTTCTGGTATTTCATGAACACATCAGAACCAAATAGATTCTATAGGGATCATAATTTTGTGTGTTGAGTAAAGCACCCATGTGGTGAGTCAAATGTATTTTCAATGTTGTAAACATATGGAATTAATGTTTGTGCCACACAATAATACTTAGTCAACCGGTATGCTAGATTGGTTAAGATTCATAATGCCTGAATGTAGACTGAGTAAATTACATAAATTCATGAGACAATGTGGGGACCCCTGTGTATTTTCAGTATTGCTACACATGAGGAAGTATCCTTTGAGAATTTCATAACTATGTCTAATGATCACATATATCTATGTCATGTGTGATTCATTATTGTAAACAGATGTGAATGTATCATTTGTAATCCACCTCAGTATGAATGATTAATTATCAATCAGGAAATATTATAATTTCTGATGAGGGATGAGATTTAATTGTAATATCATTTTTATTGAACCTGTGAATTTATCATGGATAAAGCACCTACATATGCATGATTGTCATTCATACAGATATGATTGTGTCTGATGAATGGGTGAGATCTCATTGTGGTGTCAATGGTGTTGTCGTGTCCTCCTTTAATGTGTCGTCCCTGGAGTGAGGAGAGTCAACACCCACATCATAATTTTTCTTTCCTATCAATATCTTGGAGAATCCACCAGCTTCCGTCCAACACACTCCATCAGCCCGTGGACACCTTTTCCTATCACTCTCTCACTGTTGTACTATGCCCCCTCTCATTCTCCCCCAACGCAACATATTCAACAACTCTTGCTTCTAAAAATTAATAAAGATTAATTTATAAAAAAAAAACAAAAAAAAACAACGTGTAACGTATATGAGACGTGTATGCGAAGAAAATGTGTGTCGTGTATTTTAATGTAAATGTATAGGTCAGACCACAGAGTTCATGCTCAGAGTCCAATCATCATGGCAAGGATCACACGACATCACAAGACTCATCACAAGGGACCTCACCGAAGTCGTGTCCTTCTCTCCAGACATGTCCTCCTCCAGGAGCTCTGATGACCATGAGATCTGAATCCCATGTAAATATAATCCGTGAAAAAATACTATTATTGTTCCTAACACAATGGTTCCTAATAGTTTTAGAGAAACCACGATCTCATAATTCTGCACAGTGAAAAATAATGGAACGCTGTCTCATGAACATGACGGTTTCTTCTAGCGAAATGTTCTATATTTTCACTCTTAAACAGTCATAGTCTAGACTAAAATGGCTTGCTTTATTTACTAGATATTGTCTGACAGTTCTGATTTCCTTGATACGGGAAACAACTACACTTCAATGTTTGGTTTCATCTAATGTGACCATAAGTTCTTACTGATCTAGTTCCACGTGGGCTGAACATCCATCACTTCAGGTGTGTTAACGATTGGTATGCACTCATGTAGGATACTTATACCATTCAGCTCCACCGAGCCATGGGTATCAGCTTCTTCTAGCACCGACCCATTTAGAAGGTGGCTGGCCAATCTTTCTGCATCATAATTTATCCGGGATCGGATTTTCCATTGGTTCCGGGTTCTTCATTCCAACCTGAGGAAACCTGTAAATTAGATCATACAACTGGTGAAAGCCTCCCCGTCACTGATCTCTATTAGATGATCGTGGCCCTTAGCCCTTGCTCAGTAAAATACAATGAACCTACTCTGTCAGGGACAGATGACTCAACCCATTGGTTATCATCAGGCCAAGACAAGAAAAAAAAATCAACAAACAGAATGCGGAACCCCGCCCACCAGGGACACCTACGGGAATATCCCAATTATCCCTCATTACTCACTTCTCAACTAGTAAAGCTTATCAACACTTCACTAATCTATTTTCAACTAACAGAGCCAAGTATCCCTTCCCTACTCTAGCTAGTTTTCCACTAACAGTGCTAATCATCACTCTCTAGTTTTAACAAGGCTACAGTCTATATTGATTAGAACTAATTATACAATATGACTACCTTATGCAAACTATCCTCATTCCGGGATGACTGCTACACTTTGCCATAACGACACATGCTAGTTAATATTAAATTAATCTAACACTGTAGAGCTCTCCCACAAACACGTCCATCATAATCCACGGTTTTGGTCAACACTGTTTCTCCCAATCATGGTTTATGGCAAAACCTAAAATTAGTCACGTGACGGTAGTCTTCCTGTCCACACAGGTGTTATTTGGGCATATCATCCATTGTCAAGAATCTATCCTCCCTGGCTCAGTCACTGTCAGAGTTGTCATCACTTGTTTTGACATCCCCAACAAGCTAGCGAGTTACTGTATGATCCCAACAACAGTTGTCAATAGCAATCTGCCAATCTGCGTGATGTCCGGAAACTCTATATGTCAGATGGACTGTTTTCTTCCGAGCTGAGTACTTCCGCTCTCAATCCAACCTGTTTATGAACTGTCAAAGCGATGTATGATTCAGCTCACTCACTTCCCCTACACATCTGCAGCTGTTAACTTTGCCCGACCTGTGATGGGTGACATCCGATTGCAACCAGGATCCGACGGGTTCCATCTGTATTCGAATGTTGACAAACTGTCAAAGCGATGCCGGGACCCGTCTCCCTCACCACCGAGTGTTCCCAATCCGTCGACCAGATGTAAACACGTGCAGTTACATTTCCTGGATTTGTTGAAACAACCCTTTGCCTCGAAAAGCCGCTAATTCAGAACGCCTATTATTCTCATCACTGGTTAAATCACGTGGGTCTATTATGTGACAGGTGTTAACATTTAAAGTTTTCATTGGGAAATCACATAAGTCTAGCTACGTATGTTACATGCAAGAATGAATGATGATAGATGAGAGAATTGATCATCCATGCACATATGAATGATATCTGATAGATGAGAGAATTGATCATCCATACATATGAATATTATGTTTGAGAATGAGTGAATGCTGCAAAGGAGTTATGACTTGGGAGTTATGAGTTACCAATAAATCTAATGGTAGAAGGCAAACTTGGATGTGTAATGCCATGTCTATCACCAGAGAACTTGTTTGGCATAACCCATAAACTGAATAATAATTTAGTGACGCAAGAAAACACTATGTATTAAATATCACTTATCGTACAATCATCTCGGTTTGTGCGCTAAGCACGACACAAACCATATCATACATTACCCATACTACAAGCATCTGATTTTGTACCTTGAGCAAAACCTCACTTTGTATTTCATGTCACTCCTGTTAACACGTATGGTCTAGTGTAATGATAATAATGTAATGCAATGATGATGATGATGAATGTAGTGTAATGATATTAATGTAATCATGATGATGTTGATAATGATAGAATGATGTAATGATTATAATGAGCATGATGATGATGGTAATGATAATAATGAGCATGATGATGATGATAATGATAATAATGAGCATGATAATGATGGTAATGATTATATGAGCATGATGGTGATGATAATAATGATGATAATAAATGAAGTACAACCTTAGTATAGAGATGGTGAATAGGAGGGAATATACTCGCCTTAAAACTTTGGACTAGAAAAGAATTCGCCGGAATACTATACAAGAATTGATACCAAAATGTACTTATATTGTTAATAAGCAAATACTCATTGAAATGGGAAATGATTCGAAATTCATCTGCGGGTGAAAAGGAAGCAGACGACCTTGCACGATTTTCATACAAAGGTGTGAGTGTCTGTCATTTAGAAAGCCATGGTAAACTACAGGACGTAAAACTTTCCAAAAAATCACAACAGTCAGAAAATGCTAGGGTTGACTGCAAGGTCCTGTAAAGGATATGCAACTAACTAACTTATAACATCAATATAGTATTTAGATAAAAGAATATAAAAGGATATGCAACTAACTAACTTATAACATTAATATGGTAGTCTGAAAAAAGAAGGTAATTTACAGGCGATGGGATTGATTTTAATTGGACCGGGTTTTATCCCAGGTGGCTCGGTCTGCTGAAAAGTGCTGCACAAAGCACAAACTCTGTAGCTCCAGTGAAGACCACCAGGAGTCTATGAGAAAAGTGCACTTGTGAAGCGAATGGAGTGGTCTGGAATTAAACCACCAACATTGACCACTATAAACCACCAACATTGACCACTATAAACCACCAACATTGACCACTGTAAACCACCAAAATTGACCACCACATTGCCTGGAATCAAACCCACAATATTTAGAGCATGAGGCGGACGGCTTGAGCACTGTGAAACAGAGACCCCGATAGTATTTACAACTGGAAATAATGAGCTGCTATTATAAAACTGGAAATAATGAGCTGCTAATATAAAACTGTGGAAATAATGAGCTGCTAATATAAAACTGGAAATAATGAGCTGCTAATATAAAACTATGGAAATAATGAGGTGCTAATATAAAACTGTGGAAATAATGAGCTGCTAATATAAAACTATGGAAATAATGAGCTGCTAATATAATAATAAAATAATAGTAATTGACAACAAATATATTACTTTCTCCATTGTAAATTTGGATAATGAAAACACAAACAAAATATTGCCTCATTTATTGCCTGGCATGTTGTGCTGTATCTTGCCAGGGGCATACTATAGAAATATATCAACATAGAATGAAGCCACACCATGACTCCGTACAGCTGAAATATGCTACACATAGTTCTAAGCTTCAGTGTCAGTGTTACCAGAAGCTGGTCCACCTACATAAGCAGGGCAGAGAGACAGTCGGAAATCAACCAGCTGAGAACATCCCGAAGTTGATAGATCAGCAAGTAAACACATATAGAAACCTGATTTAAAAACAAACTAATAGAAAAGAGCTTGTATCTTCCATCATAAACCACTTCATTGACTAGACCCTGGACATGTGGTTAATACAGAATATGTATTCAGCATGCTGTAATTCACACCAAATCGATGCGTGTGGAAATGTGCAGAGGCAGCTGTCACACATACATGTAACCCTCAGCTATGTAAACAGACAGATATGATAGTTAAAACTGCTGTGGTAGCACTCACATTGAAACACAGGACTATTTTGTGCATTTCACCTGGAAGGATTAATTGTGTTTCTTCTTTCAGTGTTGATTCATGTTTGTAGTGAGCGTCTGCCAATACAACAAAACATATGGCAGGCAATAAATTATGCAATCAATTGTCTGTGTCTTCAGTATTAAAATTTTAACAGCAAAATAAAACAAAGTGCTGCTCCAGAGGGTTACACCCTATAAGAGTTGACACAGCTGTCAGTCAGTGAACTTGATGTGATTTGTATATTCATCGTTATTTTTTTGATCAGTGTCCACAGACATAGGGCTGTATTGTGATGTTTGCTGTTTCCACGGACTTGTTTATATAACATTGATATATATATATAGTTGATGTTTGTATATATAAATAATAAATACACACTATATAGAAATAGTTAATATTCTTGATCTTTTTTATTTTATTTTATTTTATAAGGGCTCGTGGTTCCCCAAGGGCCAGATCTTTTGTTTCTTTTTTTTTTGCTTCTGGTGTTTATTGTTATCAAGACAACTTACAAGACACCATAATGTCACTGAACAGCAGAGCTGTTTTATGTAGTCCAAATTCTATCAGTGGTGTTTTGTGCTTGTTCGGGTCACGAAAAGACACATTAGGCTCTCCTCTCTCGGTCCCTGGCACATCAGCGAAGTGTTAGAGTAGGGGTTGTGTTTGCCACTGCATTTGATGAAGTTATGACGTATCAGTCACTGGATGGTGGCTTTTTGTGCAGCGCTAAGCACCGGAGCAGAACTGACAAACATGACTCAGCGGCCACAAGTAGCTTGTGTAATTACAGTATCTGTGTGCCTGTCCCCAGCCAGTCATCTTGGTACGTTCATCACGTGCTGTATTATGAACGAGATGAGCAGGAATGCCAGCACGGAACGTAATGCTAGATCAAATAGCCGCACGCACGTTATTTAAACTTGCTGGTAAAATTGTTGATTAAAATAGGTTTCTCTCAGCCCCTTGAGGTTCCACACCCCTGTGTGTCAGTCGGGTGACCGCCTCTGCTGGTGTCTCTGGCAAGATCAAGTAGTGTGTCCCTGTGGTACGTCAGTTTGAAGTTATCATATCAGCTCTCTCATTCCCTTGGATTCTCTACTTCATGAATACTAGATTAAGAAGCCGCCTCCCATTGCTGCCACGTACACTATAGTCATAAAGTTTAACATTTCTTAAGCTAAGATTGCACGATTTATTGCCAATCCTATTTCGTTGCATCTCTTAAGGTACGTACTGCAGAAATCACACAACATAAACTAAAATAATTAGATAAATCCTACAAGCTGAAATATACAGATTTTAACACAGTAATTTCAATTGTCTACCGCGGTAATTTTAAACTATCATGTCTTTCTATTTGCACAAAACTGACTTCTACAGATTAATGGTGATTGCTTCTGCCACCTTTAACATGGCCTTGTGCTTAAGGTGTAAGATTGTATTGTGAGTAGAGAATGCTATTGCTTCGGGACACTTAGAAAAAAAAATAACAGTAAGGTAATTAAAAGGCATTTCAATGTCGCAGTAACAGCCTCCACGTCAATTCTCATATGTGGAGTTGTTAGTTCATACTGACCGCAATGCTCCGTGATGACTCTACTTCCTACAGCTGCCGAGAAACACAATCCGCAATGTTGATCAAGCAGAAAAGATTCCCCTGTGTGTACAGTTAGCCATGAAACTCAACAGTAGCAGCAATAGTAGCTGTAGTAGTAGCAATAGTAGTAGCAGTAGTAGTTGTAGTAGTAATAGCAGTAGTAGTAATATTAGTAGTAGTAATAGATAGTGATAGTAGTAGTGGTGGTGTGATGGTGGTGGAAGAAGAAGAAGATGTAGTGAAAGCAGCAATAGCAGTTGTAGCAGAAGCAGCTTTAGTAATAGTAGTAGTATTAGTAATAGCAACAACAGCAGTAGTAGTAGTAGTAATCGTAGTAGTAGTAGTAGTAATCGTAGTAGTAGTAGTACGTCATTAACTAGAAAAAGAGTGTTGAGGTGCTACATAGAACTTTTATATGGATGTGAAGCTTGGACAATGAGCAGTCAGGCTGAAAAAACATCTGATGGCTGTAGAAATGTGGTTTCTCAGGAAAATGCAAAGAATACCATGGACAGCCAGAAAGACCAATGAACAAGTCCTTCAAGAAACAAATGAAGATCGTAAACTGATTAGAGACATTAGACGTAGACAGTCAAGATTTTTTGGGCATGTTATGAGAAGAAATGATTTGGAGAACTTGGTGACAACTGGTAAGATCGAGGGGAACAGACCAAGGGAAAGACCTAGAAGCAAGTACCTGGATGGCCTGGCCTTGTGGCATGGTCGAGACAGGAACACGGAGCTGATCCACGACTCTGATGATCGAGTGAGATGGCAGAACATGACCGCCCACGCTTACCGGCATGGCACATGATGGATGGATGGAGTAGTAGTAATTGTATTTGTAGTAGTAGTAGTAGTAGAAAATGAAGAAGAAGAAGAAGACGTAACAGACGATTCAGGAAATGAAGAAGAATAATGAGCAATAGGAGGAGTAGAGAAAAGGCGATACCAAGAACGAGTTGAAACAATAGAAGATGCTTCTAATAAAAAAAGAAAACAAATAAAATGAAAAGAATATAGGACTGAGAAAAAGTTATGAAATCGAGGAAGAAGACAGAGGCCAATAATTCTTACGTAATATGTGTACTTCTCATTGTTTCAATGGTAATGTATTTGGTAATGCAAGCTCTACTGGTATAGTATAGTATAATTTGTAGTGCAGAACCTGTATGCTACCGCGGTATATCCCTGAGTACATGTGCTAAGTAACAAGCAAAAACACCGAAAGAACAATCGATAAACAAGTAATTGCTTCATAGTTTCCCCAAATTCTGCCTGCAGCAGGGGAATCAATGGCATTTCGCATTCCCTACAGACGATGTTACCGACAGCTAAATAGATCGTTAAACTGACACGTCAGAAATGAAAAACATTTTCTGGAAAACAGTTTAAAGAATTATAAGTACAAGCATAATGATAATTCACAAACATCAACAACAATCACAATTGTTTATGACGACTATTTGTTTCCAGATCTATGGATCAGTGAATTCGCTGGTTTCTGTGAGAAACAAATAATAAGCATGGATTTGTCATGTTTTAACACCGATTACACACTGTTGCCCAAATTGTCGATCAGTGAACAATTTATCTCACAGTGTGGTTAACAACTGTATATTCAATTATTGTAGGCTATAAAAAGAACCAAACTGCAAACTGGACATACCTAGAATTAAAAGAAAAAGCTTCAACATCGTGAGGCATGGTCATTTCCTAAGTGATAAATAAATGGACATCTGTCAGATATGGGGGACAGACAGACGGACGGACAGACAGATAGACATAAATAAACAAGCACACGGACAGACACACAGAGAGACATAGAGGCAGACATATAGTCAGACAGACAACAGACAGATAGATAGATAGATAGATAGATACATAGGCAGGTAGGCAGACAGACAGGCAGACAGTAAAAATGGTAAAGTTAATATTAAAGCAGATATTACTGTTGGGGTATGAAGTGTTAGGCATTCACATACTCCAGGTTATGATAAACGAGGTAGAGTGCCGTGTTACCAATTTCGTCGCCTTTCCTTGACAAAGAATTCCCCAAACTTTATGAAATGTGTCGGATCGATCCCAGATATAGTCAGTATCAAGCCAGTCGCATTTACTTTCCAAGACTCCCCAGGCATCCATTTTAGCCTGGGTCGACCTAGTAGTCAATGTATATTTTTAACAATCCGAATTCGCCCAGCTGCGGATCGAAACCATGTCACCGGGTTGGTAAGCGAGTGTCTAGCCACTACTTTTCGGACGCTCCTAGTGTATGCTAAACGTAATACTATTATTGTTAAACGTAACTGAACATCTGCTCGCTACTTAAATGAGAATAAACGTGAGCGTCTGTAAGACTGGTGCAGGGAGGTGAATGTAACAGCAGAAAGCCAAAAAAAAAATCACAGTAAAAACTTGGCAGAGTTGGCACACTAGTGTAGTGGCCAGTAGACTGCGCTGATAATGGCATAAACGCGGTCGGTCGATGTTCGGCTAGTAGTATGTTCGTCGTTGGCTAAGTGAGGGAAAGACTGGTCTCATATTCCTCCGTGTATTTAGGCCTACAAAAGAAGACGGTCCTGGCACATCACAGACCCACAGTCCTGGTTCGGGTCATATTTTTTACAGACTTGGCAGCTGTTTGAAGTAAAACACAATAGAATATTTCAATGAAAGTCTTTATCAACAACATGTAATTCTTTAAGCAATACGACGCCATGAAGTAAATATTCAAGGTACGCTAAGGAAATAGTTAACATAATATATCATCATCATTACACGTGACTTGCCAGCTAGCGTAGGCGTTCATGTTTTTCACATATCCCATCCCTTGGTGTTCTGGATCAACTCTACCGATGATATTTCTCTGTTCCACCATCTCAGTCTACCTAGGAGGATTTCTCTTGGTTTGCCTCTGCCTTTACTCTCCACTGATATGCCCAATTTTAACGATATTAACCAGACATTGTACAGCCACACAGAATGACACTATCCAGTGCCGCCCACCGGGGGCTGGATTGCAAATTATTCCTCCCCCACGACGCTTGACGGCAGAAGTGGAAGAAGATGATGATGATGATGAACCAATGCCTCTCTTCTCATCTCATGACCAAAGAATGCGATTTGTCTCCTTTGTATAGTTGTATATTATGTTCTAGTTTCATTAAATTCTTCCAGGCAAACGTTGTTAGTTACTCTGGCGTTCGAGGTATAAGCAAAAGTCATCTCAAGAGCAACATCTTCTTTGCTTCCAAGCTTTTGCTAGTGTCTTTATTAACTTTCCATTATTCGCTGCCATAGGGCAAAATATGTTCTAAATAACAATAACATTTCATCACTCTTTCTGTTACATTAAATTGTATTAACTGATTGCATAAGATACTTTTCAGTTTCTGGAATGCAGCGTTTACTTGACTATTGTGTTCTATATCTCTGTCGTACATCACATTATATATCATTATATGCAACACAATTAGTAAACATCCTACTTGCGAGAACGCCTTGTCTCTGCTTCAGATGTTTCGCTTATTTTTAATATTATCTATCGTGTTTTTGTTCTGTGATTGTTGATAAGAATGTGTTCTTGTGATTGTGCATGTCACAAAGTCAATTATTAGTCTTCTATCTCACGTTTATTCATTAATCCCAGTAATGGAACTAATAAATGGAACAAACAAAGCCTTCGCTCCAAACTATCAGTCAACAATAGTTAACTGGATATTTCACGTCACAGAGAGACATCAACAAATAGTGGAACTTATTAACCTCGTCTGTCTGTGCGGCCTGGTCAGTTTATTTGGAACAATGGCTAATATAATTAACTTAATTGTGTTTTACCGCCAAGGGTTGAACACAACAATTAATATTAGTTTTTTCGCTTTAGCTGTTTCTGATTTCTCATGTTTGTTATTACAAATGTGGCATATTGTAATCACACTTTGTCAGTTCTCAGAACTACCTATAATGTACTCTGACTTCCAATATGCAACTGGACTTTGGCCTCACGAAACGTTTACTAGAGTGACCTGTTCAGTCACCGTCTATATTACATTAGAGAGATGTTTATGTATCGTATTCCCATTGACAATTAAGAGAATAATTACATTAAAGAGAACAACCGTAATTATTGTGTGCATATACATTGTGACTTTGTCATCGTGGATTCCTCTCTACAGGTCATCTTACATCGACTGGAGGTTCTTTCCAGAGAGAAACCAAACTCTTTTGGGTTTAATTTTTATTAATCACGAACAAATATTTACAGCCATCAACTTCACAAACGCTTTCTTTGGAGTTCTTTCAGTATCGACAGTTGTCTTATTCACGATAGTCTTAATTTGTCAACTGAGAGCAAAATCTGAATGGCGTAAGTCAGCAAATGTCCAACAGAAGAATTCAGAATCCCTAACCAACAGAGATAGAACTACTGTTGTCATGGTGGTCGTAATTGCTATTATTTTAATTGTGTGCTACACCCCATCTGTGATTTTATGTGTAGTAACGTTTTGCAACCCGGAGTTTAGTATTGGAGGGAAATATTTCAACTTATATCAAGTGTTATGGTCAACTGCAAATGTTTTGGAGAATGTTAACTCCAGTGTTAATATTTTCTTGTACTTAAAAATGAGCTCAAAATACAGAAATACATTTAAAAGTCTTACTGGGCGATGGAGCATTACAAAATGCTTTAAACGTAACATTACTAATATGTAAATATTCTAGAGCCAAAGTGACCGTGTAGCCATGGTGAGTCCTCTAGGTCCCATTTTATTTGCCATCTTTATGGCGCACGTAGAAGAACAAAGGCAATGCGTGAATAAAAAAACAAAAAACAAAACAACAACGAGAAGTAGATTAAGAAAGAGCGTTACTAGAACACAATTACAAGAAAGAAAATGCACGTTGCGACCAAAGCCTTCGTCAACACAGAACAAGCACAAACCGACACAACTACATGAAAAACATCATCATCATCATCTTCCACTTTTGCCGTCAAGCGTCGTGGGGAGGAATAATTGGCGCTCCAGCGCCCGATGGATGGCATTGGATAGTGTCATTCCGTGTGATCGTACAATGTCTTTGATGTCGTCAATCCATTTTCTTCTTGGGCGTCCTCTTGCTCTCGTAGCAGATGATCTTTGATGTAGGGCCAGTGATGGTAGTTGATGGTATTGCATTCTAACGAGTTGGGCAAACCATTTAATCTTCTGTATTTCAATAAATGTGGCACAAGGTGTTTATACCACTGTTTGCCTGATAACAACATTTCTTACTCTGTCTCGGATTGTTAAGTTGGCAGCTCTCCTCAGGCATCTCCTCTCACAGGTGTTGATTTTACGAAAGTGTCATTTGGATACAGTCCAAGTTTGAGATAAGTAGCATTGGGTTGGTGTGAATATGCTGTTTATTATCTGTCGTTTTGCAGACATGGGTATATGTGGATGTTTCAGTAAGGGTGATAGTTGATATGTAAGTGCACTAGCTTTTTGACATCTGATTTCGATTTCTCTGTCCAATCTGCCATCTTATGCGATCATACTTCCAAGATATTTGAATTCTTTAACTTGGTTCAGAGTTGTGCTATTTATTTGTATACTCAGTGGACCAGGAGATCTGCCAACTTACATTACTTCGGTTTTGGCTGTATTTATACTCATATTGTATCTGCTGCAGGTTGAACTCAGACTGTTAATATGATTTTGCAGTCTGCCCTCGTCGCTATAAAACAGGTACTGATCGTCTGCAAATCGAAGTACATTTATTTCTCGTGGATAAGTTGTTTCATCTGAAGTAAAGAGTTCTAAATTTTCTAAATCTGTTCTGTAAAGGCTTGCTTCTTTAGATATCCTGCCCATGTGGATATTAAATAACAGAGGAGAAAGCACGCATCCCTGTCTCACTCCTATATTGACTGTGACCATATCTGATTTACCTTCTTGTGTTCTTACTGCACTTCGGCTCCAGTGGTACATGGCTATGATGTTTTCTAGCAGTTGCCCTTGTATCCCATAGTCTTCAAGGATGGTCCATAATTTGTATCTATCAACTCTATCGAAAGCCATTTCCTGATTTACAAACTGAATATTTTGCTGGTAACAATATTCAATGTTTTTTTTTTCCTTCTAATTTTTGTCTAAGTGTAAATAGTGCATCAGTGCAAATTTTACCTTTCAGAAAACCGAATTGTTCTTTGCTTAATTGTTGTTCAACTATGGTGTGGAATAATGGCTCACAAGCCGTTACTAGCTGTCAAGATCTCCTCAAATCAAAACTAAATTGTAGTAGAACGTAAACCACATGCACCACTACACTTGGGGGATAATGGAAAATCGACACCGCCCTGGATTGGAAAACACACACTTAAGGAATCAAGAGCGGATATGGGGAAAAACTTTAACTCTGAAATAGCTGGAATAAAAACAACAGCAACCGGCCACAGATCTCTCACTTGCCACACACTCATCGTAACTACAAGAAATGCGCCTGTGTCTGTGTTGATAGCTCTATACTCGTTATGAACATGTGAGAATAGCAGGACCGAAACTCATCAGCCAATAGATTTGGAAACAAGCCGATTCTAGTCCTTACATCTTGTTGTTTACATGAGGTGATTGGAGCATTTCATTAAAATGAGGCAAACAATGCTATATTTTAAATTAGTTTAGGTTATTCTGTGATTCTTTTTCCCAGAAGAAGAGTGGTAAGTTAGTATTGTTAAAACCATATGGTAAGTTCTTAAATTAATTTAGTAAGAACTAAATAATATATTCAGTTCTCATAGCCTATGGGTAAACTGTCTATTAAGAATAAACATAGTGAGTTTATTTTCTTCCCAAAGTAAACAACTGATTTAATGTATAAGCATTAGTCCAAGTTGTACATTTATATCTTAAGCAACTCAATCTACAATGATTTAGAATGGTAAGTTCGTGAGAATGTAATCTAGTAGAAACTAAATAATATTATACTCAGTTATCATAGTCATAAGATAAACTGTATATCAGGAGAAAACTACAGTGAGTTTTATTTTCTCCCAGCTAAACAACTTAGTGATGTTAAGCATTAGACTGAAGGTGTACATATTTCTAAGTAGTCAACTCATTCAGTAATGATTTAGAGTGGTGAGGAACTTAGGATTTAAAACTAGTTTACATGTGCCAGCACTGATAGAGAAATTAGTGTACTGTGTAATTAGTCAGTAGATTTATTTTTGACATGAACACATGGGCAAAACAAATAGTTTTCTGGTATTTCATGAACACATCAGAACCAAATAGATTCTATAGGGATCATAATTTTGTGTGTTGAGTAAAGCACCCATGTGGTGAGTCAAATGTATTTTCAATGTTGTAAACATATGGAATTAATGTTTGTGCCACACAATAATACTTAGTCAACCGGTATGCTAGATTGGTTAAGATTCATAATGCCTGAATGTAGACTGAGTAAATTACATAAATTCATGAGACAATGTGGGGACCCCTGTGTATTTTCAGTATTGCTACACATGAGGAAGTATCCTTTGAGAATTTCATAACTATGTCTAATGATCACATATATCTATGTCATGTGTGATTCATTATTGTAAACAGATGTGAATGTATCATTTGTAATCCACCTCAGTATGAATGATTAATTATCAATCAGGAAATATTATAATTTCTGATGAGGGATGAGATTTAATTGTAATATCATTTTTATTGAACCTGTGAATTTATCATGGATAAAGCACCTACATATGCATGATTGTCATTCATACAGATATGATTGTGTCTGATGAATGGGTGAGATCTCATTGTGGTGTCAATGGTGTTGTCGTGTCCTCCTTTAATGTGTCGTCCCTGGAGTGAGGAGAGTCAACACCCACATCATAATTTTTCTTTCCTATCAATATCTTGGAGAATCCACCAGCTTCCGTCCAACACACTCCATCAGCCCGTGGACACCTTTTCCTATCACTCTCTCACTGTTGTACTATGCCCCCTCTCATTCTCCCCCAACGCAACATATTCAACAACTCTTGCTTCTAAAAATTAATAAAGATTAATTTATAAAAAAAAAAACAAAAAAAAACAACGTGTAACGTATATGAGACGTGTATGCGAAGAAAATGTGTGTCGTGTATTTTAATGTAAATGTATAGGTCAGACCACAGAGTTCATGCTCAGAGTCCAATCATCATGGCAAGGATCACACGACATCACAAGACTCATCACAAGGGACCTCACCGAAGTCGTGTCCTTCTCTCCAGACATGTCCTCCTCCAGGAGCTCTGATGACCATGAGATCTGAATCCCATGTAAATATAATCCGTGAAAAAATACTATTATTGTTCCTAACACAATGGTTCCTAATAGTTTTAGAGAAACCACGATCTCATAATTCTGCACAGTGAAAAATAATGGAACGCTGTCTCATGAACATGACGGTTTCTTCTAGCGAAATGTTCTATATTTTCACTCTTAAACAGTCATAGTCTAGACTAAAATGGCTTGCTTTATTTACTAGATATTGTCTGACAGTTCTGATTTCCTTGATACGGGAAACAACTACACTTCAATGTTTGGTTTCATCTAATGTGACCATAAGTTCTTACTGATCTAGTTCCACGTGGGCTGAACATCCATCACTTCAGGTGTGTTAACGATTGGTATGCACTCATGTAGGATACTTATACCATTCAGCTCCACCGAGCCATGGGTATCAGCTTCTTCTAGCACCGACCCATTTAGAAGGTGGCTGGCCAATCTTTCTGCATCATAATTTATCCGGGATCGGATTTTCCATTGGTTCCGGGTTCTTCATTCCAACCTGAGGAAACCTGTAAATTAGATCATACAACTGGTGAAAGCCTCCCCGTCACTGATCTCTATTAGATGATCGTGGCCCTTAGCCCTTGCTCAGTAAAATACAATGAACCTACTCTGTCAGGGACAGATGACTCAACCCATTGGTTATCATCAGGCCAAGACAAGAAAAAAAAATCAACAAACAGAATGCGGAACCCCGCCCACCAGGGACACCTACGGGAATATCCCAATTATCCCTCATTACTCACTTCTCAACTAGTAAAGCTTATCAACACTTCACTAATCTATTTTCAACTAACAGAGCCAAGTATCCCTTCCCTACTCTAGCTAGTTTTCCACTAACAGTGCTAATCATCACTCTCTAGTTTTAACAAGGCTACAGTCTATATTGATTAGAACTAATTATACAATATGACTACCTTATGCAAACTATCCTCATTCCGGGATGACTGCTACACTTTGCCATAACGACACATGCTAGTTAATATTAAATTAATCTAACACTGTAGAGCTCTCCCACAAACACGTCCATCATAATCCACGGTTTTGGTCAACACTGTTTCTCCCAATCATGGTTTATGGCAAAACCTAAAATTAGTCACGTGACGGTAGTCTTCCTGTCCACACAGGTGTTATTTGGGCATATCATCCATTGTCAAGAATCTATCCTCCCTGGCTCAGTCACTGTCAGAGTTGTCATCACTTGTTTTGACATCCCCAACAAGCTAGCGAGTTACTGTATGATCCCAACAACAGTTGTCAATAGCAATCTGCCAATCTGCGTGATGTCCGGAAACTCTATATGTCAGATGGACTGTTTTCTTCCGAGCTGAGTACTTCCGCTCTCAATCCAACCTGTTTATGAACTGTCAAAGCGATGTATGATTCAGCTCACTCACTTCCCCTACACATCTGCAGCTGTTAACTTTGCCCGACCTGTGATGGGTGACATCCGATTGCAACCAGGATCCGACGGGTTCCATCTGTATTCGAATGTTGACAAACTGTCAAAGCGATGCCGGGACCCGTCTCCCTCACCACCGAGTGTTCCCAATCCGTCGACCAGATGTAAACACGTGCAGTTACATTTCCTGGATTTGTTGAAACAACCCTTTGCCTCGAAAAGCCGCTAATTCAGAACGCCTATTATTCTCATCACTGGTTAAATCACGTGGGTCTATTATGTGACAGGTGTTAACATTTAAAGTTTTCATTGGGAAATCACATAAGTCTAGCTACGTATGTTACATGCAAGAATGAATGATGATAGATGAGAGAATTGATCATCCATGCACATATGAATGATATCTGATAGATGAGAGAATTGATCATCCATACATATGAATATTATGTTTGAGAATGAGTGAATGCTGCAAAGGAGTTATGACTTGGGAGTTATGAGTTACCAATAAATCTAATGGTAGAAGGCAAACTTGGATGTGTAATGCCATGTCTATCACCAGAGAACTTGTTTGGCATAACCCATAAACTGAATAATAATTTAGTGACGCAAGAAAACACTATGTATTAAATATCACTTATCGTACAATCATCTCGGTTTGTGCGCTAAGCACGACACAAACCATATCATACATTACCCATACTACAAGCATCTGATTTTGTACCTTGAGCAAAACCTCACTTTGTATTTCATGTCACTCCTGTTAACACGTATGGTCTAGTGTAATGATAATAATGTAATGCAATGATGATGATGATGAATGTAGTGTAATGATATTAATGTAATCATGATGATGTTGATAATGATAGAATGATGTAATGATTATAATGAGCATGATGATGATGGTAATGATAATAATGAGCATGATGATGATGATAATGATAATAATGAGCATGATAATGATGGTAATGATTATATGAGCATGATGGTGATGATAATAATGATGATAATAAATGAAGTACAACCTTAGTATAGAGATGGTGAATAGGAGGGAATATACTCGCCTTAAAACTTTGGACTAGAAAAGAATTCGCCGGAATACTATACAAGAATTGATACCAAAATGTACTTATATTGTTAATAAGCAAATACTCATTGAAATGGGAAATGATTCGAAATTCATCTGCGGGTGAAAAGGAAGCAGACGACCTTGCACGATTTTCATACAAAGGTGTGAGTGTCTGTCATTTAGAAAGCCATGGTAAACTACAGGACGTAAAACTTTCCAAAAAATCACAACAGTCAGAAAATGCTAGGGTTGACTGCAAGGTCCTGTAAAGGATATGCAACTAACTAACTTATAACATCAATATAGTATTTAGATAAAAGAATATAAAAGGATATGCAACTAACTAACTTATAACATTAATATGGTAGTCTGAAAAAAGAAGGTAATTTACAGGCGATGGGATTGATTTTAATTGGACCGGGTTTTATCCCAGGTGGCTCGGTCTGCTGAAAAGTGCTGCACAAAGCACAAACTCTGTAGCTCCAGTGAAGACCACCAGGAGTCTATGAGAAAAGTGCACTTGTGAAGCGAATGGAGTGGTCTGGAATTAAACCACCAACATTGACCACTATAAACCACCAACATTGACCACTATAAACCACCAACATTGACCACTGTAAACCACCAAAATTGACCACCACATTGCCTGGAATCAAACCCACAATATTTAGAGCATGAGGCGGACGGCTTGAGCACTGTGAAACAGAGACCCCGATAGTATTTACAACTGGAAATAATGAGCTGCTATTATAAAACTGGAAATAATGAGCTGCTAATATAAAACTGTGGAAATAATGAGCTGCTAATATAAAACTGGAAATAATGAGCTGCTAATATAAAACTATGGAAATAATGAGGTGCTAATATAAAACTGTGGAAATAATGAGCTGCTAATATAAAACTATGGAAATAATGAGCTGCTAATATAATAATAAAATAATAGTAATTGACAACAAATATATTACTTTCTCCATTGTAAATTTGGATAATGAAAACACAAACAAAATATTGCCTCATTTATTGCCTGGCATGTTGTGCTGTATCTTGCCAGGGGCATACTATAGAAATATATCAACATAGAATGAAGCCACACCATGACTCCGTACAGCTGAAATATGCTACACATAGTTCTAAGCTTCAGTGTCAGTGTTACCAGAAGCTGGTCCACCTACATAAGCAGGGCAGAGAGACAGTCGGAAATCAACCAGCTGAGAACATCCCGAAGTTGATAGATCAGCAAGTAAACACATATAGAAACCTGATTTAAAAACAAACTAATAGAAAAGAGCTTGTATCTTCCATCATAAACCACTTCATTGACTAGACCCTGGACATGTGGTTAATACAGAATATGTATTCAGCATGCTGTAATTCACACCAAATCGATGCGTGTGGAAATGTGCAGAGGCAGCTGTCACACATACATGTAACCCTCAGCTATGTAAACAGACAGATATGATAGTTAAAACTGCTGTGGTAGCACTCACATTGAAACACAGGACTATTTTGTGCATTTCACCTGGAAGGATTAATTGTGTTTCTTCTTTCAGTGTTGATTCATGTTTGTAGTGAGCGTCTGCCAATACAACAAAACATATGGCAGGCAATAAATTATGCAATCAATTGTCTGTGTCTTCAGTATTAAAATTTTAACAGCAAAATAAAACAAAGTGCTGCTCCAGAGGGTTACACCCTATAAGAGTTGACACAGCTGTCAGTCAGTGAACTTGATGTGATTTGTATATTCATCGTTATTTTTTTGATCAGTGTCCACAGACATAGGGCTGTATTGTGATGTTTGCTGTTTCCACGGACTTGTTTATATAACATTGATATATATATATAGTTGATGTTTGTATATATAAATAATAAATACACACTATATAGAAATAGTTAATATTCTTGATCTTTTTTATTTTATTTTATTTTATAAGGGCTCGTGGTTCCCCAAGGGCCAGATCTTTTGTTTCTTTTTTTTTTGCTTCTGGTGTTTATTGTTATCAAGACAACTTACAAGACACCATAATGTCACTGAACAGCAGAGCTGTTTTATGTAGTCCAAATTCTATCAGTGGTGTTTTGTGCTTGTTCGGGTCACGAAAAGACACATTAGGCTCTCCTCTCTCGGTCCCTGGCACATCAGCGAAGTGTTAGAGTAGGGGTTGTGTTTGCCACTGCATTTGATGAAGTTATGACGTATCAGTCACTGGATGGTGGCTTTTTGTGCAGCGCTAAGCACCGGAGCAGAACTGACAAACATGACTCAGCGGCCACAAGTAGCTTGTGTAATTACAGTATCTGTGTGCCTGTCCCCAGCCAGTCATCTTGGTACGTTCATCACGTGCTGTATTATGAACGAGATGAGCAGGAATGCCAGCACGGAACGTAATGCTAGATCAAATAGCCGCACGCACGTTATTTAAACTTGCTGGTAAAATTGTTGATTAAAATAGGTTTCTCTCAGCCCCTTGAGGTTCCACACCCCTGTGTGTCAGTCGGGTGACCGCCTCTGCTGGTGTCTCTGGCAAGATCAAGTAGTGTGTCCCTGTGGTACGTCAGTTTGAAGTTATCATATCAGCTCTCTCATTCCCTTGGATTCTCTACTTCATGAATACTAGATTAAGAAGCCGCCTCCCATTGCTGCCACGTACACTATAGTCATAAAGTTTAACATGTCTTAAGCTAAGATTGCACGATTTATTGCCAATCCTATTTCGTTGCATCTCTTAAGGTACGTACTGCAGAAATCACACAACATAAACTAAAATAATTAGATAAATCCTACAAGCTGAAATATACAGATTTTAACACAGTAATTTCAATTGTCTACCGCGGTAATTTTAAACTATCATGTCTTTCTATTTGCACAAAACTGACTTCTACAGATTAATGGTGATTGCTTCTGCCACCTTTAACATGGCCTTGTGCTTAAGGTGTAAGATTGTATTGTGAGTAGAGAATGCTATTGCTTCGGGACACTTAGAAAAAAAAATAACAGTAAGGTAATTAAAAGGCATTTCAATGTCGCAGTAACAGCCTCCACGTCAATTCTCATATGTGGAGTTGTTAGTTCATACTGACCGCAATGCTCCGTGATGACTCTACTTCCTACAGCTGCCGAGAAACACAATCCGCAATGTTGATCAAGCAGAAAAGATTCCCCAGTGTGTACAGTTGGCCATGAAACTCAACAGTAGCAGCAATAGTAGCTGTAGTAGTAGCAATAGTAGTAGCAGTAGTAGTTGTAGTAGTAATAGCAGTAGTAGTAATATTAGTAGTAGTAATAGATAGTGATAGTAGTAGTGGTGGTGGTGGTGGTGGAAGAAGAAGAAGATGTAGTGAAAGCAGCAATAGCAGTTGTAGCAGAAGCAGCTTTAGTAATAGTAGTAGTATTAGTAATAGCAACAACAGCAGTAGTAATAGTAGCAGTAGTAGTAGTAATCGTAGTAGTAGTAGTAATCGTAGTAGTAGTAGTACGTCATGAACTAGAAAAAGAGTGTTGAGGTGCTACATAGAACTTTTATATGGATGTGAAGCTTGGACAATGAGCAGTCAGGCTGAAAAAACATCTGATGGCTGTAGAAATGTGGTTTCTCAGGAAAATGCAAAGAATACCATGGACAGCCAGAAAGACCAATGAACAAGTCCTTCAAGAAACAAATGAAGATCGTAAACTGATTAGAGACATTAGACGTAGACAGTCACAATTTTTTGGGCATGTTATGAGAAGAAATGATTTGGAGAACTTGGTGACAACTGGTAAGATCGAGGGGAACAGACCAAGGGAAAGACCTAGAAGCAAGTACCTGGATGGCCTGGCCTTGTGGCATGGTCGAGACAGGAACACGGAGCTGATCCACGACTCTGATGATCGAGTGAGATGGCAGAACATGACCGCCCACGCTTACCGGCATGGCACATGATGGATGGATGGAGTAGTAGTAATTGTATTTGTAGTAGTAGTAGTAGTAGAAAATGAAGAAGAAGAAGAAGACGTAACAGACGATTCAGGAAATGAAGAAGAATAATGAGCAATAGGAGGAGTAGAGAAAAGGCGATACCAAGAACGAGTTGAAACAATAGCAGATGCTTCTAATAAAAAAAGAAAACAAATAAGATGACAAGAATATAGGACTGAGAAAAAGTTCTGAAATCGAGGAAGAAGACAGAGGCCAATAATTCTTACGTAATATGTGTACTTCTCATTGTTTCAATGGTAATGTATTTGGTAATGCAAGCTCTACTGGTATAGTATAGTATAATTTGTAGTGCAGAACCTGTATGCTACCGCGGTATATTTCTGAGTACATGTGCTAAGTAACAAGCAAAAACACCGAAAGAACAATCGATAAACAAGTAATTGCTTCATAGTTTCCCCAAATTCTGCCTGCAGCAGGGGAATCAATGGCATTTCGCATTCCCTACAGACGATGTTACCGACTGCTAAATAGATCGTTAAACTGACACGTCAGAAATGAAAAACATTTTCTGGAAAACAGTTTAAAGAATTATAAGTACAAGCATAATGATAATTCACAAACATCAACAACAATCACAATTGTTTATGACGACTATTTGTTTCCAGATCTATGGATCAGTGAATTCGCTGGTTTCTGTGAGAAACAAATAATAAGCATGGATTTGTCATGTTTTAACACCGATTACACACTGTTGCCCAAATTGTCGATCAGTGAACAATTTATCTCACAGTGTGGTTAACAATTGTATATTCAATTATTGTAGGCTATAAAAAGAACCAAACTGCAAACTGGACATACCTAGAATTAAAAGAAAAAGCTTCAACATCGTGAGGCATGGTCATTTCCTAAGTGATAAATAAATGGACATCTGTCAGATATGGGGGACAGACAGACGGACGGACAGACAGATAGACAGAAATAAACAAGCACACGGACAGACACACTGACATAAGGACGGACAGCCAGACAGAGAGACATAGAGGCAGACATATAGTCAGACAGACAACAGACAGATAGATAGATAGATAGATAGATACATAGGCAGGTAGGCAGACAGACAGGCAGACAGTAAAAATGGTAAAGTTAATATTAAAGCAGATATTACTGTTGGGGTATGAAGTGTTAGGCATTCACATACTCCAGGTTATGATAAACGAGGTAGAGTGCCGTGTTACCAATTTCGTCGCCTTTCCTTGACAAAGAATTCCCCAAACTTTATGAAATGTGTCGGATCGATCCCAGATATAGTCAGTATCAAGCCAGTCGCATTTACTTTCCAAGACTCCCCTGGCATCCATTTTAGCCTGGGTCGACCTAGTAGTCAAAGTATATTTTTAACAATCCGAATTCGCCCAGCTGCGGATCGAAACCATGTCACCGGGTTGGTAAGCGAGTGTTTAGCCACTACTTTTCGGACGCTCCTAGTGTATGCTAAACGTAATACTATTATTGTTAAACGTAACTGAACATCTGCTCGCTACTTAAATGAGAATAAACGTGAGCGTCTGTAAGACTGGTGCAGGGAGGTGAATGTAACAGCAGAAAGCCAAAAAAAAAATCACAGTAAAAACTTGGCAGAGTTGGCACACTAGTGTAGTGGCCAGTAGACTGCGCTGATAATGGCATAAACGCGGTCGGTCGATGTTCGGCTAGTAGTATGTTCGTCGTTGGCTAAGTGAGGGAAAGACTGGTCTCATATTCCTCCGTGTATTTAGGCCTACAAAAGAAGACGGTCCTGGCACATCACAGACCCACAGTCCTGGTTCGGGTCATATTTTTTACAGACTTGGCAGCTGTTTGAAGTAAAACACAATAGAATATTTCAATGAAAGTCTTTATCAACAACATGTAATTCTTTAAGTAATACGACGCCATGAAGTAAATATTCAAGGTACGCTAAGGAAATAGTTAACATAATATATCATCATCATTACACGTGACTTGCCAGCTAGCGTAGGCGTTCATGTTTTTCACATATCCCATCCCTTGGTGTTCTGGATCAACTCTACCGATGATATTTCTCTGTTCCACCATCTCAGTCTACCTAGGAGGATTTCTCTTGGTTTGCCTCTGCCTTTACTCTCCACTGATATGCCCAATTTTAACGATATTAACCAGACATTGTACAGCCACACAGAATGACACTATCCAGTGCCGCCCACCGGGGGCTGGATAGCAAATTATTCCTCCCCCACGACGCTTGACGGCAGAAGTGGAAGAAGATAATGATGATGATGAACCAATGCCTCTCTTCTCATCTCATGACCAAAGAATGCGATTTGTCTCCTTTGTATAGTTGTATATTATGTTCTAGTTTCATTAAATTCTTCCAGGCAATCGTTGTTAGTTACTCTGGCGTTCGAGGTATAAGCAAAAGTCATCTCAAGAGCAACACCTTCTTTGCTTCCAAGCTTTTGCTAGTGTCTTTATTAACTTTCCATTATTCGCTGCCATAGGGCAAAATATGTTCTATATAACAATAACATTTCATCACTCTTTCTGTTACATTAAATTGTATTAACTGATTGCATAAGATACTTTTCAGTTTCTGGAATGCAGCGTTTACTTGACTATTGTGTTCTATATCTCTGTCGTACATCACATCCCCTCTGCCGTGCGTCCACCTTGACGAGGTAGAGGGGCTTGCGCGTTCCAATGACCCCAAGAGCTATGCCGACGGTAGCACTGCTACTGGTAGGGTCACCCATGTCGGACAGGTCAAGGGAGAGGGACCAGACGAAGTGACGCACAAACCTGCTGCCTTGTAGGTAGACTGGGGACAGTCAAAGGCTAGGGAAAGCATCCCGAAAAGTGCTTGTCGAAATCGGATGTACTGAGCCACAAGCTTGACAAAGAAGTGCAACGTAACTTTATCATTTCATGATGCCACAGATGAAAATTAATCGTTATGGTGCTAATCCCGTGAAGTCCCATCAGGCGGTGATAGTGCCGGGCCCCCTGCCTCGAGGGGGTCCACCCATGACTACTGGTGGTCACCTTCCCCTGTGCTGTGGAGTCAAGGCACAGAGGAGTAGGTTAAGAGCTATTGACCAAATACCAAGGACACTCAACATACTACAGTGGAATGCCGAAGGAGTTTATAACAAGAAAGAATCCCTGACACAGCGTCTTCATAAAGATAGAATAGATGTGGCATGCATTCAAGAGACACACCTCAATGCCAATCGCAAATTTTCAGTCAGAGGATATCAGGCCACACGTTTCGACCGCGAAGGACATAAAGGAGGAGTTCTAATACTTACACGAAATACAATACCTTGCAGCGAAGTATCTGTGATCTCTGACAACCAAACAGAAATTATAGGTGTTGATATAATGATAAAGGACGTGAAAATAAGAATCTACAATCTGTATAGCCCAGCAGATAAGGACCTTACACTCTCAAACATGAAAATAACTGACACAAACTGCATTATTGTCGGAGACTTTAATAGCCGTTCAGAAAGATGGGGATACCCAGATACTGACAAAAGAGGAGATGAATTGGAGGACTGGGAAATAGACTCAAATCTCCATCTACTCAACAAAGCGGATGACACACCGAGCTTCTACTCCAGAAGATGGCTTACCACTTCTACTCCAGACTTAGCTTTCTGCACAGGAGACATCCTCCACAAAATCGATCGCCATGTGCTGGACCAAATAGCAGGTAGTGACCACAGACCAATCAAGCTTGTAATGAATATGGAGTATGTTCCACAGGAGCAAAAGCCCTTGCCCCGCTGGAATTACAAACGAGCAGATTGGGACAGATTTGCCATACTAACAGACAAATATTGTGAAAACATAAATACACGATATGGCAACATAAAGCAAATGGTGGAAAGTCTAAACAGAGCGATAATACAGGCAGCCACTGAGTCCATTCCTAGAGGAGCGAGGAAAAATTACAAACCATACTGGACTGAAGAACTACAAAGTTTGGAGGACAAAGTTGAAGATGCCAGGAAGACAGCAGAGAGAGAACAAACAATTGAAGCGAATATCTCTCTCAAAGCCATCTCAGCAAAATATAAAAGAACAGTAAATCAAACAACAAGAGATTGTTGGAGGGAAAAAACAGAAAACCTGAATTTTGACAGGGATGGAAACAAACTATGGAAACTAGTGAAAGCCATGAACAATGAAGGACCTAGAAACAAACAAATAACAATTAAACAAGGAAATGCCTTGCTTACAGGAAAAAAGGCTGCAAATGCACTAATGGAACACTATGCAAATGCAAACCACATTGATATTACAACCGAACAGAAGAAAGCAATCAAAGACAAACAGATACATCATAGAAATACAGAGACAGCAGCAGAATATATGATGGCAAATCTAACAATGGAAGAAATGGAACAGGCAATGAATACCCTAAAAAAGAAGAAATCACCAGGAAAGGATGGAATCACAAATGAAATGCTAATAGGACTAGGCAACAAGGCAAAGAAGAAACTACTAGCAGTCCTAAATAACAGCTGGAAGAGAGGAATAGTCCCACAGGCATGGAAGGAAGCTATACTTATACCAGTCCCAAAGAAAGGAAAAGACCTGGAAGAACCAAATGGCTATCGACCTATCAGTCTACTTAGCTGTGTAGGAAAATTAATGGAACGCATTATCAATGGCAGGCTAACATGGCATCTGGAAGAAAACAAACTCTTAACACCACACCAAGCAGGATTCAGAAAGTACAGATCCACTGAAGATCAAATAACCTATATAGCTCAGGAAATAGAGGATGCCTTCCAAGAGAAAAAGCACACACTAGCAGTCTGGATAGATTTAGAAAAAGCATTTGATAAAGTATGGAAGGAAGGACTGAAAGTAAAACTGCAAAACATGCATGTTTGTGGAAAAATGTATAAATGGATCAGCCACTACCTTGAGAACAGAACTGCCAGGACAAAAGTACAAGGACAAACAAGCAAAATGATGCTGCTGGAGCAAGGTGTCCCCCAAGGAGGAGTTCTTTCACCAACATTATTCCTAGCATATATAAATGACATCACAGAAAATTTTCCAGCCAGAGTACACACATCCTCCTTTGCAGATGACCTAGCCATATGGACATCTGAAGAATATATTAGTACAGCTAACAGCAGAATACAGCAAGCCTTATTAGCGCTAGAGGACTGGTCAAAATCATGGCTAGTGAAGATAAGTGAGGAGAAAACAACATGCACAGTGTTCTCCCTCTCAAATAAAACTCAGCAACCTAAGCTGATATTGAATGGAAAAATATTGCGCCATGAAGAAAATCCAAACTATCTAGGAGTCACCTTTGATCGTCGCCTGACATGGAAGACACAGGTTGAGAAAAATCGAACAAGAGCAAGGCAGAGAATGGCAATCATGAAAAAGCTTGCTGGTACAACGTGGGGAGCAGATGAGAAAGTTCTCAAGAAGTTATATACTGGACGGGTGAGGCCAGTACTGGAATATGGCATTGCAGCTTGGGCAACAGCAGCTAAGTCAAACTTTAACAAAATAAGTAGAGTCCAAAACCAAGGAATGCGAATCATAACTGGAAGCCTGAAGACAACGCCTATTAATGAACTAGAAAAGATCACTTGTTTACAACCAATGCAGGATAGAAGAGATAGCAGAGCCCAGCAACAAGCAGAAAAATTTAGAAGATTGACAGACCACCCTATGTACAACAGATTTAATGGTTTTGGAAAGGGAAGACTGAAGCGTAGCAACTTTGTAGAAACTGCAAAACGAAGGATTAGGGCAGATCCTATACTTAACATATCAACAGTCAAGCCCATACACAATGCACACAAGTTCCAAGCTTGGAGACAGCAGCAACTGCCTGAGATGATAGAAAACATTCCTGGTATTGAGAAAAAGAACACTCAGCATGAAACCGAAAGAAGAGAAATAACCCTAAACTACATAAAAGAACGTTACCCAAGCAGGAATTGGACCCATGCATATACAGATGGATCAGCCAAAAATTCAATAGAGAATGGAGGAGGAGGAATTCTCCTAAATTTAAAAAATGGAGTGAAAAAAACACATTCAATGGCAACTGGAAAATTTTCAAGTAACTTCAAAGCGGAGGTAGAGGCTTTGAAAACTGCAGCAGAAATGCTCCTGATGGAGGAAAATAAAGAGAAGCAAATAGCTATCTTCACAGATGCAAAGTCAGCTGTCTCAATACTGAAGAGCAATAACAGCACAGAACTAACTGACCTAAGAGCAGCACTCCATGGTCTATGCCAGAAATCCAAAAAAGTTGTAATACAGTGGATCCCATCACATTGCAGTATACCTGGAAACGAAGCGGCTGACAGACTGGCAAAAGAGGGCGGACGACTACCACAGCCTGACATAGACATAACCTATAATGAGGCAAAGAGGTTGATAAAAAGCACTTATAGAACCAAATGGGAATCAGAGCATCCAGGCCATCAGAAGGATGATGCATATTACAAACTCGACCGAAGAGAACAAGTAGCAATCTTCAGACTCCGCACAGGACATAACAGGCTGAAATACCACTTGTTCAATAAACTAAAGATAGGAGATACCGATGAATGTAATTGTAGAACTGGAAAAATGACAGCAAAACATTTGCTGCAGGATTGCCCAACGTATGCAGAACAGAGAAAGATATTTTGGCCCACACCTGCTTCATTTGAGGACAAGCTCTATGGAGATATCAACAAGCTCAAGTTGACCGTAGCTTACTTTAACTACATACAGGTTGACATTTAAAGGTGTATGAAGAAGTATTCAGACTGCCACACTTCATACCACAGGTATGTCGGTTACAAAAGCCTCCCAGAGGCATGAAATGGAATATTGCTGGACAGGAGATCCATTACGTAGAAAGTCCGAATCAAAAGCTCACTGTGTGGGCTTTCAAAAAAGGTGGAAAAGTGTCCTAGTGGCACGAAATGGAATATTGCTCGGATAGCAAATCCATTGCGCGGAAAGTCCGAATCGAAAGCTCACTGTGTGGATGTCATTTGCACACTGCATTCTTCTGATTTCCGGTAGAACAGCCTATGGTGAACGGAAGGCCCAATATACGGAAGTGAGGCTAAGCAGCCATGTGCAGGACGTGACGATTCCTTGGGTGAGCCCAGTACCAGAGCGCTGTGTGTTGGCTCTGCAAGTATGGAAGCCTCCTTGGATGGCGGGGAATGCCCATGGTCTGCCCCTGCCTTCCCTTGAGGGCTGACCAGGATCTCTTAGGCTGTTCTATATGGGCCAGCTAGGATGGGAGATAACACCACAACAGTGAGAGTCAAACGTCCTAAGAAACCCCCGGGAAGGTTAACCCGGTCAACAAATGCCCGCAGAAGTCGGATGTGTCGGCCTAACGGCGCAAGAACGCAGCTCTGCTGTAAACAGGCACAACGCAATCACATCCGAAAAAAAACTCAGGATGAACGAAGAAGAAGAAGTACATCACATTATATATCATTATATGCAACACAATTAGTAAACATCCTACTTGCGAGAACGCCTTGTCTCTGCTTCAGATGTTTCGCTTATTTTTAATATTATCTATCGTGTTTTTGTTCTGTGATTGTTGATAAGAATGTGTTCTTGTGATTGTGCATGTCACAAAGTCAATTATTAGTCTTCTATCTCACGTTTATTCATTAATCCCAGTAATGGAACTAATAAATGGAACAAACAAAGCCTTCGCTCCGAACTATCAGTCAACAATAGTTAACTGGATATTTCACGTCACAGACAGACATCAACAAATAGTAGAACTTATTAACCTCGTCTGCCTGTGCGGCCTGGTCAGTTTGTTTGGAACAGTGGCTAATATAATTAACTTAATTGTGTTTTACCGTCAAGGGTTGAACACAACAATTAATATTAGTTTTTTCGCTTTAGCTGTTTCTGATTTCTCATGTTTGTTATTACAACTGTGGCATATTGTAATTACACTTTGTCAGTTCTCAGAACTACCTATAATGTACTCGGACTTCCAATATGCAACTGGACTTTGGCCTCACGAAACGTTTACTAGAGTGACCTGTTCAGTCACCGTATATATTACATTAGAGAGATGTTTATGTATCGTATTCCCATTGACAATTAAGAGAATAATTACATTAAAGAGAACAACCGTAATTATTGTGTGTATATACATTGTGACTTTGTCATCGTGGATACCTCTCTATAGGTCATCTTACATCGACTGGAAGTTCTTTCCAGAGAGAAACCAAACTCTTTTGGGTTTAATTTTTATTAATCACGAACAAATATTTACAGCCATCAACTTCACAAACGCTTTCTTTGGAGTTCTTTCAGTATCCACAGTTGTCTTATTCACGATAGTCTTAATTTGTCAACTGAGAGCAAAATCTGGATGGCGTAAGTCAGCAAATGTCCAACAGAAGAATTCAGAATCCCTAACCAACAGAGATAGAACTACTATTGTCATGGTGGTCGTAATTGCTATTATTTTAATTGTGTGCTACACCCCATCTGTGATTTTGTGTGTAGTAACGTTTTGCAACCCGGAATTTAGTATTGGAGGGAAATATTTCAACTTATATCAAGTGTTATGGTCAACTGCAAATGTTTTGGAGAATGTTAACTCCAGTGTTAATATTTTCTTGTACTTAAAAATGAGCTCAAAATACAGAAATACATTTAAAAGTCTTACTGGGCGATGGAGCTTTACAAAATGCTTTAAACGTAACATTACTAATATGTAAATATTCTAGAGCCAAAGTGACCGTGTAGCCATGGTGAGTCCTCTAGGTCCCATTTTATTTGCCATCTTTATGGCGCACGTAGAAGAACAAAGGCAATGCGTGAATAAACAAAAAAAAAAAAACAAAAAAAAAAAAACCACAACAACAACGAGAAGTAGATTAAGAAAGAGCTTTACTAGAACACAATTACAAGAAAGAAAATGCACGTTGCGACCAAAGCCTTCGTCAACACAGAACAAGCACAAACCGACACAACTACATGAAAAACATCATCATCATCATCTTCCACTTTTGCCGTCAAGCGTCGTGGGGAGGAATAATTGGCGCTCCAGCGCCCGATGGATGGCATTGGATAGTGTCATTCCGTGTGATCGTACAATGTCTTTGATGTCGTCAATCCATTTTCTTCTTGGGCGTCCTCTTGCTCTCGTAGCAGATGATCTTTGATGTAGGGCCAGTGATGGAAGTTGATGGTATTGCATTCTAACGACATGGCCAAACCATTTAATCTTCTGTATTTCAATAAATGTGGCACAAGGTGTTTATGCCACTGTTTGTCTGATAACAACATTTCTTACTCTGTCTCGGATTGTTAAGTTGGCAGCTCTCCTCAGGCATCTCCTCTCACAGGTGCTGATTTTACGAAAGTGTCATTTGGATAAAGTCCAAGTTTGAGATAAGTAGCATTGGGTTGGTGTGAACTCCTGTGTGTTGCCGGAGCCCATAAGGGAAGCAAAGAATAGCAACACTGCAGCCTACCACGCATGTCGTAAGAGGCGACTAAGGAGGCTTGATGTTTCCGTCGCCCTGCTACTGAGTGAGTGCGTGGCGCGACACTGTGAGCTGTGAGTTTCGTGTGAAATGCTTTTGAATCTGCCCGAGGTCTTTTGGAACGTGACTGCATGTTCGGAGCGATGGCAGATGGCTATGTCCCAGAGTTGACCGGTTTTTGCCTTACGCAGAAATGCGTGGCTGCTGGGCTTCTGTTTGACTGCCACTGCCATCGACGATAAACTGTATTTCGTGGACTGTGTGGGTGAACATCTAGGAAACATCCAGATGGGAAAATGACTGCCGATTCCATCAGAAATGAACTGGGTGTTTTGTGGGGGACTATTGTGTTGACATTCTGGTGGCGGCATTTTGCACAGTGTATCTGTGCGGGCTGTTATTTGTCGAGACTCCTGTCTTTTCCACTTTTCACATTGGGCAGTGGGGAGCATTTTGTGTGATATTCACTGGCACAGGAACGGAGCATAATGGGGACGACCCGTTGCTGTGAAGTTGGAACTGCGACTAACTAACTAACTAACTAATATGCTGTTTATTATCTGTCGTTTTGCAGACATGGGTATATGTGGATGCTTTAGTAAGGGTGATAGTTGATATGTAAGTGCATTAGCTTTTTGACATCTGATTTCGATTTCTCTGTCCAATCTGCCATCTTCTGCGATCATACTTCCAAGATATTTGAATTCTTTAACTTGGTTCAGAGTTGTGCTATTTATCTGTATACTTAGTGGGCCCGGCGATCTGCCAACTTGCATTACTTCGGTTTTGGCTGTATTTATACTCATATTGTATCTGCTGCATGTTGAACTCAGACTGTTAAAATGATTTTGCAGTCTGCCCTCGTCGCTATAAAACAGGCACTGATCGTCTGCAAATCGAAGTACATTTATTTTCCGTGGATCAATTGATTCATCTGAAGTAAAGAGTTCTAAATTTTCTAAATCTGTTCTGTCAAGGCTTGCTTCTTTAGATATTCTGTCCATGTGGATAGTAAATAACAGAGGAGAAAGCACACATCCCTGTCTCACTACTGTATTGACTGTGACCATATCTGATATACCTTCTTGTGTTCTTACTGCACTTCGGCTCGAGTGGTACATGGCTATGATGTTTTCTAGCAGTTGCCCTTGTATCCCATAATCTTCAAGGATGGTCCATAATTTGTATCTATGTACTCTATCGAAAGCCTTTTCCTGATTTACAAACAGAATATTCTGCTGGTCACTATATTCAATGTTTTTTTGCTTCTAATTTTTGTCTAAGTGTAAATAATGCATCAGTGCAACTTTTATCTTTCAGAAAACCGAATTGTACTTTGCTTAATTGTTGTTCAACTATGGTGTGGTATACTGACTCACAAGCCGTTACTAGCTGTCAAGATCTCCTCAAATCAAAACTAAATTGTTCTAGAACGTAAACCACTGGTACCATTAAACTTGGGGGATAATGGAAAATTGACACCGCCCCGGATTGGAAAACACACACTTCAGGAATCAAGAGCGGATATGGGGAAAAACTTTAACTCGGAAATTCATTCATTCATTCAGTAGCATGTCCTTTGCAGAACCTCGCACCCATAACAACCTTCCGGAAAATCTCTCGATCATAAGCAAGATGTCCCGCGTCTGATACACCCATCTGGAGATCATCCGCCACATCCTGCACCCATCTTCTCTTTGGCCTTCCTCTTCCTCTCTTCCCAGGCATATACCCCTCCATTATTGTTCTCTCCAAACTTTCGTGACGTTTCAAGTGACCAAAATATTTCAATTTTCTTTGTTTTATCGTCTTTAATAGCCAACCTTCTTCAATATTCAACTCTTGAAGTATGGATGCATTTGTTCTTTTCTTTACCCAAGATATTCTTAGAACTCGTCTATAACATTTATATTCAAAGGCGTTTATGCGCTGTTCAGCTTGTTTAGTAAGTGTCCATGTCTCACAGGCGTATGTTGCAATGGGAAAGATGCATACTCTTAAAAATCTAATTTTTGTAGTTCTATCTGTCCCACTCCATAATTTATTCAGCTGTTTTAGTCTTTGAAGAGCAATTGATAGTCGTCGTTTAATTTCTTTCATTGTGTCACCGTTGTTGGTAATCAATGAACCAAGATATTCAAAATTTTCCACTACCGCCAATTTTTCCCCATTAATGTATATTTCTTTCTCCATAGTAGTTTTATCTGTATGCATTATCTTTGTTTTTGCTATGTTAAGATATAAGTTATGATTTTCACTATTCAATTGGGTTGAAGCTATTAGGTTTTCTATGCCATTCTGTGTTGTGGATAGTAATACTGTATCATCAGCATATCGAATCTCCGGTATGTTATGACCGCCGATATTTAGGGCATCATATAGCTCCCTGTTTATATCATCTCTTACATTTCTCATTATATTTTCGGCGTACAGGTTAAACAAATAGGGTGACTGCACGCAGCCCTGACGGACTCCTTGCTTTATGTCAAACCAATCTGATGCCTCGCCATCTATTCTAACTGCTGCTTGTTGGTCTAGATAGAGCATTTTTATGAGTTGTACTACATGTGATGTAAAGCCCATATTCCTCATGATTTGCCAAAGTTTCTGATGTTGTACACAGTCAAATGCTTTTGAATAATCCACAAAACATGAGAATAGGTTTACATTAAATTCTCTGCACTTCTCTATTAACTCGGAAATAGCTGGGATAAAAACAACAGCAACCGGCCCCAGACCTCTCACTTGCCACACACTCATCGTAACTACAATGAGAATCTCACAACTATGTCTAATGATCACATAAATCTATGTCATGTGTGATTCATTATTGTAAACAGATGTGAATGTATCATTTGTAAACCACCTCAGTATGAATGATTAATTATCAATCAGGAAATATAATTTCTGATGAGGGATGAGATTTAATTGTAATATCATTGTTATTGAACCTGTGAATTTATCATGGATAAAGCACCTACATATGCATGATTGTCATCCATACAGATATGATTGTGTCTGAGAATGGGTGAGATCTCATTGTGATGTCAATGGTGTTAACATTTAAAGTTTTCATTGGGAAATCACATAAGTCTAGCTACTTATCTTACATGCAAGTATGAATGATGATAGATGAGAGAATTGATCATCCATGCACATATGAATGATATCTGATAGATGAGGGAATTGATCATCCATACATATGAATATCATGTTTGAGAATGAGTGAATGCTGCAAAGGAGTTATGACTTGGGAGTTATGAGTTGCCAATCAATCTCATGGTAGAAGGCAAACTTGTATGTGTAATGCCATGTATATCACCAGAGAACTTGTTCGGCATAACCCATAAACTGAATAATAATTTAGTACACTCCGACGCATGAAAACACATTGTATTAAATATCACTTATTGTACAATCATCTCGGTTTGTGCGCTAAGCACTAAGCACGACACAAACCATATCATACATTACTCATACTACAAGCATCTGATTTTGTACCTTGAGCAAAATCCCACTTTGTATTTCATGTCACTTCTGTTAACACGTATGGTCTAGTGTAATGATAGTAATGTAATACAATGATGATGGTGATGAATGCAGTGTAATAATATTAATGTAATCATGATGATGTTGATAATGATAGAATGATGTAATGATTATAATGAGCATGATGATGATGGTAATGATAATAATGAGCATGATGATGATGATAATGATAATAATGAGCATGATAATGATGGTAATGATTATATGAGCATGATGATGATGATAATGATGATGATGGTAAATGAAGTACAATCTTAGTATAGAGACGGTGAATAGGAGGGAATATACTCGCCTTAAAACTTTGGACTAGAAAAGAATTCGCCGGAATACTATACAAGAATTGATACCAAAATGTACTTATATTGTTTATAAACAAATACTCATTGAAATGGGAAATGATTTGCAAAACCAATAATGTATGAGACCCTGTTTCTTAAATAGAAAAATATGTAGAGAACTAAACTAGGCACAGAAGAGAATGGTCAACATAATTATCAAATTCCAAATCAATCAAGGTATTACTTAAACTATAGACCTGGAGAGCAAGCATAAGTGAAGATTAAACTGCACATCTGCTAGTTAAACCTTGAACACCTGATAGTGGAAGATTGGAGGGAGAGCAAACAATTATGTTGGTAATGATTAATTGAGAACACCAAGACTATCTTTCTTCTATGTTTATTTTCTCTAGGTACAAGATTCATCTTATTGCTTTCACTTGATGGTTACTTACAGCATTGCATTTCTAATGTCATATTGATGGTATGATTAGAGATTGTTGAATGATGAACTTTCAGAGAGTCAATTGGAACCACTAGATCCAGACCTGACTAGTTGGAATGCAGTTGTGGAATGCAGTTGTGGAATGCAGTTGTGGAATGCAGTTATGGAATGCAGTTGTGGAATGCAGTTGTGGAATGCAGGACTTGGTGAAGGTAGCAGCTTGACTGAATCTAGATCCAGGCCTGACTTTCTTTTATGAGTGAAGTCTCTGAACAAAGTAATGCAGAACAGTATCCCAACCAGAACTCACCTGCAAATAGTCCTAGCCCAGTAGGAAGGTAACTTAGCTGGAGTGTAAGGAACAATTACAATCCTATACCCACGGAGACAATTATCACTCTTTAGGAGAATATAACACCAGATCCAGAATTAGTGACATCAGGGATCCAGGCACCCTGAAGTACAACTAGGATAAGCAAGTTAAGATAGTCTTTCCCAAACTTACATGAAATTGTAATATGTATATTTCAGGCATCCAGGGAGGAAATTTTTTGAACTTGTACCTATTAATGTAGAATATTAATTGTACTTGTTGTTGTTAATGTAATGAATGACCATAAGACATGGTTATGTTTTAATAAATTATGTAAGAGGTCATTTCCTCCTTTGAGTATTTTCTTGTCGTGTCAGTAAGTCAATTGACACACCCTAGATATTAATCAGTTAGGAGAGAAGAGAGGCAAGGAACCCCAACAAGAAAGTGTTGACCTTCAGGAAACGTTACATTGTTCCCTGAAGGAATTCCTTGGTTCTCTGAACTCTATATCTATCAATATATATATTAGAGCAAACATATGAGCCAGTGCTAGCTTAACTGATTATAACGGGCAGGACTGAGGAAAAGGAACGTGTATCCTTTCTCTCTTTGGGATTTATCTTCAAGGATGGTCCATAATTTGTATCTATCTACTCTACCGAAAGCCTTTTCCTGATTTACAAACAGAATATTCTGGTCACTATATTCAATGTTTTTTCCCCCTTCTAATTATTGTCTAAGTGTAAATAGTGCATCAGTGCAACTTTTACCTTTCAGAAAACCGAATTGTACTTTGCTTAATTGTTGTTCAACTATGGGTCTAGCTCTTTTTTCCTATAGTTTTGCGTACATTTTCCCTATATGGTTCAGGAGTGATATACTCGTATCTCTGTATGTTTCACACTCTCTCATATTACCTTTCTTGTCCCATATTGGACTATTATTGCCTGTTGCCAATCTTCTGGGACTTTTCTTTCTTCCCATGCTATATTAAAAAGTCTTGTCAACCATTTAATTCCTGTTTTCCCACATGCCTGAATAGTTTCTGTGGTTATTCCATCTGGATCCGGGATTTGTTTTTCGGACTTTTCTGCAATAACTGCTTTGACTTCTGCAGGGATGAGGTTTGGTTCTTGTTGTCCATGGCTTTAGGCACAAAATTAAGGTTTTCTATGTTATTATGTCTGGGGTTAAGTAGTTCGTTTTTCAGTGTGTCGAGCATGGCAGTCTTGAAAATTGTCCATTCCTTATCTACGCTTGAGTAGTCAGGGATATTCTTATGTAGTTTTTTGTTTTATTTTTTGTTTTTAATTTCTTGATTTATTTCGTCTTTAACAGTATTTTCCTGAAGCCTCCTGTAATTTATGACATATGTTGCTACCTTTTTGTTTTTTAAATTTTCCTGTATGTTGAAATCTTTTGTTGTTGTTGTTGTTTATTTTTATTATGACTGGTTTGTGATCATTATCAACGTCTGTATTTGTTGTACTCTTTAATCCAATAGTAGTCTTCTGTCTGATTTCCTAAGTAGAATAATGTCAATTTGAGATGCTTGATCTATGTAATTCCATTTATACCAGGTCTTGATGTGGCTACGACGATGTTGGAAAAAAAAACTATTTTTTATTATTAGTTCGTGTTCGGAGCATATGTTGAGTAGGTGTTGACCATTGCTAATCCATTCAGTCTGTGTGTCACTGAATAGCCCCATGCATTCATCCCACGGTGCTCTTTGTGTTCCTGTTCGTCCGTTGATATCACCCATCACTACATGAACATACAACGGTTATTTATCTGTATCCTTGTTGTGGCTGAATACATCTTAAACTATTTACGCATTGGTTGGCTATCAATGGATTGAATGAACCGGATGTGTAGTTAAGGCTGGTCAATGGAACAAATGTCAAAAACGCCACAAGCCCAGGGATTGATCTAGCTACTCAGGGGGAGAACACCCGCTAGGGGGAAGGTGAGGAGCTTATGTGAGCGGGCGGTGAAATATAGAATAGCAGTGGACTATAGCCAGCTCAAGAGGAGCGGCTGACCAATTGGCTAGAATGCGGGATTTATATCAGAGTAGGCTGTTATACGGGGTTTAGTTAGCTGGCACGACCTTCAAGGGGAAATAAATAAATAGCCGATGCACGTGTGAGCACCGTAGCTAGGTAGTTAAGGACGCTCACGTGCTGACGTAGAGGTAAACAGGGGATTAGTTACGACTCAGCCGCCAAGCCAGCAAGATGTAGGTATCTACTTTTATAGTCGCTGTATGCATTTTGATATCACTGAAGAGTATCCCAATAAACTGAGTCAATTTTAGTCATCGTTGGCTTGACTTCCTACATGCAGTTGCTTTTGAGTCTTCTCGAACTGTTAGAAGACTCAAATTGGTGCAGTGACGCAAGATTCTGAAAACCTTGGGCTGTTGCGCAGAAAATAAATAACATCAGCACGGTAAGAAACGTTTTTTCTTAGAACACACGTTACTGAGAATGGAGGATCTTACCAGAACATTTTCTCTGGTTAATTGGGAAGACACAGCAGCTGCAGGCCAGGCCAGCTCGGGATTTTGCTGAATCGATCGTTGTGACCTGTGTGAAGGTCAGGAAGCTGGTTCAAAGTCAGGCTTGATTCAACTCAGACGCTGTGACTGTTAAAGGCCGCTACAACACTGAAGGTTACTCAGGCTTCAAGAAACATCGTCTTATTTTAATAACGCTCGGGTCAAGAGGATTTTTTTCATAATATGCGATCCATTGGGCTCCTCTGAGGCGGTTGGGCATAATGGTTGCCGACTCTGCTAAAGAGGATAGCCTATTTCAATCGTCTTGTTTACCTGACCAAAGTTGAGCTCGAAACGTTTTCAAGCCAAAATGATACAGTTTTTACCCATCCACGGGTGAAATTAGAAGCCAAAACGATACAGTTTGTACCCATCCACGGGTGAAATCAGAAGCCAAAACGATACAGAAGTTGCCCATCCACGGGTGAAGTCAGAAATCAGAAGTCAGAAGTGCCTATCCACGGGTGAAGTCCGAAGTTGCCCATCACACAGGCGAAGCTAGAACCCTGAACCCAGAGGTTTTCCGGGAGCGAAACTGAGACAGAATGGAAGCAAATATCACGCTCGTCGTTTAAGAGAATTTTTAAGAACACTTCTCGGCTTGAAAGTATAGACTTTATACACCACGTTGTATCCTTGACGTATAATTGAGAGTAAAAATTTTGTTGATTATATGTAACTAGCTGACACGGCCCGGCTTCGCCCAGACTCTGGTGGGGAGCATCTCATTTAATTCATATAAGTAGTCATATAAGCTCCCGTTCCCGACTGTCTGTCTGTCTGTCTGTCTATCTATCTGTCTGTCTGTCTGTCTGTCTGTCTGACCCGGCCCAGCCCATGGTGGAGAGCATCTCATTTAAATCATATAAGTAGTCATATAAGATCCCGTTCCCGACTATCTGTATGTCTGTCTGTCTTGGGTAAATGGAGGAGGGAGGAGGAAGAGGAGGTGGAGGAGGGAAGAGGAGGGAGGAGGAGGGAGGAGGAGACAGGAGGAATAGGAGGGAGGAGGAGGGATTAGGAAGAGGAGGGAGGAGTAGGGTGGAGGAGGAGGGGAGGAGGAGGGAGGAGGAAGAGGGAGAAGGAGGGAGGAGGAGATCGCAGGAGGAGGAGGAGGAGGAGAGGGAGGAGGAGGAGGGAGAGGGAGGAGGAGGGAGGAGGAGGAGGGAGGAAGAGGGAGGAGGAAGAGGGAGAAGGAGGAGGGAGGAGAAGGAGGGAAGAGGATGAGAGTGAGGAGGAGGAAGAGGGAGGAGGAGGAATGTGAAGGGAGGAGGAGGGAGGAGGTAGAGGGAGGAGGAGGAGGAGGGAGGAGGATAGAGGAGGAGGAGGGATGAGGAGGAAGAGGGAGGAGGAGGAGGGAGGAGGGAGGAGGAGGAGGAATGTGAAGGGATGAGGAGGGAGGAGGTAGAGGGAGGAGGAGGAGGAGGGAGGAGGATAGAGGAGGAGGAGGGATGAGGAGGAAGAGGGAGGAGGAGGAATGTGAAGGGAGGAGGAGGGAGGAGGTAGAGAGAGGAGGAGGAGGGAGGAGGGAGGAAGAGGATGAGGGGGAGGAGGGAGGGGTAGGAGGGGGAGGAGGAGAAGGGAGGAGAAGGGAGGAGGAGGAGGGAGCAGGAGGAAGGAGGAGGGAGGAGGAGGAGGAAGAGGGAGGAGGAGGGAGGAGGAAGAGAGAGGAGGGAGAGGAAGAGAGAGAGGGAGGAGGAGGGAGGAAGATAAGGCGGAGAGAGGAGGAGGAGGAGAAGGAGGAGTAGGGATGAATAGGAGGGAGGAGAAGGGAGGAGGAGGGATTAAGAGAAAGAAAAGGGGAGAAGGAGGAGGGAGGAGGGAAGGAGGAGGAGGAAGAGGGATGAGGAGGGAGGAGGAGGGAGGAGGGAGGATGAGGAGGAGGGAGAGGAGGAGGAGGATGGTGAAGGGAGGAGGAGGGAGGAGGGTGAAGGAGGAGGAGGGGGGGAAGGGAGGAGGAGAGGGAGAAGGAGGGAGGAGAAGGAAGAGGGAGGAGGAAGGAGGAGTAGAGGTGGGAGGAGGAGGAGGCGGAGGAGGAGGCAGGAGGAGAGGAGGAGGTAGTAGATGATAGCATCCCACCCCTAACAGGTTATATGTTCATCGCGGACCTCAGAGAGAAGTGTCTATGTAGAAGACCATTTCCTGGACGTACGTATTTTGGGAGGGGGAGGAAGGAGGAGGGAGGAGGAAGAAGAAGAAAAAAAAACTACGACAGTTGGCATCTCTGGAATGAAAGGAAGGCGTGTAGAAAAATTTCATCTCAATCGGATGGGCCGTTCGCGAGCGTATAAAGGACATACATACATACATACAGAGATACGCACATCCTAATTTATATATAAGATTATATCATTGTAATTGCTCAATATCATTGTTGATTGAGATAATTAGAGTATTTAACAAAGATATTAAAATGGCACAGGATGAGGCTTCGTTGACACAAATTTTGGGTGGAGTGGGTAGAGCAATAGGCAGACTTAACACAGCAATAAAACAGCAAGAGGTAGGTTAGACATTGAAAAATTTAGTGGGCAAGCAAGAGATTTTAAGAAATGGATGACAGCGGTAGAAAACATGCCTTCCTGGTAGGAGCCACGGATAAAGAAAAGAAAAAAATTGCTTACCAGGCCACAGTAACACCAGTTTCGGATCATATTAGGAGGAAATTAGAAGCTGGGGCAGATGAGACTTGGGAACATTTTAAAGATGATCTAGCTCATAAATACGCGGAGATCACAGATCCTCAACATACATTTTCAGTGCTGAGACAGTCTAAGCAGAACAATGGAGAAAGTGTGCAACTATACAGTGATAGGTTAATTAATCTAGCTGAGGAGGCGTTTCTAGGACAGAACGTACAGGGTGAAGAGGTAGAAAGGATGCTAGTTGGAATATTCGTTGATGGAATAAAGTCGGATGGACTTAAATTCAAGCTTATGAGGGAAAATCCTGCAAGATTATCACAGGCTGTGGATATAGCTGTACAGGAAGAAAGTTTGAGAAGGAGATTTAGATTAAGGGTAGGACGAGAAATAGGAAGCAATAGAGAAGATAGAATTGAGGAACCTATGGAAACAGGACAAGCAAGGTACGGATGGAGAAGACGGGGAGAAATACAGACACTGCATCGAAATAATAACGAAAGTAATCAAGATAGAGGAAGACAAATGAGAAATCCTATAAGAGAGACAGTAGCTAGTACAAATATGGTCTGTTGGAATTGTGGACAGAGGGGACACACTTTTAGATTTTGTGGCAACAGACGTGCACAGGTTAGTGCACAGAATGGAAGTGTGAATAGTAGACCAAATAGGAATTTTGGAGAAATGCAGAGAAATTTTGCAAGGACAGGAACGCAGGGAAACTGGCATCCCACTTACTGAGTAGGACCTGCGGTAGGAGGGAACAATAAAAAAGGCCCTAAGAATTGAGGAATATGTTGATTACTCGAATAACAAGTATAGGAGGACAGGTAGAAATAGAGAATATAGAAAATGGCCTCAACTTGGAGAGATAAAACAGTTCTCAGTGAATATGACTGATCCCAGTTCATGCATTATAGAAATAGGAAAATTTAGAATTAGAACATTGATTGATTCGGGAGCTCAAGTCAGTGTAATCAAGGAAAAATTCTTATATCGCAT
>OY992883.1:33117997-33140677 GCA_963921405.1 Cepaea hortensis | reverse complement strand
GAATGTGAAGGGATGAGGAGGGAGGAGGTAGAGGGAGGAGGAGGAGGAGGGAGGAGGATAGAGGAGGAGGAGGGATGAGGAGGAAGAGGGAGGAGGAGGAATGTGAAGGGAGGAGGAGGGAGGAGGTAGAGAGAGGAGGAGGAGGGAGGAGGAGAATGGAGGAGGAGGGATGAGGAGGAGAGGGAGGAGGAGGGGAGGAGGGGGAGGAGGAGGGAGGAAGAAGGAGGAGGGAGGAAGACGGATGAGGGGGAGGAGGGAGGGGTAGGAGGGGGAGGAGGAGAAGGGAGGAGAAGGGAGGAGGAGGAGGGAGCAGGAGGAAGGAGGAGGGAGGAGGAGGAGGAAGAGGGAGGAGGAGGGAGGAGGAAGAGAGAGGAGGGAGGAGGAAGAGAGAGGAGGGAGGAGGAGGGAGGAAGAGATAGGCGGAGAGAGGAGGAGGAGGAGAAGGAGGAGTAGGGATGAATAGGAGGGAGGAGAAGGGAGGAGGAGGGATTAAGAGAAAGAGGGGGGAAAGGGGAGAAGGAGGAGGGAGGAGGGAGGAGGAGGAGGAAGAGGGATGAGGAGGGAGGAGGAGGGAGGAGGGAGGATGAGGAGGAGGGAGGAGGAGGAGGGAGGATGGTGAAGGAGGAGGAGGAGGGAGGAGGGTGAAGGAGGAGGAGGAGGGGGAGGAGGAGGGAGGAGGAGGAGGAGGGAGGAGGAGGAGGAGGGAGAAGGAGGAGGAGGGAGGAGGGAGGAGGAGAACGTAGGTGGGGGAGGATGAGAAGGGAGGAGGGAGAGGGAGGAGGAGGGAGGAGGAGAGAGAGTAGGCGGAGGGAGGAGGCGGAGGGAGCAGGAAGAGGGAGGAAGAGGGAGGAGGAAGAGGGAGAAGGAGGGAGGAGAAGGAAGAGGGAGGAGGAAGGAGGAGTAGAGAGTGGGAGGAGGGAGGAGGCGGAGGGAGGAAGAGGGAGGAGGAAGAGGGAGAAGGGAGGAGGAGAGAGGAGGTAGTAGGATGATTGATTGCCATCCCAACAGGTTAATATGTTATCGCGGACCTCAGAGAGAAGTGTCTATGTAGAAGACCATTTCCTGGACGTACGTATTTTGGGAGGGGGAGGAAGGAGGAGGGAGGAGGAAGAAGAAGAAAAAAAAACTACGACAGTTGGCATCTCTGGAATGAAAGGAAGGCGTGTAGAAAATTTCATCTCAATCGGATGGGCCGTTCGCGAGCGTATAAAGGACATACATACATACATACAGAGATACGCACATCCTAATTTATATATAAGATTATATCATTGTAATTGCTCAATATCATTGTTGATTGAGATAATTAGAGTATTTAACAAAGATATTAAAATGGCACAGGATGAGGCTTCGTTGACACAAATTTTGGGTGGAGTGGGTAGAGCAATAGGCAGACTTAACACAGCAATAAAACAGCAAGAGGTAGGTTAGACATTGAAAAATTTAGTGGGCAAGCAAGAGATTTTAAGAAATGGATGACAGCGGTAGAAAACATGCCTTCCTGGTAGGAGCCACGGATAAAGAAAAGAAAAAAATTGCTTACCAGGCCACAGTAACACCAGTTTCGGATCATATTAGGAGGAAATTAGAAGCTGGGGCAGATGAGACTTGGGAACATTTTAAAGATGATCTAGCTCATAAATACGCGGAGATCACAGATCCTCAACATACATTTTCAGTGCTGAGACAGTCTAAGCAGAACAATGGAGAAAGTGTGCAACTATACAGTGATAGGTTAATTAATCTAGCTGAGGAGGCGTTTCTAGGACAGAACGTACAGGGTGAAGAGGTAGAAAGGATGCTAGTTGGAATATTCGTTGATGGAATAAAGTCGGATGGACTTAAATTCAAGCTTATGAGGGAAAATCCTGCAAGATTATCACAGGCTGTGGATATAGCTGTACAGGAAGAAAGTTTGAGAAGGAGATTTAGATTAAGGGTAGGACGAGAAATAGGAAGCAATAGAGAAGATAGAATTGAGGAACCTATGGAAACAGGACAAGCAAGGTACGGATGGAGAAGACGGGGAGAAATACAGACACTGCATCGAAATAATAACGAAAGTAATCAAGATAGAGGAAGACAAATGAGAAATCCTATAAGAGAGACAGTAGCTAGTACAAATATGGTCTGTTGGAATTGTGGACAGAGGGGACACACTTTTAGATTTTGTGGCAACAGACGTGCACAGGTTAGTGCACAGAATGGAAGTGTGAATAGTAGACCAAATAGGAATTTTGGAGAAATGCAGAGAAATTTTGCAAGGACAGGAACGCAGGGAAACTGGCATCCCACTTACTGAGTAGGACCTGCGGTAGGAGGGAACAATAAAAAAGGCCCTAAGAATTGAGGAATATGTTGATTACTCGAATAACAAGTATAGGAGGACAGGTAGAAATAGAGAATATAGAAAATGGCCTCAACTTGGAGAGATAAAACAGTTCTCAGTGAATATGACTGATCCCAGTTCATGCATTATAGAAATAGGAAAATTTAGAATTAGAACATTGATTGATTCGGGAGCTCAAGTCAGTGTAATCAAGGAAAAATTCTTATATCGCATATTAAAGAATTTCAGAATATTTAGGAATCAGGATACCCTTCACTCGGTTACTGGACAAAATTTAGAAGTGATTGGACAAACAATGATCAACTTTAGGTTGGGAGGAATAAACGTGAGACATCTTTATCATGTGGTCAAAGATTTAAGTAGGAACATGATCCTAGGTAGGGATTTCTTGCTGAAAAATGGCGTAAGACTTTATTTTGATTTACATAAGTTGAGATTTTAAGATGTCTATGTTGATTTAGAGGAAGATATGCATGTATCGGCGCTGGTCAGAGTAAAAACATCCATGACTTTAAAACCACAGACGGTCAATCTAATACAAGCAAAAATAAAAAAAAAATCCTTATTTTTCGATAGGACAAACAGTTACAGTAACAGAGTTAGAGAGAGAGAGAGAGAGAGAGAGAGAGAGAGAGAGAGAGAGAGAGAGAGAGAGAGAGAGAGAGAGAGAGAGAGAGAGAGAGAGAGAATAGATGAACCAGGGTTAGAGGTCACAGATGGAATAATGACGTTAGACAGACACTTCAGTTTTCCAGTAATGATTTTTAACAACACAGGGAAGGAGATTAAATTGTATAGAGGGTGTGTGATTGCAAAAATAGCACGTGATCTTAACAGCATATTAACAAAAGTTAAAGAGGAATTGACAATAAATGAGTATCCAGAAGTCCCCATTAATACCAGAAATAGAAGTAGAGGAAGTTGGAAAAGACGGAATGATGAATTGATCCATGCATTCAGAAAACATCCATCTCAGGTACATTCAGTAGACAAAACAACGTCATTCTTGAAGAGGGAACAAGAGTTATTAGCACAATTGAAAGCTCCGCAAGAGTATAAGGAATTATTGGAAGAGTTAGTAAGAGAAAACCAGGATGTTTTCGCTATTAATGACTTGGAGTTGGGTAAAACCAAGACAGTTACTATGGAAATAGACACAGGAAATCATCCACCAACAGTTTGAAACCATATAGAACTCCTCTAAGGAATAGAGAGATTGTAGAAAAAGCAATAGAAGATATGCTAAAAGCAGGAATAATAACAAGATCCAAATCGGAATGGTCATCTCCGATCGTAATTGTGACCAAGAAGGACGGTAGTCACAAGTTCTGTTGCGACTATAGGGCCCTGAACAAAATCACCAAGAATGTAGCTTATCCATTGCCGGTGATTGATTATATTTTGGGGCTACTTAATGGGTCTACCTTCTTTACTACGCTAGACGCAAGGTCAGGATTTTGGTGCATTCCCATGTCGCCAGATGCTCAGAAGAAAAGTGCTTTCTGTACTCACGCAGGTTCTTACAAATTTTTACGTATGCCTTTTGGGGTACGGACTGCGCCTTCTCATTATATGTTATTAATAAATCAAGTATTAGAAGGCATGCAAAAGTTCGCATTAGCATATATAGACGACATTTTGATCTACACAGCAGGAGACGTACAAGACCACCTGAAACATGTAAAATTAGTATTTGATAGGCTAAGATTACACGATGTTAAATTGAAACTCAGTAAATGTGAATTCCTAAAAACTGAAACTAAGTATTTGGGGTACATCATCGATAGAGAAGGAATTAAACCAGATCAGGACAAAGTGAAAGTCATTAGAGAATTACCTGCTCCGACCAACGTGAGGGAAGTTAGGGCTTTTATCGGTATGTGTGGGTACTATCGTCGGTTCGTTCCAAATTTCGCACAAATAGCAGAACCCATCACAAACCTGACTTGCAAATACGCAAGATTTAAATGGAATGAAGATTGTCAGAAAGCATTTGAATTTTTGAAAAATAGTTTAACAATAGTTCCATTATTGGCACATCCAGATCTAAACAAACAATTGATTTTATATACAGATGCTTCAGATAATGCCATAGGAGCATGTTTAACGCAACCATATGAAGGAGAAAACTCAGGAATACCAGGAGTTAAGAACGAAAGACCAATCTACTTTCTGTCAAACAAACTTAGCAAGTCTCAAAAGAAGTGGCCGACAGTAGAGAAAGAGGCATACGCTATACACTATGCCCTGCAGAAATTAAATTATTACTTACATAACGCCAATTTCTCTATTAAAACTGATCACATGCCATTAAAGTCTTTACTAGAGGCCCCAGTACAAAACAGGAAAATACAAACATGGGCGTTGAATTTGCAAGGTTATAACGCAAAAGTAGAGTACATTTCAGGTAAACAGAACACCTGTGCTGATTTATTGTCCAGAATCCCATATCCTGAGATATCTGAGGATACTGAAGATGAGGGAGAGCCGGAGATTGACGACCGAAACTGGCAAGTAAATATACTAGAATCGGCCATGTTGAATAGAGCTCACAGATAGAACAAGAATCTGAACCAATAGCGGAAGATCCACAATTACTGCATTTTAGTATGAAGGAAGAACAGGAATTGGATCCGAAAGTAATAGAAATAAAACGAAAGTTGAAAGAAACAGGTGAAAACAGTTTTAAGAAAAATTTGGTAGAGTTGCAGGAAGACAATCAGTTATATTATGTGAGTGAAAAAGGTGAGGAATTGAGAAAATACATTCCAAAACATTTAGAAATCGAGATTTTGAAGGCATATCATGATGAGAATGGTCATCTTGGTCGTGACAAGTTATTTAAAGCTCTCAAGAATAAATATTACTGGCCGAACTTATTTAAGAGCATTTACAAATATGTTGACGCATGTGAGAAATGTAGGTTAAGAAATATGAAAACAATTAAATGTCCCTTACAAGAAACTTATATTCCTCAGTTTCCAATGCAGAAAGTGAGTTTAGATATTTCAGGTCCTCATCCTAAAACGTTATCGGGGAATGTATATCTACTTCATATCGTGGATTGTTATAGTCTTTGGCCAGAGGTATATCCAATTCCAGATAAGAGCGCTGATTCTATTATTAATGTTTTTCTACAAGAATATATACCAAGATTTAGTTGCCCACAGACAGTACTCACAGATAATGGTAAGGAGTTCGTACACAAGAAGTTTGAGAAATTATTACAAGATTTAAGTATCGCCCACATAAAAACTTCTTATTATAGACCTTCCTCAAATGCGAAAATGAGAGACAACATCGGACATTATATAATATACTAGCAAAAAATGTAGAGGAACATGATAGGGACTGGGATCTTTACTTGGGACCAGCACTGGAGGCGATACGAACACACCAAAATGAAGGGACAGGTTTTTCACCATTTTACTTGCTACACGGAAGAGAACCAATACTCCCAATTGACAATCTGTTAAAATCTAGACGAAAATATATGGGGGAGGATTTTCAGGAAATGATTTTACAAGAAATGCACAAAGCACATTTAAGGTTGAGAAGCAATATAATTAAAGCCAGAGAAAGACAGAAAAAGTACGCAGATAAAAATACACAACTACAAGAATTTAAAGTAGGTGATGGGGTTTACTATAAGAAACATAGAAGAAACTCCAAATTTGATGCTCATTGGATTCCAGGATATTACATTTTAGAAAAGCTAGGTCCAGTATCATATACTATCAAGAACCAAATTACAGGACATGTGGCACGTTCACATGTAGAGCATTTAAGACGAGATAATGAGGATAAGGGAGATGATAATAATAATAATTATTCGGAAGGGTTATACTCAGATGGACAACTCGTCAGACGAGTTAATGATGCGATACCCTCGAATTTTGGAAAAGAACTGATACAAAAACAAATAATAACAACACCATTTTACGACGAAACTTGTGAACAAGCGGAAACAATACCGAAAACTCTTATGAGAGAAGAAAATAATACGTATGATGGTTATAATAGTGTTGAATCTATGGAGGAAGAAGTAACCGCTCCGTTTAAGAATACCAGACAAGCAGTGAAAAGGAGGATAGATAGACAAAAAGAAAGAGAAGTTAAAAGACAAAAGGGAATTAGAGAAAGTTCATCAAGTGACGAGGATATGCCACTGTTAGAGAAGGTCATTAAGAAACCAAGATAGACAGATTAGGTTGGATATAGAAAGGAAAAAAATTAGAGACCGCCAGCAATGTAAATACAGAAGAACATCATATGGATGAAAAATCAGACACTGACGGAAATAGTAGTATGAAGGAAGATATTTTAATTTCTCTTCGGGAAAATGAGGACATTGATGTATAAATGGCACTTATAGAGAAAAATCTAGCATTATTGAAGAAGTGGAGATATGGCAAATAGATTGATAAGAAATACTCTGCAGATAGCAGGAGATAAAATTGTTGTTGATTTAATGATGGTTTGGCATATAACTGATTGTATTAAGATTTTTATAGTATCGTAATTGGTATAAAACAATACCTGTAGTTCACAGTGCAGATAAATGTTAAACTTGTTGTAGAGTACTGGAATAGGCATGACTTGTGTTCTTTGTAGTGAATAGAATAGAGACTAACGATGTTTGATTACAATAAGTAGTTGATTTTAATTGAACTTGATTACTATTTCATATGTATATTTATTTTGAAAAATGTGGGGATATATGAAATCATGTTTGAAAACCAGGGGGGGGGGGGTGATATTGTTCTATTTTGATTTGACTTGACTCCAGTTATTTATGAATTGTGGTTTTATTTAGCTAGTATATTACTTTGTTTGTTTATTTTCACTTGCAAAACTTATAATGATGTTGCTTCTTGAGTTGCCTTGACCATGTTTAAAATAGTTTTTCTTTTGGGCGTTCAGTTGTGGGGAGTTATAAAATATGAACTGGTCCATATTAAAGAGACTTGTCAATGGGGTCCTTAGGAGTTCTGGATGCAGAGTTACGTTCAGAAAATATGAGGCAACTTTAAGAAATGATCTTCATGGGGTAGGGAGAAATACATGGATTGAATGCCATGTTCGGCAAATAATCATATACTGTGGATATCAGTTTTGGGGGGATTAAATAATGAATAACGAATTATAAAGGGAAGTAAGTAAAGTATGTCCATAGTCAATAATTATTATTGAACACGGATTGAGAGCCATGAAGGGATATAGTTGGCATTGCAAATTGCTGCGGTTGTCAGCAACGATTGGAATAAACGTGGACTGAGAGCCATGGGGAGTGGATTAAGTACTCCAGTTCACAAAAAGGGGGGAAAAGTGTTTTGTTGTAAATTACGATTGGTTATCATGGTCAATCGTGTTGCATTGTTAAATATTAAGTATAGAAATTTTTAAGTTGTTAGAACTTGTTGGAAAAATAGTTACCAGTTGGTCGCTCTGAGTAAAGACAGCGTTAATAGAAACACATGGATGTGGGGGGTTGAAATACGAGCTGCATTAGACAGCGTTAATAGAAATACATGGATGGGGGAGGGGGGTTGAAATAGGAGCTGTATTAAACAGCGTTAATAGAAATACATGGAGTGAAAAAAAGAGGCGGCTATCTTTTCATATATATTGGGCAATAGTAATTGGGGGACGCTGTGGTTACAGCATGAAAGAAGAAGTGGAAATCATAATATAGGAACAATAAAGCCATGGAGGTTGGGAAGGTGTGCTATAGATAAAGGATAGATACTAACATAGTATAAGCAAGGGGGAAAGTGCAGTCATATATTGCTGGCTGTTGTTAGCAGCGCAAATAATACAGGTTGGAGAGTAGAAATATATTTTTAATCCTGAGAGTAGAAGGGTAAAGTTTTAGATAGACGTAACTTTTGACAAGCGTATTTATTATGAAGATAATTGAAGATTATATGATTTGGGTTTTTGAAAACTTTATCTTATAAAGTTTTGAGAGTGCATGGGAGGATAAATGTGATAAATGTGACTACTTCTTACTACTTTCGGTTCGCACCAACCACTTTCCTGTCTATCCTGTGTTGTTGATGTTAGTGAGAGTATGATAAGTTGTAGAAATACACAAGAATCTTCAATTTTTGTTAACCATAATTTCGATCGACATTTTATCAATGAAATGAAGCGGGTTGCTTTGCGAAGAGTATTATAAGATGAGCTTTTGTGATATAGACTTACGATATGTAAATAATATATGTGGATATTATAACGAAGAAGAAGTATAGAGTATAGGTCGTGGAAGCTGGCTATAAGATAAATTGGGATGAATAAGAGTTCCAGGTTAGAGTTAGAGGTATATGAATTTTGTAGTTGGGAGTTGAGATAGGTTCAGGTTGTTTGGTGCAAGATATGTAAGCGGATTGCTTATGATTTTACAGAAACGAAGAAGAAGTAACTTTAATTGTGTGGGATCATTTGGTTAAGTGTCTTAGGTCATAAGTTTGGGGTAAATGAGTTGTGGAATTAAGACTTTTCGGGGAAAAGTCTTGTTAGGGTAGGAAGGTAATATAACAGAGTAGGCTGTTATACGGGGTTTAGTTAGCTGGCACGGCGTGCAAGGGGAAATAAATAAATAGCCGATGCACGTGTGAGCACCGTAGCTAGGTAGTTAAGGACGCTTACGTGCTGACGTAGAGGTAAACAGGGGATTAGATACGACTCAGCCGCCAAGCCAGCAAGATGTATCTACTTTTATAGTCGCTGTATGCATTTTGATATCACTGAAGAGTATCCCAATAAACTGAGTCAATTTTAGTCATCGTTGGCTTGACTTCCTACATGCAGTTGCTTTTGAGTCTTCTCGCACTGTTAGAGATTCTCCCTCAGGAGACTCGGGTTCGAATTCTCGGTAAAGTGTGGAGTTTTTTTCTGTCAGGAGAAAAAAGAATACTCTAAACTGCACAATTTGCGGCGACTGCACTAGCCATTCGGCCTTAATTCCCCAGGCTCAAAACCCCTCTGCCATACACCGCAAGGTACTATATTGCAGTAAATGACAGGTCTTGACAGAGTTTAATAGCCATCTCTGTGGCGAAGGATTTACGGACGCAGTTCGTAATTATGCACAACGCGTTCAAAACACTACTGCGGGCGACATGGATACAGGCCGTTCTTAGTGGACAATACAACTACGGAGATTTGGGACGGGGTGGGTGAAAGTTAGATGAAGCTGTTTTGGACATTGAAGCAATGGGGTGAGAGTGAACCCAGTTGGAAAATGAGAAGGGTTTCCAATGTCTTACGATCAAGTTCGTGCGATGCACACGATGTGATCGCCGCGACCTGTATGTCGGCCACGCTACGATGGTCAGAATTGTATTTATACAGAAGAGTATTTATACCGGTTTCTGGGAACAACTGTTAACATCAGAGAGGTGTTGCCTAAATCTGTCGGGTAGACGTAGAGTTGTTTGCCGGATATATCTCATGTTACAACGTGTGAAATGATCGCATAGATAACGTTGCGGCTCGTGCAAGAGAAATCCTCACGGTTGTAGAAAATGGTCTTAGGGAATGCCAGACTCTGAGTTTGAAGGGCACGTGGACAGGTCCAACGAAGTCAAACATTTCGTGGGCTTTTGACGGAAGTCAATATTATCCTGACAAAGCCATCGGAGACGTAACAGTTGGGAGAAAGGAATATAACCCTTACAAAAGGGAGGATGGGAGAAGGTATACAAAAGGAATGCGCGCGAGTCAGTTGATTTGTAATAAACCGTCGTGCATAGATCAGCGGAACTAAAGAGACTGTTAGATTTAAGAAACTGACAGCAGACGAAGAAATAGTGAAGGAAAGTCTGATGCTGGGATGAAAGTTTGAGAAAAAGGTAATGAAGTCCTGGAGATCAGAGAAAGACATGGCTGAAACACCAAAGCAGTAATCGATACCCCCCCCCCCCCCCCCCCCGTAGAGCTCCGGGAGTCTACCGGTGTACTCACTTCATACCTGATGCTCCAGATAGTCAATGAAAAGGTAGGACAACTTGGAACCATCATAGTGACCATAGCCACCCCGCTAATCTGGTCGAAATAGTCCTCATTGAATTTATATGAATTGAGAGTGAGGACTAACTCTGCTAGACGCAACAACGGTCCAATGGCTATGGCGAGGCCGTGCCTTTTGTCAAGAAAAATTCCAATACTTCTGTAAAGTGAAAGATATGGTACTGAGAAGGGAATGTGAAACTGATGGAATCGAAGATAGAGATAGCGTGGTTTGTGTCTTTGATATACGGAGGGAGATAAGCAACCAACGACTGAAATATGTTGCATAAGAACTCCACTGAAGTCCGTTTAGTAGGACAAGAGCAGGCCGAGAGATAGGTCTACCTGGGATGCCTGGCTTGTGTGTCTTAAGCAGCATATAAAAGGTGGGTTTGCGAAAGCAACTATCATGGATAAACAATGTGGTGGCAGAGCGGAGCAAAAGACCTTGCCAGATGATAGCATTCGTCAGGATCTTGACCATGAGTCTTGTTACTGACGGGCCCATCTTCTGGCTGTGGTCTGTAGAAAGTTGCACTCCCAAGTTGCTTGTTGCCTTCCTGTATATACAAGTCTGTCCTCCAAACCACTAACGCTCCTCCATTGTCTGCAGGTTTGATAACTATGAGATCACGACAAGTCACATGCTGTACCCAGCAACTCATCGCACGTTGATGACAGACTCCAGCAAAATGCTTGTACTTGCCTGGGCTGATTCTGTCCCCAGCTATCATTCATACATTCAACACTGACTACAACCAAACACTTTATTGTCCAGATCTATTCTGAACTCAGCTTCTCTGTTTTAATCAATGAATCATATTGCGCCTTTCCGTCTCAGCTATTTGTTGCGCTGACCCATTCCTAGTTATTACTTTAACTCTGCCCAGCCATTTGATATACAAAGCCACTCATAGATATTCAACTCTATCCAGCCATTTGTTACACAAATTCAATCATAGATATTCATCTCTACCCAGCCATTTGTTACAAAAATCCACTCATAGATATTAAACTTTACCCAGCCATTTGTTACACAAATTCAATCATAGATATTAAACTTTACCCAGCCATTTGTTACACAAATTCAATCATAGATATTCAACTCTACCTAGCCATTTGTTACACAAATCCACTCATAAATATTAAACTTTACCCAGCCATTTGTTACACAAATCCATTCATAGATATTCAACTCTACCCAGCCATTTCTTACACAAATCCATTCATAGATATTAAACTTTACCCAGCCATTTGTTACACAAATCCACTCATAGATATTAAACTTTACCCAGCCATTTATTACACAAATCCACTCATATATATTAAACTTTACCCTGCCATTTGTTACACAAATCCACTCATAGATATTAAACTTTACCCAGCCATTTGTTACACAAATCCACTCATAGATATTAAACTTTACCCAGCCATTTGTTACACAAATTCAATCATAGATATTCAACTCTACCCAGCCATTTGTTACACAAATCCACTCATAAATATTAAACTTTACCCAGCCATTTGTTACACAAATTCAATCATAGATATGCAACTCTACCCAGCCATTTGTTACACAAATCCACTCATAAATATTAAACTTTACCCAGCCATTTGTTACACAAATCCATTCATAGATATTCAACTCTACCCAGCCATTTCTTACACAAATCCATTCATAGATATTAAACTTTACCCAGCCATTTGTTACACAAATCCACTCATAGATATTAAACTTTACCCAGCCATTTATTACACAAATCCACTCATATATATTAAACTTTACCCTGCCATTTGTTACACAAATCCACTCATAGATATTAATCTTTACCCAGCCATTTGTTACACAAATCCACTCATAGATATTAAACTTTACCCAGCCATTTGTTACACAAATTCAATCATAGATATTCAACTCTACCCAGCCATTTGTTACACAAATCCACTCATAAATATTAAACTTTACCCAGCCATTTGTTACACAAATTCAATCATAGATATTCAACTCTACCCAGCCATTTGTTACACAAATCCACTCATAGATATTAAACTTTACCCAGACATTTGTTACACAAATTCAATCATAGATATTCAGCTCTACCCTGCCATTTGTTACACAAATCCACTCATAGATATTAAACTTTACCCAGCCATTTGTTACACAAATCCATTCATAGATATTAAACTTTACTCAGCCATTTGTTACACAAATTCCCTCATAGATATTAAACTCTACCCAGCCATTTCTTACACAAATCCATTCATAGATATTAAACTTTACCCAGCCGTTTGTTACACAAATCCACTCATAAATATTAAACTTTACCCAGACATTTGTTACACAAATTCAATCATAGATATTCAACTCTACCCTGCCGTTTGTTACACATATCCACTCATAGATATTAAACTTTACCCAGCCATTTGTTACACAAATTCAATCATAGATATTCAACTCTACCCAGCCATTTGTTACACAAATCCACTCATAGATATTGAACTTTACCCAGCCATTTGTTACACAAATTCAATCATAGATATTCAGCTCTACCCTGCCATTTGTTACACAAATCCACTCATAGATATTAAACTGTACCCAGCCATTTGTTACACAAATTCATTCATAGATATTCAACTCTACCCAGCCATTTGTTACACAAATCCACTCATAGATATTAAACTTTACCCAGCCATTTGTTACACAAATCCACTCATAGATATTAAACTTTACCCAGCCATTTGTTACACAAATCCACTCATAGACATTAAACTTTACCCAGCCATTTGTTACACAAATCCACTCATAGATATTAAACTTTACCCAGCCATTTGTTACACAAATCCATTCATAGATATTAAACTTTACCCAGCCATTTGTTACACAAATTCCCTCATAGATATTAAACTCTACCCAGCCATTTCTTACACAAATCCATTCATAGATATTAAACTTTACCCAGCCGTTTGTTACACAAATCCACTCATAGATATTAAACTTTACCCAGCCATTTATTACATAAATCCACTCATAGATATTAAACTTTACCCAGCCATTTGTTACACAAATACACTCATAGATATTAAACTTTACCCAGCCATTTGTTACACAAATCCACTCATAGATATTAAACTTTACCCAGCTATTTGTTACACATATTCACTCATAGATATTAAACTTTACCCAGCCATTTGTTACACAAATCCACTCATAGATATTAAACTTTACCAAGCTATTTGTTACACATATTCACTCATAGATATTAAACTTTACCCAGCCATTTGTTACACAAATCCACTCATAGATATTAAACTTTACCCAGCCATTTGTTACACAAATCCACTCATAGATATTAAACTTTACCCAGCTATTTGTTACACATATTCACTCATAGATATTAAAGTTTACCCAGCCATTTGTTACACAAATCCACTCATAGATATTAAACTTTACCCAGCTATTTGTTACACATATTCACTCATAGACATTAAACTTTACCCAGCCATTTGTTACACAAATCCACTCATTGATATTAAACTTTACCCAGCTATTTGTTACACATATTCACTCATAGATATTAAACTTTACCCAGCTATTTGTTACACATATTCACTCATAGATATTAAACTTTACCCAGCCATTTGTTACACAAATCCATTCATAGATATTCAACTTTACCCAGCTATTTGTTACACATATTCACTCATAGATATTCAACTCTACCCAGCCATTTGTTACACAAATCCACTCATAGATATTAAACTTTACCCAGCCATTTGTTACACAAATCCACTCATAGATATTAAACTTTACCCAGCTATTTGTTACGCATATTCACTCATAGATATTAAACTTTACCCAGCTATTTGTTACACATATTCACTCATAGATATTAAACTTTACCCAGCCATTTGTTACACAAATCCATTCATAGATATTCAACTTTATCTAGCTATTTGTTACACATATTCACTCATAGATATTAAACTTTACCCAGCCATTTGTTACACAAATCCACTCATAGATATTAAACTTTACCCAGCTATTTGTTACACATATTCACTCATAGATATTAAACTTTACCCAGCCATTTGTTACACAAATCCATTCATAGATATTAAACTTTACCCAGCTATTTGTTACACATATTCACTCATAGATATTAAACTTTACCCAGCCATTTGTTACACATATTCACTCATAGATATTAAACTTTACCCAGCTATTTTTTACACATATTCACTCATAGATATTAAACTTTACCCAGCTATTTGTTACACAAATTCACTCACATATATTCAACTCTAAAGTTAGTTACATGTCCTTTAAGAATGTAGCAGTCAACCCCAACATGTTTTGGCTGTTCGTGATTCCTGGACATGTTTATGTTCAGTAGTTTGTTATTGCTTTCTGAACCACCGATACTCATACCATTTCGTTAAAAACCAACACAGCTGTGTTTCGAACGCCACGGAACCAGTTCAACTCTACCCAGCAATTTGTTACACAAATCCACTCCTAGATATTCAACTCGACCTTGCCATTTGTTATACAAATTCACTGATATATATATTTCACTCTAAACAGCCATTTGTTGCACAAACCCACACTCATATATTCAACTCTATTCAGCTATTTATTACACAAATCTACTCATAGATATTCAACTCTACCCAGCCATTTGTTACACAAATCTATTCATAGATATTCAACTCTACCCAGCCATTTGTTACACAAATCCATTCATCAGTTTACTTACTAACTTGACAGTTGCTACTGTTAACTACTCTCCCAGACAGTTGCTTGCAAGTAATCATCATGCATTGTCTTTACTCCTTCAGAAGTGTAGGGCAATTACTTGAGCCGATTCCGTTTATGAAGCTGATCACTGCAGTAGTCTGTGTGCTTCTTCATGACCATACATGGCATTCTGACGGCTCCAAAGTGATAGTCTGGGCAGAAAAGAGTGAACACATATGAACTTATTGTGGCCTTGTTGACATGTGTGTGTGTGTGTGTGTGTGCGCGCGCGCGCGCGATATATATGTGGTCGATATATGGCCGTACTAGGGTCATCGTGTTATTTGTTTTGTTCCGTGGTATCTTCCACAATTTCAATGCTCAGTGAACGGAAATGTATAACACATGTTCATCAGATTATGTACCATGTTGGGTCGAAATTTATTATTGGTTTGGCATTGAATCAGTTTAAGGAGGGATTTCGTTTCTAGACATTATCAGCCCTCTCAACTTTATTTGATCTATTTTGAGACGTATTATCATTAAATCTTCTCATTCTGGGCTCAACCTTCAAGATGTAATATTCTTGCTCATTCACTCATTACATCCTTCCTCGCTCAATAAGAATACAACAATTAAAATAACTCACAAACCACAAGGAATACCAGCGATGGTTCATATTATCTCTAGAATCTTGTATCTTACATGTTTTGTTCACAATCGATTCAAATCAAATGTATTGTTCACGGTACATAAATATTAAACTAAATTCTTATCATAAAGACAAACACAATACAAGTCTGTTCTTAGCACTTGTGAGGCCACTACATCATAGTCGTCTGAACGACGTGTCCACTTCTACGTCCAGACTCCAACTGTCCGCAACTCAAGTACCTCTCACACGTCACGAACGAACGAACGAATCAACGAACGAACGAACGAACGAACGAACAAACTTTATTTTCGAAGAGTAACATATTGGGCACGCAGGCCCGTCTTACATTCGGCCCTTCCAATCACTTATCTTTCGTTCATCAGTGCATAGTGCATTCACATAGGAAACAATATTGTCAAATGAATGTTGTAAGCATAAACAATGCATGTTACCATGTTATGAGACAAATCCCCCACCCACCCACCCATCCCCTATCCATCCGCGTGTCCCCCACTCACACATCCACCACCCAACCACACACATACCCACAGGCAAATACATGACCCCATCCATCCACCCATCCCCCAACCCACACACACACACACACCCACATATACCATCTCCACACACACACAAACATACACACACACACATCCCACCCACACACCCCCAACTACTCAGCCAAGAACACATCCCCCAACCACATATCCAACACCCACACACACATATTCCCGCAAACTCACATATCCTGCACTTACCCACACACAAAACCCACACCCATCCACACATCCCCCACTTACACACATATCACCCACCCTCACAATATCCCCCCCCCCCACACATCCCCCCACACACACACATCCCATACTCACACACACATCCCCTCCCACCTCTAACCTACACACACTCACCCCCACACATCCTCAACCCACCCACTCGCCAACCACGAGCACTAACTAGCTCGTGATTCCCATCTGAAGCTGCCTGAACTATCACTTACAGTTAATCAAAATTTTCACATGTTCGGCGTTAGCGAAAGTCGATTAAATAGCAACATCTCAGATGATGACATCGCTATCAGAGGCTTTAAAACCAATAGAAGAGATCCCTATCAGAAACAAGAGACGGGTATTGCAGTTTATATTTCTAACTCGCTTAACGCCCACCGTAGGCTAGATTTTGAAACCCGTGAGATTGAGTGTGTATGGCTTGAGGTTAAGCTTCAAAATCGCATACCCCTAGTAGTTGCTATCTTTATCGAAACCCCAGTGCAGGAAATATCTGGTATGAAAAATTCACCACTATGATGGATGTAGTCTTTAGTAATGCTAGAGAAATAATACTGGTAGGCGACATCAACATAGACACTAACAAATCAAACAAAACATGGGAAAACATAATAGAGTCATATAACTTCCAACAGTTAGTCAAACAAGCCACTAGAATAACAAATTCATCTGCAACACTTATAGATCATATCTATACTACGTGTGCTGACAACATCACAGAATGTACTGTACCTATTAATGCAATGAGCGATCACTACCCAGTATGTTGCACGTGGTCGAAAAGAGGTACCAAAACTCCCAAACACAAACATATAAGTATAAAATATAGAAATTACAAAAACTTCAATCAAGATGCCTTCTTACAAGACTTGCTCAACTCATCTCTGGACTATGTTTACCAGCTTCCTGACCCAGATGATGCTCTGGACCACTGGCTGAGGACCTTTCTAAGCGTATTTGATAAGCATGTTCCATTTAAGGAAGTTCGTGTTAAACATCACACTAAACCCCCGTGGATCACACAGGAGGTAGTTGAACTTATGAGAGACCGGGACAGGGCTCATAAAAATAGGGATCTAACTATGTACCGTAGTCTGAGAAACAAAGTTCAATATGTTATTCGAAAGGAAAAGGAAAAAGAAAACTATTTTAAGAACTTAATAATAGATAAAACCAACACTAAAGATATATGGAAAGCAATTAATACCTTGACAAACAAACACAAATCATCACAATCGTTACCATCAAATCAGGTTACATGTGATCAATTCAGTAGTTTCTTTCAGTCTGACATAGACCAACTGAAGGCCGCAATACCAGATGTGCCTCATGACATATCTTTATTATCATCATTCTGTGAGAGCAAATGCTATGGAGACATTTCCACAAACATACAGCTAATGACGACCACTGAAGTATTTACTCATCTCAGTAGCCTAAATAAAACAATAACTCATCAGGACTAGATGGAATCAGTAATCGGATCCTTCGCTATGCTGCACCGGCGATCTGCGAGTCACTAACTTTTATATACAATCAATGTCTCACCAAAGGTCACTTCCCATCAGCCTTTAAAATCGCTAAAGTGTATCCTCATTTAAAAGCTGCTTCATTAGACGATTGTATCATGAGTAATTATAGGCCAATTTCCATATTATCCTCTTTATCCAAACCGCTAGAAAAGCAAATCCACAAAACAACACTAGAGCACTTAGTTCGCCACAAACTTATAGCTGACAGTCAGTCAGAATTTTGGCCAAAATATTCCTGCCATACGGCCCTAACAAACATGATAGAAAACTGGCATCAAAATATTAACGACAATACTCTATGTGGAACGATGTTTATAGACTTTAAAAAAGCATTCGATATGATAGATCATACTATCCTAATTAAAAAACTAGAAACAATGAAAGTAAGCTTTAATATAGTGACATTAATAAACTCATTCTTATTAGACAGAAAAGAAGTAGTATCACACAATAAATCTCTATCCCAAGCTATTACCATTAATATTGGAGTACCTCAGGGGTCTATACTTGGCCCTTTGTTATTTGCCATTTATATAAATGATCTTCCCTTATATCTGTCATCGTCCTGCGATTTATTTGCAGATGACTGCACAGTATATACAAACGCTATTGATCGTAATGTGCTAGAATTATCCTTGCAACAGGAAATAAATAGTGTAGTTAACTGGAGTCATGCAAACCGCATGCAAATTAACATTTCTAAAACAAAATCTATGTTAATAGGCACGAGGCAAAGACTTCACACTCTAAACTCGCAGGGAACTCTTCGGCTGCACATTGGTAGCACACCTATAGAAAGTGTAACCGAGCACAAGGCACTGGGTCTTATCATAGATCAAAATCTATCCTTTAATTCCCATGTTCATGCTCTAGTTAAACAAATAGCCAAAAAAAGTGTACCAACTTGCCAAAATTAAAAACTTCCTCGGCGAAAACACAAGAAAGATATTCTATACTTCCCACATACAAACACATATTGATTATTGCTCCACAATCTAGGATGGATGCTCCAAATCAATAACAAAACGCCTTTATTCGCTCCAGAAAAGGGCAGTGCGTCTAATCAATGGTGATAAGTTTACAGACAATTCTAACCTACACGAACGTCTTCAGTTACTGCCACTCCCCAAACTACTTTTTAATAAGGCTAAACTAACTCACAAAATCCTATTTCAAAATGCCCCAAGCTACCTTTGGCCATTGTTTAAATATAACGCAAGACATAGTGAACGACTAAATATACTTCATGTCCCTAAACCTAGGATAGACTTAGATAAAACAAGCCTAGCATACTATGCCACTCAGTTGTGGAATAATCTTCCACAAGAAATCAAAGACACCACCAATCATTATACATACAGTCGCAACCTGTTTGAACACTACCTCAAAACAGACTACATGCCCCTTTAAAAAAAATAGCAACAAAGACAATAATAATGGTAAATTATCTCGAACGACAACTAGCCACCAAAAAAAAAAACCAAAACATTCCCATATGTGTGGCACGTTACACCCGCCTTGGGTATTTATGATGCCCATGTTAAACATTGCCTCAACGAGTCATGTATTATTGATTATTTTTCATGTGTTTTAATGCTTATTGTTCTTTTGTTGTCAAAGAATTGCTTCATAAGAGATGTTGAATGAAAGAATGTATGAGAGGAAATAGAGAAGAAGGGCAGAATGTCAGACGGGCCTGTGTGCCCAATTCTTAACCCTTTGAAAATAAAGATTTTCGTTCGTTCGTTCGTTTTCGTTCGTTCATCTTGCACGCGATCTATTCTCTCCACACTTCTCACTTGGTCAACACACCTTTATTAAATCATCTTTGCATCAGATAATCACTGGCATCTAGCACCCCATGGCATTACATTAGACAGCTAAAGTTTTCTACAGGATAGTTAGTCAGCCTGAAATTCAACCCTTCTTGGTCGCACCTTTCGACAAGCATGGTAAGTTTCAGTGTTACCATCCTTTGCTTTCCTTAACAGCCTCGGTAGTTAAACAGTTGTTGCATATCCTATGCAGGACGTAGCAGTCAAATCCAGCATTTGTTGGTTGTTTACGATTACTGGACAAGTTTCACGTTCAGTAGTTTGCCATTGCTTTCTGAACGACCGACAATCATACCATTGTATAAAAATCAACGCAGGATGGTCTGCATCCAAATCGCCCGCAGCTGTGTTTCGAAAGCGGTAAATGGGATTACGAATTGCATCCGCAACCCCTTCGCCACAGAGAGTATTGAAATAAATTAAATATGAATTATAAGAAGAGTTTGGAGGTTTCAGACAGGACCGAGGGACCGGGAGCCATATCTTCGACACTTAGAAACAGGTTTGAGAAATGCAGAGGGTATAATGTAGTTCTTGATACTTCTTTCGTAGACTACTTTAGGGCATCAACTGTGTTCGACATTAGAAATTGTGGGACATAAGAGTAAATATTGCATCCGCAACCCCTTCGCCACAGAGAGTATTGAAATAAATTAAATATGAATTATAAGAAGAATTTGGAAGTTTCAGACAGGGCCGAGGGACCGGGAGCCATATCTTCGACACTTAGAAACAGGTTTGAGAAATGCAGAGGGTATAATGTAGTTCTTGATACTTCTTTCGTAGACTACTTTAGGGCATCAACTGTGTTCGACATCAGAAATTGTGGGACATAAGAGTAAATATTGAGTTTCCAGCATATTAATCAACTTGACTGAGCTATTATATCATGAACGTCAAGCAGCTGTCATGTTAGCCAGTGGAACACCCAACTGCTTTAAGATACAAGTGCTAGTAAGGCAGGACTTCGTTGTTTCTCAATGTCGCTTCTACACTTGTAATGAAAATGTAATGAGAACTAATAAGTCCAGGGTCATTTTTGATCTTATAATCATTGATGGAAACCGAATAGCAAAACTCATCTCAGATAGATGATATTCTGCACAGGGACAAACCACAGCAGCTGCATATCGGCGCAGCACAACACTGCCCGGATGAATTGGCAATCGAGCGTGGTGGAGTATGACAAGCATGGCCAAAATCAAAGCCGATGCCGAATCCACTCTGAATAAGATCCCCGCAGAAAGAAAACAAATAGAGCTGCTGAAAAAAAACATAAGACTAAAAACCAGCCAACTCTATCTGATAACACCGGTAGTGAGTTCATCTAAGGAAACAAACAACCTGAACTCAAGACACATGCGACACAAACAATGACACACACAATGACACACACAACGACACACACAACGACACACACAACGACACACACAACGACGACACACGCAGAACAAAATACAGCTAGAATCATCCTCCAAATGCACGAAGAAGCCGTATCAGTGTGACTAAAGCGACAGGAAAACAAGGCCGTCAGACAGCTAATCAAATCACCGAACCACATACAACAAAGGAAATAACTGTCGTTACTGTCATTTACTGCCAATATAGTACCTTGCGGTGTATGGCAGAGGGGTCTTTGAGCCTGAGGAATTAAGGCCGCCTGGCTAGTGCAGTCGCCGCGAACTGTGCAGGTTAGGATTTTCTTTTTGCCCCCGACAGAAAAAAATTCCACACCTTACCGAGGGATCGAACCCGGGTCTCCCGAACGAGAGTCCGGCGGTCTAACCACTCGGCCAGCCGCTCCTCAAGGAGATGGAAATAAGTCAAGAAGCCAAATTTCGAAACACGAACATAGAAAAGATAAAACATAAAGGCCCCAAATATAGCAAGTCAACAATACAATAGTTGAACTGAGCCAAAACAATCTTCCCCAAAGAAGCGACAAGAGGAGATCCTTCTAGGAATCGTCATTAAGAGCGCTGAAAGTAACTTTGAATATGATTTACAAGAAGTACAGGCAGGTTTCAAGCAGTATTGAGGAACCAGGGACTATATCTTCAACAGAAAAACCACCTTTGATAAATGCATATATTACAATGCAGATCTTACAATGTAGAGACACGCGGGTGAGTGCTCGGCCTTAGCTAGCAGAAGTGGAATGAAGACAATGCAGACTGTCTCAGGTTGGGACTGAGCAGCTAAACAATGGAGCCCATTACGCCCTCCATCGAACAGTGGTAGCATGGTGGTTAGTACTCCTGCCTGCCAAGACAATAGTCCCGGTTTAATCCACAGAAGAGGTAGGGTTATTTTTTGTTTTTCATCACTACCGATCTGGGGTCGACCTAACTTGATAAAAGTAGGTGTCAGAGAACTTTCAAAATATTTTATTGGAAGGAAGGAAGGAACGAACGAACGAACAGACTTTATTTTCAAAGGGTAACAAATTGGGAACGCAGGCCCGTCTTACATTCGGCCCTTCTTACATTGGGCCCTTCCAATCACTCATCTTTCTTTCATCAACAGTGCATAGGAAAAAACATTGTCACATGAATTTTGTAAACATAAACAATGCATATTACTATGTTATGAGACACATAAACCACCCACCCACACATTCCCCATTCACTCCAACTCCACCACCCAACCACACACATAACCCACACACACATACATACCCCCACCCATCCACCACATCCCTAAACCTACACATCTCTCCACCCACACACATCTCTCACCCACCACGCATCCCATCCACCCACACCCCAA
>OY992883.1:32962997-33112997 GCA_963921405.1 Cepaea hortensis | reverse complement strand
TGTTTTGGGAAAATCTCAAAGAGACAGAGGAAAGCTATAGTTCCTCTTTCCCAGTGTGATCCTCCCCGTTGTAATTATGCTAGCCTTCAATGGCTCAATTGTTTGAGTCCATAAATAGAGTCCCAGAGAACCAAAGAAGTCCCCAGGCTGAATAATAATAATATTCTTGTGGATGTTTCTTGCCTCTCCTCTCTCAGCTAAATAATTAATATCTAGGGTATATGAATTAATGACAAGGATAACATAAACAATCAAGAAATTCTATCAACACTCAAGAATGGAAATGAAATCTCTTCATCTCTCTCTCTCTCTCTCCCTCCCCCCCCCCCCCCTCATCTCTCTCTCTCTCTCTCTCTCTCTCTCTCTCTCTCTCTCTCTCTCTCTCTATATATATATATATATATATATATATATATATATATATATATATACAAGAGAATATTTGTGTGTTTGTTTGTGTGTCCTTTATGCGTTCCCGAACAGTCCATCCGATTGAGATAAAATTTTGTACAGATGTTCTCACTCCCGCGGATCCAACTGAAATAGTTAGTTTAAAAACAGTTTTGTACGTAATAAAACAACATTAAAAGGAAAGACGTATAATTAAAATATTGCAAGGGGACGTAACAAGAGAAGTTATATCAAGGGACATTACGTTTAGTAGTATTGCTATATTATGTAATTTAAATAGTTGTTATATTTTTCTTAAGGTTTTATGAAATGTTTAAAGAAGTTATCTACAGTTATATGCGTTATAAACAAAGTGATAAAACCTTTAAGGCATCTTCAAAGTCTTCATAAAAATAGTGAATCTATATTAGATACGTAAAAATGTTCTAACTCATTTATTTTATTTCTCTTCGACATCACATTAAATGTTTTATTCTTCTATTACTACACTGAATAATGTATTTTTTTTGGGATAGAAAGTTAGTTTCATATCCTATGAAGTACGCCGCAGTCAACCCAGCATTTATTGGATGTTCGTGATATCTTGGCAAGTTTAAGTTCAGTAGTTTCAGGTTGCCCTTGACAGTTCTCTTCCAATATTTTGGCCATATACCATATTTCCATGTCTTCTACTATCTTCCACTATTCTACTATATAGATATACAAGAGAATGTTTGTTTCTTTGTGTGTCCTTTATGCGTTCCCAAACGGTCCATCCGATTGAGATGAAATTTTGTACAGTTGTTGTTCTCACTCCCACGGATCTAACTGAAATAGTTAGTTAGTTTAAAATCAATTTTTAGATACATTTAGATCAGATACAAGTTATATAAGGAGAGAAGATTGCGTATTCAATAACTCAGGAGGAGATCCTCACGAGAGAGGAGTAGGAATTTTAGTAAAACGAAATTTAGAGGAAAATATAAGTGGATTCTGGACTCATAAAGATAGAATGATATTTCTCAAAATTACGGCAAGACTGTTCAACATAGTAGTTCTTCATACATATGCTCCAACAACTGTTTATAGTGATGAACAGTTAGAAGAATATTATGAAGACCTACAACAAACACTGAAAGTTGTAAAATCATCATAGGGCCTACAACAAACACTGAAAGTTGTAAAATTATCAGATGTCCTATTTATCATGGGACAACCATGATCCTATTTGGTTCCCATCTCTTTACCTAGCTCATGTATGGCTCCACGAATACCGCTTGTGTAAGGCGGTGGCCACCTGCCACCCTTGCAGCATATTGGTGGAGAAAGGCAGAACCAGGCAGCACAAGTCAATGGTCAAGACTTCCCAGTATGACAGTACAGGGCAAGATGTGGTGAGTAAGATAAGGGGCGACAAGTGCAGAAAGATTCCGGGCAAGAAAAACAGCTGGGAGCAGCCACCTTGGTGGAATTTTGAGGTGGAGAAGGCCTGGATGGATAAGCGTAGTGCTGTAAAGAAATGGCAAAACGCCAAGAAGAACAGGTTGCCCATCCTGGTCCCTGCATGCACTTAGAAAGAGAGATGCACACAAAAGTAAGCTATTTAAAAAAAAAACTGGTTAAGGTGGTTAAAGGTGAAAAAAAAAATGGCAGAGATATGTCAAAGAGTAAGCACAATCAAGTCACTGAAATTGTTCTGGCGACTACATAAAAGCATGAGTGGGGTAGTCAAGAATAAGAGAATTTCTTACTTCCAAGGTGCTGACCTCATCTGGCAGAGAGGACTGACGAGAACAAGGGCAAAGCCCTCTTCGAACGCTATCTAGAGCAGATCAACCAGACAGACATGAGAGCTGACATCTTGCCAAGGAAGTCACCTCAGACAGGTGAAAGGCCCAGAACATTTCGGACGAAGACACAGTGACAGTGAAAGAAATCAAGGATGTGCTTCGACGATAAAAAAAAAAAAAAAACAGCGCTCCTTGGCCAGATGGCATAAGATATGACGACATCAATAGGTGTACCGACAATGAGCTAGAGAAACTAGCAGACATGTACAACAACAGTATAGGGAGTGCTAGCATCAAGGAGGAGTGGTTAAACAGCTATCTGATTCCCTCGCCGAAGCCAGGCAAAGACAAAAATTCAGGGATATCGAGTAATCACCACGCAGAATACAATAGGCAAGCTGCTGGAGAAGTTAACTGCCAGAAAATTATCAAGTCAGCTAGAGAAGCAAGGTGTTTTCCCACCTACTCTGGGAGGGTGCCGTCCCAAAAGAGAAACCTGGACCAATGCAGCAGTTTTTGCCCATGATGTTTATGAAGGTTTCCACTCAGGCATTGAAACCTTTGCTGCAGCGATTGATCTTGAGGATGCGTACTACAGAGTACCATTGGATTTTTCTAGTGCTTCAGCTTGTTGAACTCAAGATAAGTCCGTTCCTCCTTAGATGAATCACTGCATCCCTCTGCCAACGGAAAGTAGTTGTTAGATGTGGCAGTTGGACTTCGGAACCAACAACAATATATCCTGGCCTACCACAGGGATCACCATTATCTCCGGTGCTGTTCAACGTGTACACAGTGAGAATCACCAGCGAGCAGATCACTGGACCGGGGAGGACATTGTCATATGTCGTAAGTAATCCTTTATTACTTTAGTGTCGTCCCTGGAGTGAGGGGAATCAACACCCACATTTTTATTAACCCAATATTATTGTCCTAGAGAAACCACCAGACTCCGTCCACAAAACTCCGTCAGTCTGCAGACACCTCTTTCTTACTCTCACTCACCCCTAGATCATGCCCCCTCTCACTCTTCCCCAACACAACATACTCAACAACTCTAGCTTTAACAAATAAATACAAAATAATTTATTAAAGCAAAGAGTATGTGTGTGAGACGTGTGTGTGTGTAATGTGTAGAATGTATGTCGAATTCTAGTGCGTCTGTAGATTCAGAGCAGCAGATCAGGAGCCAAGTCAGATGATCATCATAGCAAGGGTACGCCACAGCATGATAGCTTAGTACGTGAACACCTCACCCATTGATGCGTCTCTTCTTCCAGACGTTGACTTTCTCCGGGATCCACTGGGTCGACTAGATGCATGATCCTCCGAAAAATAGTTATTGTATAACCTTAATCATGGATCTGTCACTCACTGTAAAGACTAAGGTCCCTATAACTCAGATAAGTACGGATCTCTATACCGTGAAAACTAGGTTTCAATGTCACAGGTCTCACATTTGTTCTAATCCATTTTCATAGATTGTCACACACAAACGGTTCTAAAGTACTTCTTCACTGTACTAAATTATTCCACGAGAACGCCATGTTCAATGTTCTTTTCTATTCACTAGTGTTCAGTGGTATGTGGTGAGGAAACGAGTATCACCCAACCTGGGTGAATCCCTATTGTAAATGAATCGTTTATAATGTTTTGCTCAACTGAGCCAGTTTCGTATGGACCCTCTGGATCCTAGGCCCAGCATAAACAGTGCTGACTGTACTTTCTTCGGGTATTTATTCATCTTATAAAATAAAGTGAATGTTCATTTGACGTTCTTCTTAATGAGAGTTGACCTCCATCAAACCCAGTGTAGAGCTTCCTCATAGACGTAGGGGAACCTGTTAGAGAAAGAGACCACATCTAGTGAAGGCCGTCTGATACTTATCCCTACTAGCTGAATGTAGGCCTACTGCCTTGCTCAGAGATTTATCAGTGAACTAAACTCTGTCATGGATCAGAGTGGCTCATCACCTCAATCTGAATCAGGTTAAGACAAGGAAAGACCAATAGACATAGTGCAGAACCCCAGTAGGCACCCCACTGGAAGATCCCACTATTGGACATTTTCCCCATCTCCCAACCCACTACACTATTCTCACCAGCAGAGCTAATTCTTACGTCACTCTAGCTAGTTTTAACAAGGCTACTGCTTATATTAATTAGGCCTAAATATACTATCTATAATACCTTATGCAACACCGCATCACTCCTGGATGGCATCTACAACTTGCCATAAAGACATATGTTATTTAATGTTAATTAAATCGAACACATTAGATGCTCTCCGAATTTCCTAACAGCGGTACAGAAACACGGTAGCTCAAGACAACGTTCTTGTCCACACTACTGTACACAAGTCTTGTTTTTGTCAAAGAGCCGGGAGTGTTCCAGTGAAGTTCTTTGAAGTCAATACCTCAGATGTTCCAGGGGCAGATTATCCATTTCAGAATAAGTTCTATCCCTTTTGTTTAATCAATGCTACAAGAGTAGTTTCCCCTTTTCTCTCAACAACAGCCCCCGTCTCTCTTTGATCCCGCTGGTCGGCAAAATAACCTTGACATATTTTCTGTCTACCCAAGAATTCTCAAGGACGGCGGTGCTGTTTCATCTCCCGACCACTCGTAGTAAACAACTGCAGCTGTGAATCAGACTGTCTGTATTATCTGTATCATCTGATTGTTAATCCGCAGTGATTTCACGACAAAGAGATACATCATGCAGGGCGATGCGCTACGTTCTTGATTTTCCAAACTTTGAAGACAGACTACAAATTTGCAGAGCACGTGCCTACCTCAGTGTTAACGCAAACACACAACATCCACTGCATAGTGAAATTAGGAAGGTGAAGGGCATTAGATTAAAAAGAGGAAGGTCGTGGATGGGTCAAGCCGAAGACATTCTTCAACAGGCGTATTCACTGGAGGACTTAGAATCTGGCGAGGAGTGGGTACAAGTACCAACAGATTTCTGTACGTCCTTTTCAGTTTGCATCCAACTAGACAGACAAATGCAGACAAGAAAATCCGGCTTCTGTGGAAGCGGATGTACAAGCGTTGATTTTCGAGAATTTGATAGACGGTGATGCTGTCATCTACACAGATGGGTCGGTCGTCCGACATGTGAGAAGCTCATGGGTCTTCACGGCGCGGGCCGGAGGGAGAATTGTGAAGGAGGACTCTGGTGCTTTTGTTGAGAACACAAGTAGCCTGACTATGGAAGTTAAGGCAGTAAGTAAAGCAATAACATGGCTCGAGACACATTCAATAGGGTATGTTTCCTTAGCGACTCAATGAGCATGCTCAAGAGGATAGATATGGGGTGGATCTGAAGAGAGTGGCTTCTGTCTCTGGAGCGGTCTCGGCTGGCAAAGATTAGTTTCATCTTCGTGTCAGGACATGCGGGAGTACGAGGAAATGAGCGGGCTGTCAAGCTCGCAGGTAAAGCTAAAGTGGGGGGGGGGGGGGGGTGGGGGGAGGGGGGGGGGCGGGATTTGCTGAGGAGGGGATCCGAGCACTTATGGACTGAATGGTTCGATGTGCAATGAGGATGATCTGTCGACTAACTAACTAATTGTCATGGGAGACATGAATGCAAACGTTGGAAAAAATAAATATAAACAGATAATAGGGCAATATGGTATGGGAAACAGAAACGACAGAGGAGACCGACTGATACAGTTGTGTGAAGAAAACAATCTTATTGTTTGTAACTCATTTTTCCAACATAACCCTTGGAAGCCGGCTTCGTGGCTTAGAGGTTATGACTTTTCTCCGTAATCTCGTATACTCTCGTCGGTGACGTGATGACGGTTCGAATCAGCAGTGGTTCGAATCGCATCGGTAATTTACGGGGTATGTGAGCCGGCCGCTCAGAAAGCAATGGCAAACTACTGAGCGTAATCTTGCCAAGAAATCAACATACAGCTGAAAGATGCTGGTGTTGACAGCAATGTTCTGTAAAGGATATGCACAAAACAAAAAAAAAAAAAAAAAAACCTTGGAAACTGTATACGTGACAAAGCCCTAAAGACAGAAGAAGAAACCAAATCAACTACATTATGGTTAGAAATAGATTTGAAAACAATGTTAAAAATGCCAAACGATACCCTGGGGCTGATATCAACTCTTGCCACAATCCTGTAGTCTTAAAATTACAAATACAACTTAAAAACCCAGGAATAAGGACATCGAAGACACCTCAATTAGATATATCGGCGTTGAAACAAACAGAAATAAGTCAACTATAGCTGGTTGAAGTAAAAAATAAAAGATATAATGGGCTAATCATTGAAAGTATGGAACAATATAGACGAGAAAATCCTGAGGATAAAATTAATACAAAATGGGGAAGTGTAAAAAACAGTACATATTGCAAATACCAACTTGCGAGTGAAGGTAAATAAGATAAAAACAATTAGGATAACCGATGAAATCTTGAGTAAGATGACTCAAAGAAAGAAAGCAAAGAACACTCCAGAGTATATATTAATAGATAGATAAATACGTCACATGTGCAGATTTGCCAAAGAGGAGTGGTTGCAGAAACAATGCAAAGAAATAGAGGATCTGGAAATAAAACACAACTGGAAAGAATTACATGAACATATAAAAAGATTTACAAAGAAAAAACATAATATAACAGGAAATGGATGTATCAGAGGAACAAATTGAGAAATTATAATTAATAACACTGACATAATAAAAAGATGGACAGAGTACACAGAAGATTTATTCTGGGGCAACAGGGTAAATACATCAACATTGTATAATACACAAGATGGATCACAATTATTAAAGGCTGAAGTAGAAAAGGCTACTGAAAAGATGAAAGAAGGAAAGGCTGCAGGTCCTGACACGATAAAAACAGAGATTATAAAATCCTTATCCAGCTCTGGCATTGATATTATCACAGAATTATGTAATGTTATCATTGGCACCTTGCCGTCTTGACAGACGATAGTTTGTGCTTTAAAAAGGCATAATAACTATTACCTATGGCGGTAGCGAATGTGACTGATAAGGCCAATTCGCGCTGTAAATGTCCGTTCACAGAGGGTGCATGTGAACACGTGGTCATTTCCACCATCATGCACCATCTTACGTCTCACACGCTCGGTGTGTGACTTATCTGCAATAATTTTCTCATTTGTCTTTACTCCATTTCTGATCTTTGCTCTCCATGCAACACTCTCAGCGGCGACTTGCTCCCACTGTGCATTATCAATGCCTGTATCAGTCATGTCCCGCTTACACACATCTTTGTATCGTAGTAGAGGCCGACCCTGAGATCCCTTACCCATCTGTAATTCACCAAAAAAGATGTCCTTTGGTATTCTACCATCATCCATCCTCCTAAGATGTCCTATCCATCTAAGTCTACGAAGACTGAGCATGGAATAAACCGTCACACAACCTGATCTTTCCAATACTTCAGTATTTGTGATTTTGTCTTGCCACTTATACCAAGAATTCTTCGCAGACACCGCATATGAAAGCTGTTTAAACGTTTCTCTTTGTGTGAGTAAGTTGTCCAGGTTTCACTGCCATAAAGAAGAGTACTAAGGACTCACGCTTGATAGACAAGGACTTTTGTTTTGGCAGTAACTTCCTGTTCTCCCAGACTATTTTTCTTAACCTGTTCATTGTTGTTGCTGCCTTATCAATCCGGATGTTGATTTCCTGATTTAGAGATAATTTGCTATTTACCATTGATCCTAGATATGTAAAATGGTCTTCCATCTCTAGTTCGGCGTCGTCAATAAAGATTGATGGTACCCCATGTGCACCTTGTGACATAATCTGTGTCTTCATTTTGCTAATTGTTAAACCAAATTCAGAACAAGCATTGGAGAATGCAGATAGTAGACATTGCAATTCTTCCTCAGAGTGGGTCGTAACTGCAGCATCATCTGCAAAAAGCAATTTTCTGATCAGTAACCTCCTAATTTTTGTCTTGGTCTTCAATCTCTGAGCATTGTAGAGGCCGCCATCTGAGCGTGAGTGAATGTATATACCACCATCCTGATCACGAAAGGCATATTTCAGTAGAAGTGAAAAGTATATTCCAAAGAGAGTGGGAGCTAGTACACAACTTTGCTTAACTTTACTCTTGATTTCAAACTCGTCAGAAGTTGCACCATCAAACTTGATTATACCCTTCATGCCTGCGTGGAACGATTCCACAATTGACAGAAGAGTTGGTGGGCAGCCAATCTTCTTTAGTGCATTGAACAGACCTTCACGACTGACCAAATCAAATGCCTTTGTGAGGTCGATGAAGGAAATAAACAGTGGTTGATTCTGTTTACGGCATTTTTCTTGTATTTGTTGCAATGAGAATATCATATCAATGGTAGACCGGTTCTGTCGAAAGCCACACTGTGATTCGGGGTAGACTTGATCTCCTAGGACTTGAAGTCTGCGCAGAACAATTCTGGCAAATACTTTTCCAACAATACACAGAAGTGAGATACCCCTATAGTTGTTGCAGTCGCTCCGATCGCCATTGTTCTTGTACTGTGTTATGATGCTTGAATCTTTGAAATCCTGTGGGACTTGTCCTTCTAACCAGCATGGCTCTATTAGCTGGTGGATCTGTACAGTGAGAGTGTCTTGCCCACTCCTGACAACCTCTATTGGAAACCCATCCTAACCTGGAGCCTTGCCAAAGGCAAGTTCATTTATAGCACACTTTACTTCTGTTATGGTGAGAAGTGTGTCCGCATGGTCAAGAGTTGGTAGAGCCTCTATGGCGTTGAGGGCATCATCCGCTAGTTTGGTCTCTCAATGGTGCACTTCTTTTGATCACTGGACCATAGGCTTTCTTTATTTCTTCATACATGCTTCGGATGTTTCCCTTATCACTTGCGATTTGAATGGACTCACATAACTTGATCCAATAATCATTTGCACACTGCCTGCCAGCCTTTTGCACATCCTTCCTAGCTTGCTTTAGCTCACTCAGAGTGTTACGCGTTGGTATTTCCTTGTTTCTTAAGAGAGCTATCTTCTTCTTATCAATCAAGGACTGCAGAGTCTGGCTTTTTGCCTCAAACCAGTCCTGCCTCTTATGATCCACAGTGCCGTAAGCCCCTACGACAGTTTTATAAAGAGTTTCCTTAAGTTGACCCCACTTTTCATGTACTGTACAATTGTCTGGTGTATCAGTGAAAGCGTCTTCAAGTTGCTGTTGAAATTGAAAGCACTTTTCAGGATCGTGAGTGTTAATAATATTAATCATGGGGCTAGATTTGTGTTTAGCTGTGTAGATTCCCTTTGGTCTCAGTGTTAACCTTGCAACAACCAAAGAGTGATCCGTATCACAGTCAGCACTGTGGTAACTTCGAGTCAATGATATATGGTTCAGATGTTGTCTCCGTGTGATGATGAGGTCCAGCTGGTGCCAATGGCAGGATCTTGGGTGTTTCCATGTGACCTTATGCAGCTCTTTTGTTTTAAAAATGGAGTTTGTAATACATAGGTAATTTCTGGCGCAATGCTCCAGCAGCCTTTGCCCATTTTCATTCATGCGACCGATGTTGTATTTTCCAAGGCACACTGGCCATGAATTCGAGTCCTTGCCCACACGAGCATTGAAATCACCGAGCATATAAATGCAGTCAGATTTTGGAAATACCTTGATCACGGAGTCTAACTCCTCATAGAACGAATCCTTCACATCATCAGAGGAATCGAGTGTCGGTGCATATGCAGTAATAATGGTGGCAAAACCACAAGAGGTTGCCAAGCGCAGGGATGATAGTCTTTCATTTCCTCCTGCTGGAATTTCAATCATTCCCAGTAGCGAATTCTTCACTGCAAAGCCCACACGGTGTTGCCTTTTTCAGCCTGCCCTCTACCCTTCCAAAAAAAAAGGTGTAATTGTTTTCTCTGAGTGACCCTTCTTCAGCGAGGCGAGTCTCCTGCAGGCCAGCAATATCAATGTTAAGACAACTGAGTTCGGCATCAATCACAGCCGTTTTTTTCACATCGTTAATATTGGTCAAGACAGTAGATAATCCTGGACACATGGTTCTCACGTTCCAGGTTGCAAGCCGTAGCTTGAGGTTTCTATTTTTCTTTTTATTAGTACCTGGTGCATTGGTTTTACAGCCTGCGATTCAGATTTTGTCCTAGCCCCAAGCACCCATTGAAGCAGGCAGGCTGTGGCGGATCAGCACCCAAGTGGTCGGGTGCTGCCCAGCTCGATTAAATAGCAACATCTCAGATGATGACACCGCTATCAGAGGCTTTAAAACCAATAGAAGAGATCCCTATCAGAAACAAGAGACGGGCATTGCAGTTTATATTTCTAACTCGCTTAATGCCCACCGTAGGCTAGATTTTGAAACCTGTGAGATTGAGTGTGTATGGCTTGAGGTTAAGCTTCAAAATCGCATACCCCTAGTAGTTGGCTATCTTTATCGAAACCCCAATGCAGGAAATATCTGGTATGAAAAATTCACCACTATGATGGATGTAGTCTTTAGTAATGCTAGAGAAATAATACTGCTAGGCAACTTCAACATAGACACTAACAAATCAAACAAAACATTGGGAAAACATAATAGAGTCATATAACTTCCAACAGTTAGTCAAACAAGCCACTAGAATAACAAATTCATCTGCAACACTTATAGATCATATCTATACTACGTGTGCTGACAACATCACAGAATGTACTGTACCTATTAATGCAATGAGCGATCACTACCCAGTATGTTGCACGTGGTCGAAAAGAGGTACCAAAACTCCCAAACACAAACATATAAGTATAAAATATAGAAATTACAAAAACTTCAATCAGATGCCTTCTTACAAGACTTGCTCAACTCATCTCTGGACGATGCTTACCAGCTTCCTGACCCAGATGATGCTCTGGAGCACTGGCTGAGGACCTTTCTAAGCGTATTTGATAAGCATTTAAGGAAGTTCGTGTTAAACATCACACTAAGTCCCCGTGGATCACACAGGAGGTAGTTGAACTTATGAGAGACCGGGACAGGGCACATAAAAATAGAGATCTAACTAAGTACCGTAGTCTGAGAAACGAAGTTCAATATGTTATTCGAAAGGAATAGAAAAACTATTTTAAGAACTTAATCATAGATAAAACCAACACTAAAGATATATGGAAAGCAATTAATACCTTGACAAACAAACACAAATCATCACAATCGTTACCATCAAATCAGGTTACATGTGATCAATTCAGTAGTTTCTTTCAGTCTGACATAAACCAACTGAAGGCCGCAATACCAGATGTGCCTCATGACATATCTTTATTATCATCATTCTGTGAGAGCAAATGCTATGGAGACATTCCCATAAACATACCGCTAATGACGACCACTGAAGTATTTACTCATCTCAGTAGCCTAAAAAACAATAACTCATCAGGACTAGATGGAATCAGTAATCGGATCCTTCGCTATGCTGCACCGGCGATCTGCGAGTCACTAACTTTTATATACAATCAATGTCTCACCAAAGGTCACTTCCCATCAGTCTTTAAAATCGCTAAAATGTATCCTCATTTAAAAGCTGGTTCATTAGACGATTGTATCATGAGTAATTATAGGCCAATTTCCATATTATCCTCTTTATCCAAACCGCTAGAAAAGCACATCCACAAAACAACACTAGAGCACTTAGTTCGCCACAAACTTATAGCTGACAGTCAGTCAGAATTTCGGCCAAAATATTCCTGCCATACGGCCCTAGCATGATAGAAAACTAGCATCAAAATATTAACGACAATACTCTATGTGGAACGATGTTTATAGACTTTAAAATAGCATTCGATATGATAGATCATACTATCCTAATTAAAAAACTAGAAACAATGAAAGTAAGCTTTAATATAGTGACATTAATAAACTCATTCTTATTAGACAGAAAACAAGTAGTATCACACAATAAATCTCTATCCCAAGCTATTACCATTAATATTGGAGTACCTCAGGGGTCTATACTTGGCCCTTTGTTATTTGCCTTTTATATAAATGATCTTCCCTTATATCTGTCATCGTCCTGCGATTTATTTGCAGATGACTGCACAGCATATACACACGCTATTGATCGTAATGTGCTAGCATTATCCTTGCAACAGGAAATAAATAGGGTAGTTAACTGGAGTCATGCAAACCGCATGCAAATTAACATTTCTAAAACAAAATCTATGTTAATAGGCACGAGGCAAAGACTTCACACTCTAAACTCGCAGGGAACTCTTCAGCTGCACATTGGTAGCACACCTATAGAAAGTGTAACTGAGCACAAGGCACCGGGTCTTATCATAGATCAAAATCTATCCTTTAATTCCCATGTTCATGCTCTAGTTAAACAAATAGCCAAAAAAATATACCAACTTGCCAAAATTAAAAACTTCCTCGACGAAAACACAAGAAAGATATTCTATACTTCCCACATACAAACACATATTGATTATTGCTCCAAAATCTGGGATGGATGCTCCAAATCAATAACAAAACGCCTTTATTCGCTCCAGAAAAGGGCAGTGAGTCTAATCAATGGTGATAAGTTTACAGACAATTCTAACCTACACGAACGTCTTCAGTTACTGCCACTCCCCAAACGCCTACTTTTTAATAAGGCTAAACTAACTCACAAAATCCTATTTCAAAATGCCCCAAGCTACCTTTGGCCATTGTTTAAATATAACGCAAGACATAGTGAAAGACTAAATATACTTCATGTCCCTAAACCTAGGATAGACTTATATAAAACAAGCTTAGCATACTCTGCCACTCAGTTGTGAAATAATCTTCCACAAGAAATCAAAGACACCACCAATCATTATACATACAGTCGCAACCTGTTTGAACACTACCTCAAAACAGACTACATGCCCCCTTAAAAAAACAAACAGCAACAAAGACAATAATAATGGTAAATTATCTCGAACGACAACTAGCCACAAAGAAAAAAACAAAAAACATTCCCATATGTGTGGCACGTTACACCCGCCTTGGGTATTTATGATGCCCATGTTAAACATTGCCTCAACGAGTCAAGTATTATTGATTATTTTTCATGTGTTTTAATGCTTATTGTTCTTTTGTTGTCAAAGAATTGCTTCATAAGAGATGTTGAATGAAAGAATGTATGAGAGGAAATAGAGAAGAAGGGCAGAATGTCAGACGGGCCTGCGTGCCCAATTCTTAACCCTTTGAAAATAAAGATTTTCGTTCGTTCGTTCTTTTTCGTTCGTTCATCTTGCACGCGATCTGGTCAACACACCTTCATTCAATCATCTTTGCACCAGATAATCACTGGCATCTAGCACCCCATGGCATTACATTAGACAGCTAAAGTTTTCTACAGGATAGTTAGTCAGCCCGAAACTCAACCCTTCTTGGTCGCCTCTTTCGACAAGCATGGTAAGTTTCAGTGTTACCATCCTTTGCTTTCCTTAACACCCTCGGTAGTTAAACAGTTGTTGCATATCCTGTGCAGGACGTAGCAGTCAAATCCAGCATTTGTTGGTTGTTTACGATTACTGGACAAGTTTTACGTTCAGTAGTTTACCATTGCTTTCTGAACGACCGACAATCATACCATTGTATAAAAATCAACGCAGGATGGTCTGCATCCAAATTGCCCGCAGCTGTGTTTCGAAAGCGGTATGCGGGATTACGAATTGCATCCGCAACCCCTTCGCCACAGAGAGTATTGAAATAAATTAAATATGAATTATAAGAAGAGATTGGAGGTTTCAGACGGTAGAGGGACCGGGAGCCATATCTTCGACACCTAGAAACATGTTTGAGAAATGCAATGGGTATAATGTAGTTCTTGATACTTCTTTCGTAGACTACTTTAGGGCATCAACTGTGTTCGACATCAGAAATTGTGCAAAATAAGAGTAAATATTGAGTTTCCAGCATATTAATCCACTTGATTGAGCTATTATATCATGAACGTCAAGCAGCTGTCATGTTAGCCGGTGAAACACCCATCTGCTCTAAGATACAAGTGCTAGTAAGGCAGGGCTTCGTTGTTTCTCAATGTCGCTTCTACACTTGTAATGAAAATGTAATGACAACTAATAAGTCCAGGGTCATTTTTGATCTTATCATCATTGATAGAATCCGAATAGCAAAACTCATCTCAGATAGATGATATTCTGCACAGGAACAACCCACAGCAGCTGCATATCGGCCCAGCACAACACTGCCCGGATGAATTGGCGATCGAGTGTGGTGGAGTATGACAAGCATGGCCAAAATCAAAGCCGATGCCGAATCCACTCTGAATAAGATCCCTACAGAAAGAAAACAAATAAAGCTGCTGAAAAAAAAAAAATAAGACTAAAAACCAGCCAACTCTTAACAGATAACACTGGTAGTGAGTTCATCTAAGGAAACAAACAACCTGAACTCAAGACACATGCAACACAAACAACGACACACACACATAGACACACACAACGACACACACAACGACACACACAACGACACACACAACGACGACACACGCAGAACAAAATACAGCTAGAATCATCCTCCAAATGCACGAAGAAGCCGTATAAGTGTGATAGACTAAAGCAACAAGGAAACAAGGCAGTCAGACAGCTAATCAAATCACCGAACCACATACAACAAAGGAAATAAGTCAAGAAGCCAAATTTCGAAACACGAACATAGAAAAGATAAAACATAAAGGCCCCAAATATAGCAAGTCTACAATACAATAGTTGAACTGAGCCAAAACAATCTTCCCCAAAGAAGCGACAAGAGGTGATCCTTCTAGGAATCGTCATTAAGAGCGCTGAAAGTAACTTTGAATATGATTTACAAGAAGTACAGGCAGGTTTCAAGCAGTATTGAGGAACCAGGGACTATATCTTCAACAGAAAAACCACCTTTGATAAATGCATATATTACAATGCAGATCTTACAATGTAGAGATATGCGGGTGAGTGCTCGGCCTCAGCTAGCAGAAGTGGAATGAAGACAATGCAGACTGTCTCAGGTTGGGACTGAGCAGCTAAACAATGCAGCCCCTTACGCCCTCCATCGAACAGTGGTAACATGGTGGTTAGTACTCCTGTCTACCAAGACAATAGTCCCGGTTTAATCCACAGAAGAGGTAGGGTTATTTTTTGTTTTTCATCATTACCGATCTGGGGTCGACCTAACTTGATAAAAGTAGGTGCCAGAGAACTTTCAAAATATTTTATTGGAAGGAAGGAACGAACGAACGAACGAACAGACTTTATTTTCAAAGGGTAACAAATTGGGAACGCAGGCCCGTCTTACATTCGGCCCTTCTTACATTCGGCCCTTCCAATCACTCATCTTTCTTTCATCAACAGTGCATATGAAAAAACATTGTCACATGAATTTTGTACCGACGGACGGACGGACCGACGGACAGACAGACAGACAGACAGACAGACAGATAGACGGATGGACAGACGGACGGACGGACGGACAGACCGACAGACTGATCTTAAGACTTACAGAGTGGGCGCGTTAATGCAGTAACTAGTAGAATGCGCTAATAATGATATAATCGTGGTCGGTCGAGTATTCTACACAATGTCCGCCGTCGGCTAAGTGAGGGAAAGACTGGCCACATGTTCCTCCGCGTATTTAGGCCTACAAAAGGTGACGGTCCTGGCACATCACAGACCCATAACAAATTCCTGCTTTGGGACATGTTGTTAATGACTTGGCAAATGTTTAGAGCAAAATACAATACAATTTTTCAATGTGAGACCTCACCATCAACACGAAATTCTTTTAGCAATAGGACGCCGTGAAACAAATTGTCAAAGTGCGCTAAGGAAATTGATGACATAATATATAATCATCATTGTCGGATGTTTTGGGAAAATCTCAAAGAGACAGAGGAAAGCTATAGTTCCTCTTTCCCAGTGTGATCCTCCCCGTTGTAATTATGCTAGCCTTCAATGGCTCAATTGTTTGAGTCCATAAATAGAGTCCCAGAGAACCAAAGAAGTCCCCAGGCTGAATAATAATAATATTCTTGTGGATGTTTCTTGCCTCTCCTCTCTCAGCTAAATAATTAATATCTAGGGTATATTAATTAATGACAAGGATAACATAAACAATCAAGAAATTCTATCAACACTCAAGAATGGAAATGAAATCTCTTCATCTCTCTCTCTCTCTCTCCCTCCCCCCCCCTCTCTCTCTCTCTCTCTCTCTCTCTCTCTCTCTCTCTCTCTCTCTCTCTATATATATATATATATATATATATATATATATATATATATATATATATATATATATATATACACAAGAGAATATTTGTGTGTTTGTTTTTTGTGTCCTTTATGCGTTCCCGAACAGTCCATCCGATTGAGATAAAATTTTGTACAGATGTTCTCACTCCCGCGGATCCAACTGAAATAGTTAGTTTAAAAACAGTTTTGTACGTAATAAAACAACATTAAAAGGAAAGACGTATAATTAAAATATTGCAAGGGGACGTAACAAGAGAAGTTATATCAAGGGACATTACGTTTAGTAGTATTGCTATATTATGTAATTTAAATAGTTGTTATATTTTTCTTAAGGTTTTATGAAATGTTTAAAGAAGTTATCTACAGTTATATGCGTTATAAACAAAGTGATAAAACCTTTAAGGCATCTTCAAAGTCTTCATAAAAATAGTGAATCTATATTAGATACGTAAAAATGTTCTAACTCATTTATTTTATTTCTCTTCGACATCACATTAAATGTTTTATTCTTCTATTACTACACTGAATAATGTATTTTTTTTTTGGATAGAAAGTTAGTTTCATATCCTATGAAGTACGCCGCAGTCAACCCAGCATTTATTGGATGTTCGTGATATCTTGGCAAGTTTAAGTTCAGTAGTTTCAGGTTGCCCTTGACAGTTCTCTTCCAATATTTTGGCCATATACCATATTTCCATGTCTTCTACTATCTTCCACTATTCTACTATATAGATATACAAGAGAATGTTTGTTTCTTTGTGTGTCCTTTATGCGTTCCCGAACGGTCCATCCGATTGAGATGAAATTTTGTACAGTTGTTGTTCTCACTCCCACGGATCTAACTGAAATAGTTAGTTAGTTTAAAATCAATTTTTAGATACATTTAGATCAGATACAAGTTATATAAGGAGAGAAGATTGCGTATTCAATAACTCAGGAGGAGATCCTCACGAGAGAGGAGTAGGAATTTTAGTAAAACGAAATTTAGAGGAAAATATAAGTGGATTCTGGACTCATAAAGATAGAATGATATTTCTCAAAATTACGGCAAGACTGTTCAACATAGTAGTTCTTCATACATATGCTCCAACAACTGTTTATAGTGATGAACAGCTAGAAGAATATTATGAAGACCTACAACAAACACTGAAAGTTGTAAAATCATCATAGGGCCTACAACAAACACTGAAAGTTGTAAAATTATCAGATGTCCTATTTATCATGGGACAACCATGATCCTATTTGGTTCCCATCCCTTTACCTAGCTCATGTATGGCTCCACGAATACCGCTTGTGTAAGGCGGTGGCCACCTGCCACCCTTGCAGCATATTGGTGGAGAAAGGCAGAACCAGGCAGCACAAGTCAATGGTCAAGACTTCCCAGTATGACAGTACAGGGCAAGATGTGGTGAGTAAGATAAGGGGCGACAAGTGCAGAAAGATTCCGGGCAAGAAAAACAGCTGGGAGCAGCCACCTTGGTGGAATTTTGAGGTGGAGAAGGCCTGGATGGATAAGCGTAGTGCTGTAAAGAAATGGCAAAACGCCAAGAAGAACAGAGTTGCCCATCCTGGTCCCTGCATGCACTTAGAAAGAGAGATGCACACAAAAGTAAGCTATTTAAAAAAAAAACTGGTTAAGGTGGTTAAAGGTGAAAAAAAAAATGGCAGAGATATGTCAAAGAGTAAGCACAATCAAGTCACTGAAATTGTTCTGGCGACTACATAAAAGCATGAGTGGGGTAGTCAAGAATAAGAGAATTTCTTACTTCCAAGGTGCTGACCTCATCTGGCAGAGAGGACTGACGAGAACAAGGGCAAAGCCCTCTTCGAACGCTATCTAGAGCAGATCAACCAGACAGACATGAGAGCTGACATCTTGCCAAGGAAGTCACCTCAGACAGGTGAAAGGCCCAGAACATTTCGGACGAAGACACAGTGACAGTGAAAGAAATCAAGGATGTGCTTCGACGATAAAAAAAGCAGAGCTAATTCTTACGTCACTCTAGCTAGTTTTAACAAGGCTACTGCTTATATTAATTAGGCCTAAATATACTATCTATAATACCTTATGCAACACCGCATCACTCCTGGATGGCATCTACAACTTGCCATAAAGACATATGTTATTTAATGTTAATTAAATCGAACACATTAGATGCTCTCCGAATTTCCTAACAGCGGTACAGAAACACGTCAGCTCAAGACAACGTTCTTGTCCACACTACTGTACACAAGTCTTGTTTTTGTCAAAGAGCCGGGAGTGTTCCAGTGAAGTTCTTTGAAGTCAATACCTCAGATGTTCCAGGGGCAGATTATCCATTTCAGAATAAGTTCTATCCCTTTTGTTTAATCAATGCTACAAGAGTAGTTTCCCCTTTTCTCTCAACAACAGCCCCCGTCTCTCTTTGATCCCGCTGGTCGGCAAAATAACCTTGACATATTTTCTGTCTACCCAAGAATTCTCAAGGACGGCGGTGCTGTTTCATCTCCCGACCACTCGTAGTAAACAACTGCAGCTGTGAATCAGACTGTCTGTATTATCTGTATCATCTGATTGTTAATCCGCAGTGATTTCACGACAAAGAGATACATCATGCAGGGCGATGCGCTACGTTCTTGATTTTCCAAACTTTGAAGACAGACTACAAATTTGCAGAGCACGTGCCTACCTCAGTGTTAACGCAAACACACAACATCCACTGCATAGTGAAATTAGGAAGGTGAAGGGCATTAGATTAAAAAGAGGAAGGTCGTGGATGGGTCAAGCCGAAGACATTCTTCAACAGGCGTATTCACTGGAAGACTTAGAATCTGGCGAGGAGTGGGTACAAGTACCAACAGATTTCTGTACGTCCTTTTCAGTTTGCATCCAACTAGACAGACAAATGCAGACAAGAAAATCCGGCTTCTGTGGAAGCGGATGTACAAGCGTTGATTTTCGAGAATTTGATAGACGGTGATGCTGTCATCTACACAGATGGGTCGGTCGTCCGACATGTGAGAAGCTCATGGGTCTTCACGGCGCGGGCCGGAGGGAGAATTGTGAAGGAGGACTCTGGTGCTTTTGTTGAGAACACAAGTAGCCTGACTATGGAAGTTAAGGCAGTAAGTAAAGCAATAACATGGCTCGAGACACATTCAATAGGGTATGTTTCCTTAGCGACTCAATGAGCATGCTCAAGAGGATAGATATGGGGTGGATCTGAAGAGAGTGGCTTCTGTCTCTGGAGCGGTCTCGGCTGGCAAAGATTAGTTTCATCTTCGTGTCAGGACATGCGGGAGTACGAGGAAATGAGCGGGCTGTCAAGCTCGCAGGTAAAGCTAAAGTGGGGGGGGGGGGGGGGGGGTGGGGGGGAGGGGGGGGCGGGATTTGCTGAGGAGGGGATCCGAGCACTTATGGACTGAATGGTTCGATGTGCAATGAGGATGATCTGTCGACTAACTAACTAATTGTCATGGGAGACATGAATGCAAACGTTGGAAAAAATAAATATAAACAGATAATAGGGCAATATGGTATGGGAAACAGAAACGACAGAGGAGACCGACTGATACAGTTGTGTGAAGAAAACAATCTTATTGTTTGTAACTCATTTTTCCAACATAACCCTTGGAAGCCGGCTTCGTGGCTTAGAGGTTATGACTTTTCTCCGTAATCTCGTATACTCTCGTCGGTGACGTGATGACGGTTCGAATCAGCAGTGGTTCGAATCGCATCGGTAATTTACGGGGTATGTGAGCCGGCCGCTCAGAAAGCAATGGCAAACTACTGAGCGTAATCTTGCCAAGAAATCAACATACAGCTGAAAGATGCTGGTGTTGACAGCAATGTTCTGTAAAGGATATGCACAAAACAAAAAAAAACAAAAAAAAACCTTGGAAACTGTATACGTGACAAAGCCCTAAAGACAGAAGAAGAAACCAAATCAACTACATTATGGTTAGAAATAGATTTGAAAACAATGTTAAAAATGCCAAACGATACCCTGGGGCTGATATCAACTCTTGCCACAATCCTGTAGTCTTAAAATTACAAATACAACTTAAAAACCCAGGAATAAGGACATCGAAGACACCTCAATTAGATATATCGGCGTTGAAACAAACAGAAATAAGTCAACTATAGCTGGTTGAAGTAAAAAATAAAAGATATAATGGGCTAATCATTGAAAGTATGGAACAATATAGACGAGAAAATCCTGAGGATAAAATTAATACAAAATGGGGAAGTGTAAAAAACAGTACATATTGCAAATACCAACTTGCGAGTGAAGGTAAATAAGATAAAAACAATTAGGATAACCGATGAAATCTTGAGTAAGATGACTCAAAGAAAGAAAGCAAAGAACACTCCAGAGTATATATTAATAGATAGATAAATACGTCACATGTGCAGATTTGCCAAAGAGGAGTGGTTGCAGAAACAATGCAAAGAAATAGAGGATCTGGAAATAAAACACAACTGGAAAGAATTACATGAACATATAAAAAGATTTACAAAGAAAAAACATAATATAACAGGAAATGGATGTATCAGAGGAACAAATTGAGAAATTATAATTAATAACACTGACATAATAAAAAGATGGACAGAGTACACAGAAGATTTATTCTGGGGCAACAGGGTAAATACATCAACATTGTATAATACACAAGATGGATCACAATTATTAAAGGCTGAAGTAGAAAAGGCTACTGAAAAGATGAAAGAAGGAAAGGCTGCAGGTCCTGACACGATAAAAACAGAGATTATAAAATCCTTATCCAGCTCTGGCATTGATATTATCACAGAATTATGTAATGTTATCATTGGCACCTTGCCGTCTTGACAGACGATAGTTTGTGCTTTAAAAAGGCATAATAACTATTACCTATGGCGGTAGCGAATGTGACTGATAAGGCCAATTCGCGCTGTAAATGTCCGTTCACAGAGGGTGCATGTGAACACGTGGTCATTTCCACCATCATGCACCATCTTACGTCTCACACGCTCGGTGTGTGACTTATCTGCAATAATTTTCTCATTTGTCTTTACTCCATTTCTGATCTTTGCTCTCCATGCAACACTCTCAGCGGCGACTTGCTCCCACTGTGCATTATCAATGCCTGTATCAGTCATGTCCCGCTTACACACATCTTTGTATCGTAGTAGAGGCCGACCCTGAGATCCCTTACCCATCTGTAATTCACCAAAAAAGATGTCCTTTGGTATTCTACCATCATCCATCCTCCTAAGATGTCCTATCCATCTAAGTCTACGAAGACTGAGCATGGAATAAACCGTCACACAACCTGATCTTTCCAATACTTCAGTATTTGTGATTTTGTCTTGCCACTTATACCAAGAATTCTTCGCAGACACCGCATATGAAAGCTGTTTAAACGTTTCTCTTTGTGTGAGTAAGTTGTCCAGGTTTCACTGCCATAAAGAAGAGTACTAAGGACTCACGCTTGATAGACAAGGACTTTTGTTTTGGCAGTAACTTCCTGTTCTCCCAGACTATTTTTCTTAACCTGTTCATTGTTGTTGCTGCCTTATCAATCCGGATGTTGATTTCCTGATTTAGAGATAATTTGCTATTTACCATTGATCCTAGATATGTAAAATGGTCTTCCATCTCTAGTTCGGCGTCGTCAATAAAGATTGATGGTACCCCATGTGCACCTTGTGACATAATCTGTGTCTTCATTTTGCTAATTGTTAAACCAAATTCAGAACAAGCATTGGAGAATGCAGATAGTAGACATTGCAATTCTTCCTCAGAGTGGGTCGTAACTGCAGCATCATCTGCAAAAAGCAATTTTCTGATCAGTAACCTCCTAATTTTTGTCTTGGTCTTCAATCTCTGAGCATTGTAGAGGCCGCCATCTGAGCGTGAGTGAATGTATATACCACCATCCTGATCACGAAAGGCATATTTCAGTAGAAGTGAAAAGTATATTCCAAAGAGAGTGGGAGCTAGTACACAACTTTGCTTAACTTTACTCTTGATTTCAAACTCGTCAGAAGTTGCACCATCAAACTTGATTATACCCTTCATGCCTGCGTGGAACGATTCCACAATTGACAGAAGAGTTGGTGGGCAGCCAATCTTCTTTAGTGCATTGAACAGACCTTCACGACTGACCAAATCAAATGCCTTTGTGAGGTCGATGAAGGAAATAAACAGTGGTTGATTCTGTTTACGGCATTTTTCTTGTATTTGTTGCAATGAGAATATCATATCAATGGTAGACCGGTTCTGTCGAAAGCCACACTGTGATTCGGGGTAGACTTGATCTCCTAGGACTTGAAGTCTGCGCAGAACAATTCTGGCAAATACTTTTCCAACAATACACAGAAGTGAGATACCCCTATAGTTGTTGCAGTCGCTCCGATCGCCATTGTTCTTGTACTGTGTTATGATGCTTGAATCTTTGAAATCCTGTGGGACTTGTCCTTCTAACCAGCATGGCTCTATTAGCTGGTGGATCTGTACAGTGAGAGTGTCTTGCCCACTCCTGACAACCTCTATTGGAAACCCATCCTAACCTGGAGCCTTGCCAAAGGCAAGTTCATTTATAGCACACTTTACTTCTGTTATGGTGAGAAGTGTGTCCGCATGGTCAAGAGTTGGTAGAGCCTCTATGGCGTTGAGGGCATCATCCGCTAGTTTGGTCTCTCAATGGTGCACTTCTTTTGATCACTGGACCATAGGCTTTCTTTATTTCTTCATACATGCTTCGGATGTTTCCCTTATCACTTGCGATTTGAATGGACTCACATAACTTGATCCAATAATCATTTGCACACTGCCTGCCAGCCTTTTGCACATCCTTCCTAGCTTGCTTTAGCTCACTCAGAGTGTTACGCGTTGGTATTTCCTTGTTTCTTAAGAGAGCTATCTTCTTCTTATCAATCAAGGACTGCAGAGTCTGGCTTTTTGCCTCAAACCAGTCCTGCCTCTTATGATCCACAGTGCCGTAAGCCCCTACGACAGTTTTATAAAGAGTTTCCTTAAGTTGACCCCACTTTTCATGTACTGTACAATTGTCTGGTGTATCAGTGAAAGCGTCTTCAAGTTGCTGTTGAAATTGAAAGCACTTTTCAGGATCGTGAGTGTTAATAATATTAATCATGGGGCTAGATTTGTGTTTAGCTGTGTAGATTCCCTTTGGTCTCAGTGTTAACCTTGCAACAACCAAAGAGTGATCCGTATCACAGTCAGCACTGTGGTAACTTCGAGTCAATGATATATGGTTCAGATGTTGTCTCCGTGTGATGATGAGGTCCAGCTGGTGCCAATGGCAGGATCTTGGGTGTTTCCATGTGACCTTATGCAGCTCTTTTGTTTTAAAAATGGAGTTTGTAATACATAGGTAATTTCTGGCGCAATGCTCCAGCAGCCTTTGCCCATTTTCATTCATGCGACCGATGTTGTATTTTCCAAGGCACACTGGCCATGAATTCGAGTCCTTGCCCACACGAGCATTGAAATCACCGAGCATATAAATGCAGTCAGATTTTGGAAATACCTTGATCACGGAGTCTAACTCCTCATAGAACGAATCCTTCACATCATCAGAGGAATCGAGTGTCGGTGCATATGCAGTAATAATGGTGGCAAAACCACAAGAGGTTGCCAAGCGCAGGGATGATAGTCTTTCATTTCCTCCTGCTGGAATTTCAATCATTCCCAGTAGCGAATTCTTCACTGCAAAGCCCACACGGTGTTGCCTTTTTCAGCCTGCCCTCTACCCTTCCAAAAAAAAAGGTGTAATTGTTTTCTCTGAGTGACCCTTCTTCAGCGAGGCGAGTCTCCTGCAGGCCAGCAATATCAATGTTAAGACAACTGAGTTCGGCATCAATCACAGCCGTTTTTTTCACATCGTTAATATTGGTCAAGACAGTAGATAATCCTGGACACATGGTTCTCACGTTCCAGGTTGCAAGCCGTAGCTTGAGGTTTCTATTTTTCTTTTTATTAGTACCTGGTGCATTGGTTTTACAGCCTGCGATTCAGATTTTGTCCTAGCCCCAAGCACCCATTGAAGCAGGCAGGCTGTGGCGGATCAGCACCCAAGTGGTCGGGTGCTGCCCAGCTCGATTAAATAGCAACATCTCAGATGATGACACCGCTATCAGAGGCTTTAAAACCAATAGAAGAGATCCCTATCAGAAACAAGAGACGGGCATTGCAGTTTATATTTCTAACTCGCTTAATGCCCACCGTAGGCTAGATTTTGAAACCTGTGAGATTGAGTGTGTATGGCTTGAGGTTAAGCTTCAAAATCGCATACCCCTAGTAGTTGGCTATCTTTATCGAAACCCCAATGCAGGAAATATCTGGTATGAAAAATTCACCACTATGATGGATGTAGTCTTTAGTAATGCTAGAGAAATAATACTGCTAGGCAACTTCAACATAGACACTAACAAATCAAACAAAACATTGGGAAAACATAATAGAGTCATATAACTTCCAACAGTTAGTCAAACAAGCCACTAGAATAACAAATTCATCTGCAACACTTATAGATCATATCTATACTACGTGTGCTGACAACATCACAGAATGTACTGTACCTATTAATGCAATGAGCGATCACTACCCAGTATGTTGCACGTGGTCGAAAAGAGGTACCAAAACTCCCAAACACAAACATATAAGTATAAAATATAGAAATTACAAAAACTTCAATCAGATGCCTTCTTACAAGACTTGCTCAACTCATCTCTGGACGATGCTTACCAGCTTCCTGACCCAGATGATGCTCTGGAGCACTGGCTGAGGACCTTTCTAAGCGTATTTGATAAGCATTTAAGGAAGTTCGTGTTAAACATCACACTAAGTCCCCGTGGATCACACAGGAGGTAGTTGAACTTATGAGAGACCGGGACAGGGCACATAAAAATAGAGATCTAACTAAGTACCGTAGTCTGAGAAACGAAGTTCAATATGTTATTCGAAAGGAATAGAAAAACTATTTTAAGAACTTAATCATAGATAAAACCAACACTAAAGATATATGGAAAGCAATTAATACCTTGACAAACAAACACAAATCATCACAATCGTTACCATCAAATCAGGTTACATGTGATCAATTCAGTAGTTTCTTTCAGTCTGACATAAACCAACTGAAGGCCGCAATACCAGATGTGCCTCATGACATATCTTTATTATCATCATTCTGTGAGAGCAAATGCTATGGAGACATTCCCATAAACATACCGCTAATGACGACCACTGAAGTATTTACTCATCTCAGTAGCCTAAAAAACAATAACTCATCAGGACTAGATGGAATCAGTAATCGGATCCTTCGCTATGCTGCACCGGCGATCTGCGAGTCACTAACTTTTATATACAATCAATGTCTCACCAAAGGTCACTTCCCATCAGTCTTTAAAATCGCTAAAATGTATCCTCATTTAAAAGCTGGTTCATTAGACGATTGTATCATGAGTAATTATAGGCCAATTTCCATATTATCCTCTTTATCCAAACCGCTAGAAAAGCACATCCACAAAACAACACTAGAGCACTTAGTTCGCCACAAACTTATAGCTGACAGTCAGTCAGAATTTCGGCCAAAATATTCCTGCCATACGGCCCTAGCATGATAGAAAACTAGCATCAAAATATTAACGACAATACTCTATGTGGAACGATGTTTATAGACTTTAAAATAGCATTCGATATGATAGATCATACTATCCTAATTAAAAAACTAGAAACAATGAAAGTAAGCTTTAATATAGTGACATTAATAAACTCATTCTTATTAGACAGAAAACAAGTAGTATCACACAATAAATCTCTATCCCAAGCTATTACCATTAATATTGGAGTACCTCAGGGGTCTATACTTGGCCCTTTGTTATTTGCCTTTTATATAAATGATCTTCCCTTATATCTGTCATCGTCCTGCGATTTATTTGCAGATGACTGCACAGCATATACACACGCTATTGATCGTAATGTGCTAGAATTATCCTTGCAACAGGAAATAAATAGGGTAGTTAACTGGAGTCATGCAAACCGCATGCAAATTAACATTTCTAAAACAAAATCTATGTTAATAGGCACGAGGCAAAGACTTCACACTCTAAACTCGCAGGGAACTCTTCAGCTGCACATTGGTAGCACACCTATAGAAAGTGTAACTGAGCACAAGGCACCGGGTCTTATCATAGATCAAAATCTATCCTTTAATTCCCATGTTCATGCTCTAGTTAAACAAATAGCCAAAAAAATATACCAACTTGCCAAAATTAAAAACTTCCTCGACGAAAACACAAGAAAGATATTCTATACTTCCCACATACAAACACATATTGATTATTGCTCCAAAATCTGGGATGGATGCTCCAAATCAATAACAAAACGCCTTTATTCGCTCCAGAAAAGGGCAGTGAGTCTAATCAATGGTGATAAGTTTACAGACAATTCTAACCTACACGAACGTCTTCAGTTACTGCCACTCCCCAAACGCCTACTTTTTAATAAGGCTAAACTAACTCACAAAATCCTATTTCAAAATGCCCCAAGCTACCTTTGGCCATTGTTTAAATATAACGCAAGACATAGTGAAAGACTAAATATACTTCATGTCCCTAAACCTAGGATAGACTTATATAAAACAAGCTTAGCATACTCTGCCACTCAGTTGTGGAATAATCTTCCACAAGAAATCAAAGACACCACCAATCATTATACATACAGTCGCAACCTGTTTGAACACTACCTCAAAACAGACTACATGCCCCCTTAAAAAAACAAACAGCAACAAAGACAATAATAATGGTAAATTATCTCGAACGACAACTAGCCACAAAGAAAAAAACAAAAAACATTCCCATATGTGTGGCACGTTACACCCGCCTTGGGTATTTATGATGCCCATGTTAAACATTGCCTCAACGAGTCAAGTATTATTGATTATTTTTCATGTGTTTTAATGCTTATTGTTCTTTTGTTGTCAAAGAATTGCTTCATAAGAGATGTTGAATGAAAGAATGTATGAGAGGAAATAGAGAAGAAGGGCAGAATGTCAGACGGGCCTGCGTGCCCAATTCTTAACCCTTTGAAAATAAAGATTTTCGTTCGTTCGTTCTTTTTCGTTCGTTCATCTTGCACGCGATCTGGTCAACACACCTTCATTCAATCATCTTTGCACCAGATAATCACTGGCATCTAGCACCCCATGGCATTACATTAGACAGCTAAAGTTTTCTACAGGATAGTTAGTCAGCCCGAAACTCAACCCTTCTTGGTCGCCTCTTTCGACAAGCATGGTAAGTTTCAGTGTTACCATCCTTTGCTTTCCTTAACACCCTCGGTAGTTAAACAGTTGTTGCATATCCTGTGCAGGACGTAGCAGTCAAATCCAGCATTTGTTGGTTGTTTACGATTACTGGACAAGTTTTACGTTCAGTAGTTTACCATTGCTTTCTGAACGACCGACAATCATACCATTGTATAAAAATCAACGCAGGATGGTCTGCATCCAAATTGCCCGCAGCTGTGTTTCGAAAGCGGTATGCGGGATTACGAATTGCATCCGCAACCCCTTCGCCACAGAGAGTATTGAAATAAATTAAATATGAATTATAAGAAGAGATTGGAGGTTTCAGACGGTAGAGGGACCGGGAGCCATATCTTCGACACCTAGAAACATGTTTGAGAAATGCAATGGGTATAATGTAGTTCTTGATACTTCTTTCGTAGACTACTTTAGGGCATCAACTGTGTTCGACATCAGAAATTGTGCAAAATAAGAGTAAATATTGAGTTTCCAGCATATTAATCCACTTGATTGAGCTATTATATCATGAACGTCAAGCAGCTGTCATGTTAGCCGGTGAAACACCCATCTGCTCTAAGATACAAGTGCTAGTAAGGCAGGGCTTCGTTGTTTCTCAATGTCGCTTCTACACTTGTAATGAAAATGTAATGACAACTAATAAGTCCAGGGTCATTTTTGATCTTATCATCATTGATAGAATCCGAATAGCAAAACTCATCTCAGATAGATGATATTCTGCACAGGAACAACCCACAGCAGCTGCATATCGGCCCAGCACAACACTGCCCGGATGAATTGGCGATCGAGTGTGGTGGAGTATGACAAGCATGGCCAAAATCAAAGCCGATGCCGAATCCACTCTGAATAAGATCCCTACAGAAAGAAAACAAATAAAGCTGCTGAAAAAAAAAAAATAAGACTAAAAACCAGCCAACTCTTAACAGATAACACTGGTAGTGAGTTCATCTAAGGAAACAAACAACCTGAACTCAAGACACATGCAACACAAACAACGACACACACACATAGACACACACAACGACACACACAACGACACACACAACGACACACACAACGACGACACACGCAGAACAAAATACAGCTAGAATCATCCTCCAAATGCACGAAGAAGCCGTATAAGTGTGATAGACTAAAGCAACAAGGAAACAAGGCAGTCAGACAGCTAATCAAATCACCGAACCACATACAACAAAGGAAATAAGTCAAGAAGCCAAATTTCGAAACACGAACATAGAAAAGATAAAACATAAAGGCCCCAAATATAGCAAGTCTACAATACAATAGTTGAACTGAGCCAAAACAATCTTCCCCAAAGAAGCGACAAGAGGTGATCCTTCTAGGAATCGTCATTAAGAGCGCTGAAAGTAACTTTGAATATGATTTACAAGAAGTACAGGCAGGTTTCAAGCAGTATTGAGGAACCAGGGACTATATCTTCAACAGAAAAACCACCTTTGATAAATGCATATATTACAATGCAGATCTTACAATGTAGAGATATGCGGGTGAGTGCTCGGCCTCAGCTAGCAGAAGTGGAATGAAGACAATGCAGACTGTCTCAGGTTGGGACTGAGCAGCTAAACAATGCAGCCCCTTACGCCCTCCATCGAACAGTGGTAACATGGTGGTTAGTACTCCTGTCTACCAAGACAATAGTCCCGGTTTAATCCACAGAAGAGGTAGGGTTATTTTTTGTTTTTCATCATTACCGATCTGGGGTCGACCTAACTTGATAAAAGTAGGTGCCAGAGAACTTTCAAAATATTTTATTGGAAGGAAGGAACGAACGAACGAACAGACTTTATTTTCAAAGGGTAACAAATTGGGAACGCAGGCCCGTCTTACATTCGGCCCTTCTTACATTCGGCCCTTCTTACATTCGGCCCTTCCAATCACTCATCTTTCTTTCATCAACTGCATATGAAAAAACATTGTCACATGAATTTTGTACCGACGGACGGACGGACGGACCGACGGACAGACAGACAGACAGACAGACAGACAGATAGACGGATGGACAGACGGACGGACGGACGGACAGACCGACAGACTGATCTTAAGACTTACAGAGTGGGCGCGTTAATGCAGTAACTAGTAGAATGCGCTAATAATGATATAATCGTGGTCGGTCGAGTATTCTACACAATGTCCGCCGTCGGCTAAGTGAGGGAAAGACTGGCCACATGTTCCTCCGCGTATTTAGGCCTACAAAAGGTGACGGTCCTGGCACATCACAGACCCATAACAAATTCCTGCTTTGGGACATGTTGTTAATGACTTGGCAAATGTTTAGAGCAAAATACAATACAATTTTTCAATGTGAGACCTCACCATCAACACGAAATTCTTTTAGCAATAGGACGCCGTGAAACAAATTGTCAAAGTGCGCTAAGGAAATTGATGACATAATATATAATCATCATTGTCGGATGTTTTGGGAAAATCTCAAAGAGACAGAGGAAAGCTATAGTTCCTCTTTCCCAGTGTGATCCTCCCCGTTGTAATTATGCTAGCCTTCAATGGCTCAATTGTTTGAGTCCATAAATAGAGTCCCAGAGAACCAAAGAAGTCCCCAGGCTGAATAATAATAATATTCTTGTGGATGTTTCTTGCCTCTCCTCTCTCAGCTAAATAATTAATATCTAGGGTATATTAATTAATGACAAGGATAACATAAACAATCAAGAAATTCTATCAACACTCAAGAATGGAAATGAAATCTCTTCATCTCTCTCTCTCTCTCTCTCCCTCCCCTCTCTCTCTCTCTCTCTCTCTCTCTCTCTCTCTCTCTCTCTCTCTCTCTCTCTCTCTCTCTCTCTCTCTCTCTCTCTCTCTCTCTCTCTCTCTATATATATATATATATATATATATATATATATATATATATATATATATATATATATACACAAGAGAATATTTGTGTGTTTGTTTTTTGTGTCCTTTATGCGTTCCCGAACAGTCCATCCGATTGAGATAAAATTTTGTACAGATGTTCTCACTCCCGCGGATCCAACTGAAATAGTTAGTTTAAAAACAGTTTTGTACGTAATAAAACAACATTAAAAGGAAAGACGTATAATTAAAATATTGCAAGGGGACGTAACAAGAGAAGTTATATCAAGGGACATTACGTTTAGTAGTATTGCTATATTATGTAATTTAAATAGTTGTTATATTTTTCTTAAGGTTTTATGAAATGTTTAAAGAAGTTATCTACAGTTATATGCGTTATAAACAAAGTGATAAAACCTTTAAGGCATCTTCAAAGTCTTCATAAAAATAGTGAATCTATATTAGATACGTAAAAATGTTCTAACTCATTTATTTTATTTCTCTTCGACATCACATTAAATGTTTTATTCTTCTATTACTACACTGAATAATGTATTTTTTTTTGGATAGAAAGTTAGTTTCATATCCTATGAAGTACGCCGCAGTCAACCCAGCATTTATTGGATGTTCGTGATATCTTGGCAAGTTTAAGTTCAGTAGTTTCAGGTTGCCCTTGACAGTTCTCTTCCAATATTTTGGCCATATACCATATTTCCATGTCTTCTACTATCTTCCACTATTCTACTATATAGATATACAAGAGAATGTTTGTTTCTTTGTGTGTCCTTTATGCGTTCCCGAACGGTCCATCCGATTGAGATGAAATTTTGTACAGTTGTTGTTCTCACTCCCACGGATCTAACTGAAATAGTTAGTTAGTTTAAAATCAATTTTTAGATACATTTAGATCAGATACAAGTTATATAAGGAGAGAAGATTGCGTATTCAATAACTCAGGAGGAGATCCTCACGAGAGAGGAGTAGGAATTTTAGTAAAACGAAATTTAGAGGAAAATATAAGTGGATTCTGGACTCATAAAGATAGAATGATATTTCTCAAAATTACGGCAAGACTGTTCAACATAGTAGTTCTTCATACATATGCTCCAACAACTGTTTATAGTGATGAACAGCTAGAAGAATATTATGAAGACCTACAACAAACACTGAAAATTGTAAAATCATCATAGGGCCTACAACAAACACTGAAAGTTGTAAAATTATCAGATGTCCTATTTATCATGGGACAACCATGATCCTATTTGGTTCCCATCCCTTTACCTAGCTCATGTATGGCTCCACGAATACCGCTTGTGTAAGGCGGTGGCCACCTGCCACCCTTGCAGCATATTGGTGGAGAAAGGCAGAACCAGGCAGCACAAGTCAATGGTCAAGACTTCCCAGTATGACAGTACAGGGCAAGATGTGGTGAGTAAGATAAGGGGCGACAAGTGCAGAAAGATTCCGGGCAAGAAAAACAGCTGGGAGCAGCCACCTTGGTGGAATTTTGAGGTGGAGAAGGCCTGGATGGATAAGCGTAGTGCTGTAAAGAAATGGCAAAACGCCAAGAAGAACAGAGTTGCCCATCCTGGTCCCTGCATGCACTTAGAAAGAGAGATGCACACAAAAGTAAGCTATTTAAAAAAAAAACTGGTTAAGGTGGTTAAAGGTGAAAAAAAAAATGGCAGAGATATGTCAAAGAGTAAGCACAATCAAGTCACTGAAATTGTTCTGGCGACTACATAAAAGCATGAGTGGGGTAGTCAAGAATAGGAGAATTTCTTACTTCCAAGGTGCTGACCTCATCTGGCAGAGAGGACTGACGAGAACAAGGGCAAAGCCCTCTTCGAACGCTATCTAGAGCAGATCAACCAGACAGACATGAGAGCTGACATCTTGCCAAGGAAGTCACCTCAGACAGGTGAAAGGCCCAGAACATTTCGGACGAAGACACAGTGACAGTGAAAGAAATCAAGGATGTGCTTCGACGATAAAAAAAAAAAAAACAGCACTCCTTGGCCAGATGGCATAAGATATGACGACATCAATAGGTGTACCGACAATGAGCTAGAGAAACTAGCAGACATGTACAACAACAGTATAGGGAGTGCTAGCATCAAGGAGGAGTGGTTAAACAGCTATCTGATTCCCTCGCCGAAGCCAGGCAAAGACAAAAATTCAGGGATATCGAGTAATCACCACGCAGAATACAATAGGCAAGCTGCTGGAGAAGTTAACTGCCAGAAAATTATCAAGTCAGCTAGAGAAGCAAGGTGTTTTCCCACCTACTCTGGGAGGGTGCCGTCCCAAAAGAGAAACCTGGACCAATGCAGCAGTTTTTGCCCATGATGTTTATGAAGGTTTCCACTCAGGCATTGAAACCTTTGCTGCAGCGATTGATCTCGAGGATGCGTACAACAGAGTACCATTGGATTTTTCTAGTGCTTCAGCTTGTTGAACTCAAGATAAGTCCGTTCCTCCTTAGATGAATCACTGCATCCCTCTGCCAACGGAAAGTAGTTGTTAGATGTGGCAGTTGGACTTCGGAACCAACAACAATATATCCTGGCCTACCACAGGGATCACCATTATCTCCGGTGCTGTTCAACGTGTACACAGTGAGAATCACCAGCGAGCAGATCACTGGACCGGGGAGGACATTGTCATATGTCGTAAGTAATCCTTTATTACTTTAGTGTCGTCCCTGGAGTGAGGGGAATCAACACCCACATTTTTATTAACCCAATATTATTGTCCTAGAGAAACCACCAGACTCCGTCCACAAAACTCCGTCAGTCTGCAGACACCTCTTTCTTATTCTCACTCACCCCTAGATCATGCCCCCTCTCACTCTTCCCCAACACAACATACTCAACAACTCTAGCTTTAACAAATAAATACAAAATAATTTATTAAAGCAAAGAGTATGTGTGTGAGAAGTGTGTGTGTGTAATGTGTAGAATGTATGTCGAATTCTAGTGCGTCTGTAGATTCAGAGCAGCAGATCAGGAGCCAAGTCAGATGATCATCATAGCAAGGGTACGCCACAGCATGATAGCTTAGTACGTGAACACCTCACCCATTGATGCGTCTCTTCTTCCAGACGTTGACTTTCTCCGGGATCCACTGGGTCGACTAGATGCATGATCCTCCGAAAAATAGTTATTGTAGAACCTTAATCGTGGATCTGTCACTCACTGTAAAGACTAAGGTCCCTATAACTCAGATAAGTACGGATCTCTATACCGTAAAAACTAGGTTTCAATGTCACAGGTCTCACATTTGTTCTAATCCATTTTCATAGATTGTCACACACAAACGGTTCTAAAGTACTTCTTCACTGTACTAAATTATTCCACGAGAACGCCATGTTCAATGTTCTTTTCTATTCACTAGTGTTCAGTGGTATGTGGTGAGGAAACGAGTATCACCCAACCTGGGTGAATCCCTATTGTGAATGAATCGTTTATGTTTTGCTCAACTGAGCCAGTTTCGTATGGACCCTCTGGATCCTAGGCCTAGCATAAACAGTGCTGACTGTACTTTCTTCTGGGTATTTATTCATCTTATAAAATAAAGTGAATGTTCATTTGACGTTCTTCTTAATGAGAGTTGACCTCCATCAAACCCAGTGTAGAGCTTCCTCATAGACGTAGGGGAACCTGTTAGAGAAAGAGACCACATCTAGTGAAGGCCGTCTGATACTTATCCCTACTAGCTGAATGTAGGCCTACTGCCTTGCTCAGAGATTTATCAGTGAACTAAACTCTGTCATGGATCAGAGTGGCTCATCACCTCAATCTGAACAGGTTAAGACAAGGAAAGACCAATAGACATAGTGCAGAACCCCAGTAGACACCCCACTGGAAGATCCCACTATTGGACATTTCCCCCATCTCCCAACCCACTACACTATTCTCACCAGCAGAGCTAATTCTTACGTCACTCTAGCTAGTTTTAACAAGGCTACTGCTTATATTAATTAGGCCTAAATATACTATCTATAATACCTTATGCAACACCGCATCACTCCTGGATGGCATCTACAACTTGCCATAAAGACATATGTTATTTAATGTTAATTAAATCGAACACATTAGATGCTCTCCGAATTTCCTAACAGCGGTACAGAAACACGTCAGCTCAAGACAACGTTCTTGTCCACACTACTGTACTGTCAGAGTCTAAAGTATTGCCAGCAGAGATGCAGGGACATCGTTACGCCCGCCAGGCGAATAGTCCCTAGCGGGGATGCTGTAACATCGTTACGCCAGCCAGGCGAGTATTAGTTACCTGCCTGCGAGGTTGCCGGCTGACGAGACAGCCAGCGGTCAGGCAAGGACAAAGCAGGACGCACGCAGGCCTCGTGAAGCCACTTCAGGTGGGCAGGCGCGTTGCGAGAAATAGCCAGACAGCTCTGGGACTCGGACTCGACTGGACGTATGATGGGAGAAAGGCTTGTGTAGTTCTGTGGCCCGAAAGTCGAGTGCTTGTACATCTTGTGAGACTGATTGTAAGCTGTGGGTTGCTTGTAAGTGTATTGTTATAACTTATGTATTGTGATGATCATCTCTAGATCGTGATCTGTAAATAAACCCATCGAAACTTCGCGTCGTTGAGTCTCAAGTCAAATCACGTTGTATTTGTACTGTCTCACATGTGTTAGGTTAACGAGCCAGGTTTAAGACCCTGACATGTGTGGACGTGGTGGCATTCGTCCGGCTTTAAAATGAACGTGGTTTAAGTAATTAACATTTAAAACCTAGATTTGTGAACCTAGAAATTTTTGTCCAACTTTAGAGTGCATTTAAATGTGATTGTGAATGCTCATTTTGATATATATTATTACATTGTCTAAACATGGAGACTAAATGTGAACGTACAGTGCATACATATTGTTTGATCTTGTAAACGTGTAAAACATTTGTGATTGTGGAACTTGTCACCGTTTTGACCTTGTCGACATTGTGAAGTTGTCGCCATTGTGACCTTGTCGCCATCTTGTAAACTTGATGTCTATGTCCTTACTGAATGTCATCTTGATGTAAGTGATGTGTCATCAATGTTGTAGAGTGTTGAGATATAGTTAGATTGTCTTTGTAAAGTGAGTTGTGTAAAGCAGAAAGTTTCGGAAAGAAAGTGACTTGTGATTTTGAAAAAAAAAATTGTTGACGGACAACATTACGACCTACAATTACACTCAACGCCATACAAACCTAATCAAAACTTAGTGACAAGCATACACACCACATCAAACAGACGTTAATTTATTTCCTCCAAAAACAAAGCAGGTTTTCTGTGCCATCTGAAACCCTTGCCCGTAGAGGTCATTTGTGTTTTGAAGTAGCGACCCTACAGTTCCTAGCCCAAATTTCAACCGTTCTTCACCGCATCCAGGACACTTGAGTATATTTTTCTTTCTATATACTTTCGGATGCAAATTTAGGCAAATATTGTAAATAGAACACAATTGTAAATTGTTCACTTTACTAACAACTTGTAACAAATTGTGTGTCTGATATTTCATTTGCATTTTCCATCATGTCTTCATTAAATGATTTCATCGATATGGGTTTAAAATTAAAGTTAACAGGTGACGAGTTGACAAAGTGGAGTGAAAGGAAATACTCTGAATACCTCCTAGTACAGGAAAAAGCTAATGAACGCGATGAAAGAGCAGCTGAAAGAGCTGCCAAGCAAGTAGAGGCAGAAACAGCTTTAAAGCAAGCAGAGGCAGCAACCGCAGCAAAACAGACAGAACTAGAACTATCTGCAAAGACAAAACAAGCTGAGTTAGATATTGAACTCAAGAAAGCTGAGATAGCAGCTCAGAGTAAACGGGAAGAGCTGGAAGTGCAACTAAAAATCAAACAACTTGATACTGAGACTGCTATAAACAAAGAGTCCAAGAAATCTGAGAGACTGGAGAAAGAAAACCAGTACAAGAAATATCAAGGTATCGTAAGAAATTATACCTCGGGTGACTGCATTGCAGCCTTCACCCAAAATTTTGAGACTTTAATGGACCATTACCAGGTCCCATTGTCTGAATGGAATATAATTTATATGAGAAGTTTATCAGGGGAGCCTCTGAAAGTCATAGAGACTATCCCCAAAGACCTCAGAAAAGATTACCATTATCTAAAATCAAAGATTATGGCACATTTTATGTTAGATGAGGCAGGTTACAGAGAACAATTCAGCAAGTTGAGCCCCAAACCGACTCAAACGTTCTCTGACTACCTATGCTTAGTCCGAGATATATTTACCAAATGGACTTCAGCAGCTAAAATTGATAAGAACTATCAAAAGTTAGAAGATCTTATCATTAGAGATAAAGTCATTTCATCTATTCCATCAGCATTTTCAAAGTTTTTGCAAGAGAATGAATGTATGAATGTAGAGCAGATTGAGAGGCGTGGTTCGGCTTATTACACAGCCAACAAACATTGTTTTGCCAGTGAAGCTATTGAAACCAATTTTGTAGCATCGGCTAACTATGACAAACCCTATAGTAGGCAAAAACCTTATAAGCCTACATCTGAGAAGTACAACCATTGTAACTATTGTAGATTTTCACATCATCAAGGTGAGATGTGCGACAAGAACCCCGCATATCTTACATATTTACAGAACATCGTAAACAGACAAGATAAAGAGCGTAAATCCTTTAGAAATTTGCGTAAATGTTTCCTCTGTAAGGCGTATGGACATTATCGCCATGATTGTAAAGGTAGGCAAATGACCAAGAAAGCCAATGCCGCCTTATTTGATAGTTCATCATCAGATGAAGAACAATCAGAGAAACACCCTATGAACTCAGCACAGGCTTTTGATATGTTTAACGCAAATAAATGTACTGTTTGTAATACCTTTTATGAAGATGGTATTTTAACATGCGGCCACTCCATTCCTATTGCCAATGAAGAAGCTAATTTGGTAGTAGACTCCAAAGGCAGAATAAACATCCATCAAGGATATGTGAATGGCAAGCCTGCTACAGTCCTTCGGGACACGGGAAGTTCATTGATTGGACTGAAGAGAACGTTCATAATGCCTACAGACTATACAGACAGGCACATAACATGCAGAACATTCTCTGGCAATATTGAAAAGTACCCACTAGCATGGGCATATATTTAAACACCTTTCCTCACTGGGAAAGTAAAATGCGCAGCATTAACAAACCCGGTGTGTGATATTATAATTGGAAATTTACCAGAGGTGAATGATATGCCTCATGACATAACATCTCTTTGCATTAATGAGATCACAACATCACCATCAAATGTCATCATTGATAATGTTGTACCACCTAATGAATGTATGGTAGCTAATGTAGCACTAAGATCTCATGACATCATTGATAACACTGTTTCATCACCATCTGATATCATTGAATGTGTGAACGCAGTAACCAGATCTACTGCTAGAATGCAAGATGAAATTAATCAAACTGAGGCTATAGAAATGCTTAGCCCAGTATTACTACCTCCTAAAACCATGAAGGAGACTTTTGTAACAGCCCAAAAGGCTGATCCTTCATTGTCAAAATATTTTAATCTGATCGGCCAAAAGCCAAAGTTAACCAAAAATGCAAGATGGCATTTTGCTTTGAAAAATTGTATCCTCACCAGGTATTATACCAGAGGTGACACGACAACAGAGCAAACTGTTTTGCCAATTGAGTATCGTAAGCAAGCCTTACATCTTGCCCATGATATACCTCTGGCAGGGCATATGGCATACGCTAAGACCAGATCGAGATTATTATTACAGTTTTATTGGCCCAAATTCTGCAATGACATTAAGCAATATTGCAGGAGTTGTGACATCTGCCAAAAACTGGAAAAGAAAGGAAAAAACCAACAGGCAAAGTTACAAATTACTGACTTAGCCAGTGGACCTTTTGAGAAAATATCTGTCGACATAGTGGGCCCTCTTAATCAGATAACAACCAGAGGGAATAAATATATATTAACTATTGTTGATCAATGTAGCCGCTGGCCTGAAGCGATTCCGCTAAAGAACATAACTGCCAATGACATAATGGAAGTTTTCTTCCATATATTTTCACGGATAGGATTTCCAGACACTATCCAATCAGATAGGGGAAGTCAGTTCATCGCCGCATCTACTCAAGCTTTCACCAAAATGTTAGGAGTGAAGCAATGTTTCAATTCCCCGTACCATCCTCACTCGAGCGGAATTATAGAAAAATTTAATGGTGATTTAAAGCATATGCTTGCTAAAGTCACGCAAGAGCACCCCAATAACTGGGACGTATATTTACCTGCTATTCTCTTTGCTTATCGCGAAGTGCCACATGCTAGTACAGGTTTCTCTCCTTTTGAACGTATCTATGGTGCCAAACCACGTGGCCCATTAAGCATCTATCATCAAATGTTAACTGAATCCACTCCTTTACTCAAACCCATATCATCATACGTATATGTTACATCATTGCGTGAAAGAATCATCAAATCTTGTATAATTGCAAAGGATGCACTAAAATTATCTGGTGCTACATATAGACAATATGCTGACAAAGGTAACAGGACAATAACGTTGACACCTGGACAGGACGTTCTTCTTCTTCTACCTAGTGACAGACACTTATTTACTGATTCTTGGCAAGGACCATTTAAAGTGACGAGACAGATTTCACCTGTAGACTATGAGATCCAAATAAAAGACAAACACAAAATATTCCACGTCAATATGCTAAGACCATATTACAACAGAGACAACGAACAAGACGATACAACAGCATGTACAGTGATAATAGACCATGAAAATGACGAGGCTAGTGACGAAATTCCAACACCTGCATTAGACACGACAAACTGCTTGAAGGAAATTAAGATCAACCTAAAGTTAACTCAAGCAGAAACAGACAGGTGCAAACAGCTCATACAACAGTACAACACCATTTTCTCCAACAACCCAGGACAAACAGAATTAGTACAACATCACATCACACTCACGTCAAATACACCCATAAAATGCAGACCATACACCATTCCATGGCATTACAAAGAACACTTACATCAAGAGATCATCAGCTTAGAAAAAAAACAACATCATTAGACGATCCCAATCAAATTTCTCATCTCCAATGGTCATAGTACGCAAAAAGGACAACACAATAAGACTCTGTGTCGACTATAGGAAATTAAATAAGATAACTCTTTTAGATTTAGAGCCAATGGCAAACTCTGAAGATCTATTGACAGAACTGACAGACGCTAGGTTCTTTACGAAGGTAGACATGACGAAAGGTTACTGGCAAATAGCAGTAGACGAACAGAGCAGACATCTGACAGCTTTTGCCACACCTTGGGGACTGTACGAATGGTGCAAACTTCCATTTTGGCTTGTCAATGCCCCAGCAACATTCGTACGTATGACACGACTTCTACTAGTAGACATACCGAATATTATCTGTTACATAAACGACATTTGTGTTCACACAAAGACAATGACAGACCACATAAAGACATTAGAACAGACATTTGAACGCATTAGACAGCACTGACTGACGGTAAAGCCTGCAAAAGTAGACATAGCCTATCAGGAAATATCCTTCTTGGGGTACAAAATATCTAATGGCTTTGTCACGACAGACGATAACATTGTGTCCAAGATACTAAAACTCTCACTTCCGACTACGAAAAAGCAAGTCAGAAGTTTGTTGGGACTTATAAATTATTATAGGCAGTTCATACCAGATTTTGCTGAACTGACCGAAGTATTTACTAACTTACTAACAAAAGATCAACCCGAGAAAATTGTAAGCAATGAATGCCTAAAATTTGCATTCCATAAAGTATTATCTTATTTCTCTGAGAATAGTTTAAAGAATCCCATTCTCAAATTGCCAAATTTTCTTATTTCTTTCAGATTACGCACAGACGCGAGCTCCGTAGCGATTGGAGCAGTTCTGTTACAGGAACATGATAACATCTTACATCCTGTATATTACTTCTCGAGAAAATTAAAACCTAGAGAACGCTCTTGGTCGACACCGCAGTTGGAAGCCCTTGCTCTAGTTGAGGGTATAACTAAATTTTCCAGATTCCTTCTGGGACGTCATTTTATTGTGGAGTCTGACTAGTAGTCCGTTGAGATTTATCAATTCAGGTGTACCTTCCAACCAAATGATAGCTCGCTGGTCTCTTAAACTTCAAGATTACAGCTTTGAAGTTCGACACATCGCGGGCAGAACCAACACGATTGCCGATCTTTTGTCCCGTTGTCCGACCGACCCAGTAAGCACCAATGTCTGAGTGCAGGGTGTAAAATACACTCAGACCAACACAGCCATGCATCAGTGAAGTTTTTTTTTCACGAAAGCTGTGTATGTCTATATGATGTGATAGGGTGTATTCCCAATATATATATATATATATATATATATATATATATATATATATATATATATATATATATATATATATAGTTTTTCTTATTTTATTATTAATGTAGTGATTGTCGTGAATAATTGTGTAGTGTGTGGTAGAAAGAGAACTTTATTAATTGTATATATTACGAAACAAGAACAGTGCCACATTCGCTCTGAACTTACCGCAAGCGAACTATCCAATTTATCCGTGGTATCAGCATTTGGAACATATCCAGTGATATTTTAACTCCGTGTGTGAAAGTGTGACCTGAACATTGACATCTACACCACTTCAGTCAATCGAAATCCAGAAGTTTTTCCAGTGAAACAACCAACACATGAACGATCAGAACTTTGCACATTCCGTTTTACTACATCAGACCGGAACAAGTGTGTTCTACAAATTTTCAACATCAGCTGTTTCGTGTGTACTTCCGGATGATTTAGAAATTTAGTTTAAAAGTAGCAGACGACAAACAAAAGCTTAAAAGGTTATAACACTTCTAAACTATTTATGATTCAATAATTTCGAATACACAAATTGTGTATTAAGATTTTTCATTTAGTGTAATCTTAGAACCATAGCTTGATTAATTTATTCATACTACCGACATTTTTTTCGCTAGTATGGAGAAACATCAAGCTATGACGCTGAGAAATAGAAGAATTATTGTAAGATATTATATTTCTTAATTTTTGAAGTTATGTCCCTTTCATTTAATTGTTATTACATTATTACACCAAGGGCGTTAATTGAAATGTATACGATGATGTGTTGTATATAAATAACCATGTTGTTGCCAGATTGTTAACACGACAAGAAGCCATCTACTGGGCATGGTAGAGTGTTACCGACATTGCAGACCGACACAAGAACTCCTGGCCAAATGAGGTCAGAGTTTGAGCGTTGAATGCGGCTTATATAAAGCCGTATTACAGTCTTGCCAGATGTTTTTTGTCTCAAAAAGCATATTATTACTTTTTTTTGAAAGGCTGCGAGGTAGTTGCTTGGGAAGCTGTTACTACAGATCTGACTGGGCCAATAAGGCAATTAAGGTAATCAGCCATCGAGAGGATGAAGCTTGGCGAGTGTTAAAGGTTGAACACCACATGTCTTTAGATACAATGTCCATTTCTTATGTGTTTCTATGCCAAGATATGTGTTTTGTATTTCTACACCAAAATAATTGTATATAACAGAAAGGTTGACTCTGACAGGTTAAAAATATTAACCCAGTATTGTATATAGAGTGTACATGAAAGATAACATCTTTCATGAAGAAGCCCCGGGGGGAGCATGTCAGAGTCTAAAGTATTGCCAGCAGAGATGCAGGGACATCGTTACGCCCGCCAGGCGAATAGTCCCTAGCGGGGATGCTGTAACATCGTTACGCCCGCCAGGCGAGTATTAGTTACCTGCCTGCGAGGTTGCCGGCTGACGAGACAGCCAGCGGTCAGGCAAGGACAAAGCAGGACGCACGCAGGCCTCGTGAAGCCACTTCAGATGGGCAGGCGCGTTGCGAGAAATAGCCAGACAGCTCTGGGACTCGGACTCGACTGGACGTATGATGGGAGAAAGGCTTGTGTAGTTCTGTGGCCCGAAAGTCGAGTGCTTGTACATCTTGTGAGACTGATTGTAAGCTGTGGGTTGCTTGTAAGTGTATTGTTATAACTTATGTATTGTGATGATCATCTCTAGATCGTGATCTGTAAATAAACCCATCGAAACTTCGTGTCGTTGAGTCTCAAGTCAAATCACGTTGTATTTGTACTGTCTCACATGTGTTAGGTTAACGAGCCAGGTTTAAGACCCTGACATGTACACAAGTCTTGTTTTTGTCAAAGAGCCGGGAGTGTTCCAGTGAAGTTCTTTGAAGTCAATACCTCAGATGTTCCAGGGGCAGATTATCCATTTCAGAATAAGTTCTCTCCCTTTTGTTTAATCAATGCTACAAGAGTAGTTTCCCCTTTTCTCTCAACAACAGCCCCCGTCTCTCTTAGATCCCGCTGGTCGGCAAAATAACCTTGACATATTTTCTGTCTACCCAAGAATTCTCAAGGACGGCGGTGCTGTTTCATCTCCCGACCACTCGTAGTAAACAACTGCAGCTGTGAATCAGACTGTCTGTATTATCTGTATCATCTGATTGTTAATCCGCAGTGATTTCACGACAAAGAGATACATCATGCAGGGCGATGCGCTACGTTCTTGATTTTCCAAACTTTGAAGACAGACTACAAATTTGCAGAGCACGTGCCTACCTCAGTGTTAACGCAAACACACAACATCCACTGCATAGTGAAATTAGGAAGGTGAAGGGCATTAGATTAAAAAGAGGAAGGTCGTGGATGGGTCAAGCCGAAGACAATCTTCAACAGGCGTATTCACTGGAGGACTTAGAATCTGGCGAGGAGTGGGTACAAGTACCAACAGATTTCTGTACGTCCTTTTCAGTTTGCATTCAACTAGACAGACAAATGCAGACAAGAAAATCCGGCTTCTGTGGAAGCGGATGTACAAGCGTTGATTTTCGAGAATTTGTTAGACGGTGATACTGTCATCTACACAGATGGGTCGGTCGTCCGACATGTGAGAAGCTTATGGGTCTTCACGGCGCGGGCCGGAGGAAGAATTGTGAAGGAGGACTCTGGTGCTTTTGTTGAGAACACAAGTAGCCTGACTATGGAAGTTAAGGCAGTAAGTAAAGCAATAACATGGCTCGAGACACATTCAATAGGGTATGTTTCCTTAGCGACTCAATGAGCATGCTCAAGAGGATAGATATGGGGTGGATCTGAAGAGAGTGGCTTCTGTCTCTGGAGCGGTCTCGGCTGGCAAAGATTAGTTTCATCTTCGTGTCAGGGCATGCGGGAGTACGAGGAAATGAGCGGGCTGTCAAGCTCGCAGGTAAAGCTAAAGGGGGGGGGGTGTGGGGGGAGGGGGGCGGGATTTGCTGAGGAGGGGATCCGAGCACTTATGGACTGAATGGTTCGATGTGCAATGAGGATGATCTGTCGACTAACTAACTAATTGTCATGGGAGACATGAACGCAAACGTTGGAAAAAATAAATATAAACAGATAATAGGGCAATATGGTATGGGAAACAGAAACGACAGAGGAGACCGGCTGATACAGTTTTGTGAAGAAAACAATCTTATTGTTTGTAACTCATTTTTCCAACATAACCCTTGGAAGCCGGCTTCGTGGCTTAGAGGTTATGACTTTTCTCCGTAATCTCGTATACTGTCGTCGGTGACGTGATGACGGTTCGAATCAGCAGTGGTTCGAATCGCATCGGTAACTTACGGGGTATGTGAGCCGGCCGCTCAGAAAGCAATGGCAAACTACTGAGCGTAATCTTGCCAAGAAATCAACATACAGCTGAAAGATGCTGGTGTTGACAGCGATGTTCTGTAAAGGATATGCACAAAACAAAAAACAAAAAACAAAAAAACCTTGGAAACTGTATTTGTGACAATGCCCTAAAGACAGAAGAAGAAACCAAATCAACAACATTATGGTTAGAAATAGATTTGAAAACAATGTTAAAGATGCCAAACGATACCCTGGGGCTGATATCAACTCTTGCCACAATCCTGTAGTCTTAAAATTACAAATAAAACTTAAAAACCCAGGAATAAGGACATCGAAGACACCTCAATTAGATATATCGGCGTTGAAACAACCAGAAATAAGTCAACTATAGCTGGTTGAAGTAAAAAATAAAAGATATAATGGGCTAATCATTGAAAGTATGGAACAATATAGACGAGAAAATCCTGAGGATAAAATTAATACAAAATGGGGAAGTGTAAAAGACAGTACAGATTGCAAATACCAACTTGCGAGTGAAGGTAAATAAGATAAAAACAATTAGGATAACCGATGAAATCTTGAGTAAAATGACTCAAAGAAAGAAAGCAAAGAACACTCCAGAGTATATATTAATAGATAGATAAATACGTCACATGTGCAGATTTGCCAAAGAGGAGTGGTTGCAGAAACAATGCAAAGAAATAGAGGATCTGGAAATAAAACACAACTGGAAAGAATTACATGAACATATAAAAAGATTTACAAAGAAAAAACATAATATAACAGGAAATGGATGTATCAGAGGAACAAATTGAGAAATTATAATTAATAACACTGACATAATAAAAAGATGGACAGAGTACACAGAAGATTTATTCTGGGGCAACAGGGTAAATACATCAACATTGTATAATACACAAGATGGATCACAATTATTAAAGGCTGAAGTAGAAAAGGCTACTGAAAAGATGAAAGAAGGAAAGGCTGCAGGTCCTGACACGATAAAAACAGAGATTATAAAATCCTTATCCAGCTCTGGCATTGATATTATCACAGAATTATGTAATGATATCATTGGCACCTTGCCGTCTTGACAGACGATAGTTTGTGCTTTAAAAAGGCATAATAACTATTACCTATGGCGGTAGCGAATGTGACTGATAAGGCCAATTCGCGCTGTAAATGTCCGTTCACAGAGGGTGCATGTGAACACGTGGTCATTTCCACCATCATGCACCATCTTACGTCTCACACGCTCGGTGTGTGACTTATCTGCAATAATTTTCTCATTTGTCTTTACTCCATTTCTGATCTTTGCTCTCCATGCAACACTCTCAGCGGCGACTTGCTCCCACTGTGCATTATCAATGCCTGTATCAGTCATGTCCCGCTTACACACATCTTTGTATCGTAGTAGAGGCCGACCCTGAGATCCCTTACCCATCTGTAATTCACCAAAAAAGATGTCCTTTGGTATTCTACCATCATCCATCCTCCTAAGATGTCCTATCCATCTAAGTCTACGAAGACTGAGCATGGAATAAACCGTCACACAACCTGATCTTTCCAATACTTCAGTATTTGTGATTTTGTCTTGCCACTTATACCAAGAATTCTTCGCAGACACCGCATATGAAAGCTGTTTAAACGTTTCTCTTTGTGTGAGTAAGTTGTTCAGGTTTCACTGCCATAAAGAAGAGTACTAAGGACTCACGCTTGATAGACAAGGACTTTTGTTTTGGCAGTAACTTTCTGTTCTCCCAGACTATTTTTCTTAACCTGTTCATTGTTGTTGCTGCCTTATCAATCCGGATGTTGATTTCCTGATTTAGGGATAATTTGCTATTTACCATTGATCCTAGATATGTAAAATGGTCTTCCATCTCTAGTTCGGCGTCGTCAATAAAGATTGATGGTACCCCATGTGCACCTTGTGACATAATCTGTGTCTTCATTTTGCTAATTGTTAAACCAAATTCAGAACAAGCATTGGAGAATGCAGATAGTAGACATTGCAATTCTTCCTCAGAATGGGTCGTAACTGCAGCATCATCTGCAAAAAGCAATTTTCTGATCAGTAACCTCCTAATATTTGTCTTGGTCTTCAATCTCTGAGCATTGTAGAGGCCGCCATCTGAGCGTGAGTGAATGTATATACCACCATCCTGATCACGAAAGGCATATTTCAGTAGAAGTGAAAAGTATATTCCAAAGAGAGTGGGAGCTAGTACACAACTTTGCTTAACTTTACTCTTGATTTCAAACTCTTCAGAAGTTGCACCATCAAACTTGATTATACCCTTCATGCCTGCGTGGAACGATTCCACAATGGACAGAAGAGTTGGTGGGCAGCCAATCTTCTTTAGTGCATTGAACAGACCTTCACGACTGACCAAATCAAATGCCTTTGTGAGGTCGATGAAGGAAATAAACAGTGGTTGATTCTGTTTACGGCATTTTTCTTGTATTTGTTGCAATGAGAAAATCATATCAATGGTAGACCGGTTCTGTCGAAAGCCACACTGTGATTCGGGGTAGACTTGATCTCCTAGGACTTGAAGTCTGCGCAGAACAATTCTGGCAAATACTTTTCCAACAATACACAGAAGTGAGATACCCCTATAGTTGTCGCAGTCGCTCCGATCGCCATTGTTCTTGTACTGTGTTATGATGCTTGAATCTTTGAAATCCTGTGGGACTTGTCCTTCTAACCAGCATGGCTCTATTAGCTGGTGGATCTGTACAGTGAGAGTGTCTTGCCCACTCCTGACAACCTCTATTGGAAACCCATCCTAACCTGGAGCCTTGCCAAAGGCAAGTTCATTTATAGCACACTTTACTTCTGTTATGGTGAGAAGTGTGTCCGCATGGTCAAGAGTTGGTAGAGCCTCTATGGCGTTGAGGGCATCATCCGCTAGTTTGGTCTCACTTGAGTAAAGCTCCAAATAGTGCTCTACCCATCTTTCCATCTGCTGTTTCTTATCAGTTATGATGTCTCCAGTCAAGGTTTTCAATGGTGCACTTCTTTTGATCACTGGACCACAGGCTTTCTTTATTTCTTCATACATGCTTCGGATGTTTCCCTTATCACTTGCGATTTGAATGGACTCACATAACTTGATCCAATAATCATTTGCACACTGCCTGCCAGCCTTTTGCACATCCTTCCTAGCTTGCTTTAGCTCACTCAGAGTGTTACGCGTTGGTATTTCCTTGTTTCTTAAGAGAGCTATCTTCTTCTTATCAATCAAGGGCTGCAGAGTCTGGCTTTTTGCCGCAAACCAGTCCTGCCTCTTATGATCCACAGTGCCGTAAGCCCCTACGACAGTTTTATAAAGAGTTTCCGTAAGTTGACCCCACTTTTCATGTACTGTACAATTGTCTGGTGTATCAGTGAAAGCGTCTTCAAGTTGCTGTTGAAATTGAAAGCACTTTTCAGGATCGTGAGTGTTAATAATATTAATCATGGGGCTAGATTTGTGTTTAGCTGTGTAGATTCCCTTTGGTCTCAGTGTTAACCTTGCAACAACCAAAGAGTGATCCGTATCACAGTCAGCACTGTGGTAACTTCGAGTCAATGATATATGGTTCAGATGTTGTCTCCGTGTGATGATGAAGTCCAGCTGGTGCCAATGGCAGGATCTTGGGTGTTTCCATGTGACCTTATGCAGCTCTTTTGTTTTAAAAATGGAGTTTGTAATACATAGGTCATTTCTGGTGCAATGCTCCAGCAGCCTTTGCCCATTTTCATTCATGCGACCGATGTTGTATTTTCCAAGGCACACTGGCCATGAATTCGAGTCCTTGCCCACACGAGCATTGAAATCACCGAGCATATAAATGCAGTCAGATTTTGGAAATACCTTGATCACGGAGTCTAACTCCTCATAGAACGAATCCTTTACATCATCAGAGGAATCGAGTGTCGGTGCATATGCAGTAATAATGGTGGCAAAACCACAAGAGGTTGCCAAGCGCAGGGATGATAGTCTTTCATTTCCTCCTGCTGGAATTTCAATCATTCCCAGTAGCGAATTCTTCACTGCAAAGCCCACACGGTGTTGCCTTTTTCAGCCTGCCCTCTACCCTTCCAAAAAAAAAAGGTGTAATTGTTTTCTCTGAGTGACCCTTCTTCAGCGAGGCGAGTCTCCTGCAGGCCAGAAATATCAATGTTAAGACAACTGAGTTCGGCATCAATCACAGCCGTTTTTTTTCACATCGTTAATATTGGTCAAGACAGTAGATAATCCTGGACACATGGTTCTCACGTTCCAGGTTGCAAGCCGTAGCTTGAGGTTTCTATTTTTCTTTTTATTAGTACCTGGTGCATTGGTTTTACAGCCTGCGATTCAGATTTTGTCCTAGCCCCAAGCACCCATTGAAGCAGGCAGGCTGTGGCGGATCAGCACCCAAGTGGTCGGGTGCTGCCCAGCTTGAGGCAGGCAGTAGCTGATCAGTGACACCTGTAGGTGTCTCCAACCTTCAGAGGCAATGCGTGGCGCCCCATGTCTACGCCAACTGACAGGGATTTATAACCCGTAACAGTTGCCTCTCGCTTTGATTCCGAGACCGGTTAAGACCAGGGATGGAGTTATTGCCTCTCCATAGCACAAACCTTGGGCTAAAATATAGAGATCATGTGTTGCCCATGCAGCATAATCCCTCTCTCGGCCTGCCTAGTTCACTCCAGAGGAAAGGTAACACCTCTACATCTGGAACAAGACAAGTTGCAGAAGCTGCCGGATCAGCAAAGTAATGCTCTAACTGTCCGCCTTTCGGAGCTTCGATCCTAGACCAGCCGCCAATCAAGGGTTAGGGCCTGGTCTGCCCTGCCATGACATTTGTCTTTAGGTTGCATTTTCTCGCACCAGGGTAAGTCTTTTACCCTCCCAATTGTGCCCTTCCGCCCGAAGCTGTTGGCACAATGTGAGGTGTCGGATTTGGTAAGCGCCACCCAACGTTCGGCGCTAACAGAAAGCAGGTAGTACCGTCTACTGTTATACGGTAGCTCAGTCATATCTGACTAAGACCTGACACCATGTAATTATATATATATATGGTAATATCAAAGAAAATGGTGACACCAAAATGTGACATAGAAATAGAAGGGAAAACCCTTAACCAAGTTGATAATTTTAGATACCTAGCGGCATTTATAACATCAGATGGAAGATGTACAACATAGATTAGGAGCAGAATAGGGCAGGCAAAAGCCGCATTTCAGAAAATGAAGAGTATCTTATGCAATAAGTCACTATCACTGAATGTAAGAAAGAGAGTGCTGAAATGCTATGTAGAACCAGTTTTACTGTATGGCAGTGAATCTTGGAATGTAAATGAACAAATTAAGAAAAAATTAGAAGCAACAGTGATGTTTTTCCTGAGACGAATGTTGCGAATTCCTTGGACTGCCAGAGTAACTAACGACGACTGCCTGAAACAGGCTAATGAAACTAGAACATTATATACAACAATAAGACAGAGACAAACATCTTTCTTCGGTCATGTGATGAGAAGAGAGGCATTGGAGAACTTTGTAACAACTGGAAAGATCGAGGGGAAGAGAGGCAGAGGCAGACCAAGAGAAGTGAATCTGGATGGATTGAGACGGTGGCATGGAGGAATATCAGCAGCAGAGTTGATCCAGAAAACCAAAGACCGAGATCTGTGGAGAGCCATGAACGCCTACGCCAGCCGACACGGCACTTGATGATGATGATGATGATGATGATATATATATATATATAATACTGGGTACACCCCCAAGGACTTGAAAACATCCATTTTCATCACACTACCGAAGAAGCCAAAGAGCTGTTGAGTGTGAGGATTGCAGAACTATTAGCTTAATGAGCCACATAACTAAGATACTACTCAAGGTCGTACAAGAAAGAATTCAACATAAAATAGATGAGGAAGTAGCTGAAGAACAATTTGGGTTCCGCAAAAACAGCGGCACCAGAGAAGCAATTATGTGTTTGAGTATGTTAATTGAAAAATATACAGAAGTTCAAAAAAGTATATATGTTTGTTTGACAAGAAAGCTTGTGATAGGGTACAAGATGAACAACTAATTACATGCCTTCAAGATATAGGAGTAGACGGAAAGGACATCAGACTTATTAGTAATTTGTATTGGGAACAAGCGGAGTCTATTAGATGCGGAAATAACTATTCGTCGCCTATAGAATTAAAAAGAGGAGTACGGCAGGGATGTGCACTGTCCCAAAGCCTCTTCAACCTATACACATAAAGAATATTTAAACAAGTTGAAATGCCTGGACTTAACATCAATGGAAGAATCATAAACAATCTTAGGTATGCTGACGATACCGTGTTACTAGCAGAAAGTGAGCAAGAGTTACATGACCTAGTGGAACAAGTAAACAGGCAGAGTGTAGAATGTGGCTTAGATATTAACATTAAAAAAACAAAAAAAAAACTATGATAATTAGCAGTGAAACGGAATGGTCATCAATGAACATCACAGTAAACGAGGAGATACTAGAACAAGTAACAAGTTTCTCCTATCTTGGAATATAATAACAGATGATGGCAGAAGTGAAATAGAAATCAAAAAGAGAATAGGAATGGCCAAAACTGCTTTCAGTGGCATGAAATCAGTATTAACATCTAGAGAGATTAATAACGCATTAAAAATGAGAATTGTCAAATGCTACATATATTCAACGTTACTGTATGGCACGGAAGTCTGGACATTGAACAAGCAACTAGAAAGTCGCACTGAAGCCCTGAAGATGTGGATATACAGACGAATATATCGTATTTCATGGAAACAAAAACAATTAAATGCAGAGGTTCTAGAAAAACTGGGAATGAAGAAAGAGTTGATGAAAGAAATAAAGAGGAGGCAAGTGAAATATTTCGTCCACGTTAAAAACATGATACTCTTATAAAAACCATAATGAAAGGCAAGGTTGAGGGCAATCGAGCAAGAGGTAGACAACGATACAAGCGGGAAGATAACATTAAGAGATGGACGAACATCAGCCTGACAGAATGTACAGTCAAGGCGAGAGACAGACAGTGTTGGAGATCCATTGCAGCCAACCTTCATTGTGGAGACGGCCCTCGATTGATTGATTGATTTCTGTCGTATATAATATTATATATGCAACGCAATTGAAAAACATCCTAATCACGAAAACGCTTTGCCTCCGCTGCAGATGTTTCGCTTATTTTTAATGTTATGTACCGTATTTTTCCTGTGATCGTTGATACGAATGTGTTCTACATTTGTGATTGTGCATGTCACAAAGTCAATTATTAGTCTTCCATCTTATGTTTATTCATTAATCCCAGCAATGGAACTAATAAATGGAACCAACAAAGCCTTCGCTCCAAACTATCAGTCAACACTAGTTAACTGGATTTTTCACATGACAGACATCAACAAATAGTAGAACTTATTAACCTCGTCTGTCTGTGCGGCCTGGTCAGTTTGTTTGGAACAGTGGCCAATATAATTAACTTAATTGTGTTCTACCGCCAAGGTTTGAACACAACAATTAATATTGGCTTTTTCGCTTTAGCTGTTTCTGATTTCTTGTGTTTGTTATTACAACTGTGGAATATTGTGACTACACTGTGTCAGTTCTCAGAACTACCTATAATGTACTCGGACTTCCAACACGCGACCGCAGCTTGGCCTCACGAAACGTTTACCAGAGTGACTTGTTCAATCACCGTCTATATTACATTTGAGAGATGTTTATGTATCGTATTCCCATTGACAATTAAGAGAATAATTACATTAAAGAGAACAACCGTAATTATTGTGTGCATATACATTGTGACTTTGTCATCGTGGATTCCTCTCTACAGTTCATCTTACATCGACTGGAAGTTCTTTCCAGAGAGAAACCAAACTCTTTTGGGTTTAATTTTTATTGATCACGAAAAATTATTTACAACCATCTACTTCACAAACGCTTTCTTTGGAGTCCTTTCAGTATCCACAGTGGTCTTATTCACGATAGTCTTAATTTGCCAACTGAGAGCAAAATCTGAATGGCGTAAGTCAGCAAATGTCCAACAGAAGAATTCGGAATCCCTAAGCAACAGGGATAGAACTACTGTTGTCATGGTGGTCGTAATTGCTATTATTTTAATTGTGTGCTACACCCCATCTGTGGTTTTGTGTGTAGTAACGTTTTGCAACCCGGAGTTTAGTATTGGGGGGAAATATTTCAACTTATATCAAGTGTTATGGTCAACTGCTAATGTGTTGGAGAATGTTAACTCTAGTGTTAATATTTTCTTGTACTTAAAAATGAGCTCAAAATACAGAAATACATTTAAAAGTCTTACCGAGCAATGGAGCATTACAAAATGTTTTCAGCGTAACTTTACTAATATATAAACATTCTACCACCAAACTGATGGAGTAGCCATTGGGAGTCCTCTAGGTCTCATTTTAGCGGACATCTTTATGGCGCACGCAGAATAACTAAGGCAATGAATGAATCACACACACACAAACACACACACACACGAACGCACGCACGCACGCGCGCGCGCACACACACACACACACACACACACACACACACACACATACAAAACGAGAAGTACATTGAGAGCTTTACTAGAACACATTTACAAGAAACAAAATGTACGTTGCGGCTAAAGCCTTCGTCAGCACAGAACAAACAAACACAAACCGACACACAACTACATGGAAACACTACATGAAAATATAAAGGTTACCTATCTGTATCCTTGTTGTGGCTTAATGCGTCTTAAATGATTAACGCGTTGGGTGGCTATCAGTGGGTTGAATGAACCGCGTGTGTGGTTAAGGCGGCTCAACGGAATAAAGGTAAAACAGGTCACAAGCCCAGAGATTGGTCTAGCCACCCGAGGGGAGAACACACGATAGGGGGAAGGGGAGACGCTTATGTGAGCGTACGGTAAAATAGGGATTAGCAGTGGACTATAGCCAGCTCTGTGGCGAAGGGGTTAACGACGCAGTTCCTAATTCCGCACAACGCGTTCAAAACACAGCTGCGGGCGAAATAGATGGAGACTGCATTGCATTGGTTTTCACAAAATTGTACGAGTGCCGGTGGCTCAGACAGCAATGGCAAACCACTGGACTTAAACTTGCTAAGAAATCACAAACAGCCAAAAATGCTGGGGTTGAAAGCGCAGTACTGTAAAGGATACACATTAACTGTTGTAGTGGACTATACATCTAGGGAGACTTGGGGTTGGGTGGGGGTGGAAGTTAAATGAAGCTGTGTTGGACATTGAGGCCGTGAGGGAAGAGTGAATCCAGCTGGAAAATGAGACGGTTTTCCAATGTTATACCATCACGTTCGTGCGATGCGCATTATTTGATCGCCGTGACCTGTATGTCAGCCATGCCACAGTGGTCAGAACGGTATTTATACAGAAGTGTATTTATACTTTAGGTAAAAATAGCGAAGACGTGGCGCGTTTATTCTTCGGAAGACGCTGTTTTTACTGTTTTCCTGTGGATTATGTTGTGTTATTTCGTATTCGTTTATTGGACGTGTTCAAAAGAAGCCACGGAAGGCATGTGGTGGATGAAATAAGGGCAGCCGACGAACAGTTGTTAGTTATGGTCTCAAGTTTCGGGTCGGTAGGCAGAAGATCTCTTTCACAATGGCTGCGATCCTCGGTCAGTATGGTCACTGCCATAGAAGGAAAGCAACGGCAAACTACCTTCTTTAAAAGTGCCTCCTTCATTATGATTAGCCTAAGGACAGATCATCGCAAGACAAGGACAGAGACATTAAAATTAGCAACATGGAATGTTAGGACGTTAAACGAAGACAAAAAATTAGATAACATCAAACAAGTAATGGAAAGAGAGAGAATTAATATTTTAGGGATGTACGAAACGAGATGGACAGGAGCAGGCACCAAGATAGATGGAGATTTTAAGATTATTTATTCTGGAGGAGAAGATCTACAAAGGGGGGGGGGGGGGGGTAAGCAATTATTTTGGACCGGCAAACATCAAAATCTGTTCAAGGATATTGGGCCGTGTCAGACAGAAGAACCCCAAGAACTCATCGCACGTTGATCACTGACTCCAGAAACATGCTTGTACTTGCCTGGGCTGATTCTATCCCCAGCTATCATATATACATTCAACACTGACTACAACCAAACACTTTATTGTCCAGACCTATTATGTACTCAGCTTCTCTGTTTTCCTCAATACATCATATAGCGCCTTTCTGTCTCAGCTATTTGTTGCGCCGACCCCATTCCTAGTTATTACTTTAACTCTGCCCAGCCATTTGTTACACAAATCCACTCATAGATATTCAACTCTACTCAGCTATTTGTTACACACATGTTTGTGCATCATGTCATAACTCTTCTGGAAGGGCCAGCTGTCATCCTGGTTGGGTAAGTGATTTTATTTTACGTATCTATTCGTTCATCTTTAGACTTGTTGACGGATGGTTAGATGTGATGTAGCGGGTTAAGTGATTCTGTGCCGACGCATAATATATCGATAAATGTGACCTCACATTTGAACAGAAGGGCAATATACTGGCGTACTAGGGTCATAGTATTATTTGTTTTGTTTCTTGGTATCTTCCGCATTGTCAATGCTCAGTGAAGGGACATTTATATTAAAATACATGTTTATTTTATTGTGTACCATGTTTTGTTTCTTGGTATCTTCCGCATTGTCAATGCTCAGTGAAGGGACATTTATATTAAAATACATGTTTATTTTATTGTGTACCATGTTTTGTTTCTTGGTATCTTCCGCATTGTCAATGCTCAGTGAACGGACATTTATATTAAAATACATGTTTATTTTATTGTGTACCATGGTTTGTCCAAATCTACATTTTGTTTGGTGCTGAATCAGTTAAAGAAGGGAGTTCGTTTCTAGACATTTCCAGCCCTCTCAACTTTCTGGGATCTATTACTGATGTATTATCTTTAAATCTTCCCATATTGGACCCAGCCTTTAAGATGTAATATTGTTGTTCGCTCACTCATTACATCCTTCCTCGCTCCACAAGAATACAACAAATAAAGTAACTTACAAACTAAGCGGAACGCTAGAGATGATTCATATAATCTCTATAACATTGTATCTTACATGTTTTGTTCACGATCGATTCAAATCAAATATATCTTTCAAGGTACATAAATATTAAACTAAATTCTTATCATAAAGACAGACACAATACATGTCGGTCCTTAACTCTTGTGAGGCCACTATATCATAGTAGTCTGAACGACGTGTCCACTTCGACGTCCAGACTCCAACTGTCCGCAACTCAAGTACCTCTCACACGTCACGAGCACTAACTAGCTCATGATTCCCATATTGCACGCGATCTATTCTCTCCAAACTTCTCACTTGGTCAACACACCTTCATTCAATCATCTTTGTACCAGATAATCACTGGCATATAGCACCCCATAGCATTACATTAGACAGCTAAAGTTTTCTACAGGATAGTTAGTCAGCCCAAAACTCAACCCTTCTTGGTCGCCTCTTTCGACAAGCATGGTAAGTTACAGTGTTACCATCCTTTGCTTTCCTTAACAGCCTCGGTAGTTAAACAGTTAGTTGCATATCCTGTACAGGACGTAGCAGTCAACTCCAGCATTTGTTGGTTGTGTGGGATTCTTGGGCAAGTTTTGCGTTCGCCATTACTTTTTGAACAGCCGGCACTCATACCATTGTATGGAAATCAGTACAAGGCGGTCTGCTTCCAGATCGCCCGCAGCTGTGTTTCGAAAGCGGTATATGGCGATAACGAATTGCATCCGCAACCCCTTCCCCAGAGAGTTTTTTTTCCCGCGTTTCCATCCTGATTCAGGATATTGCGGTCAACATCAGCATCTTTCAGCTGTATATTGATTCCTGGGCTAGATTACGCTCATCAGAACGCCACGACTTTCTGAGCGACCGGCTCCATACTCTCACAAGTCACTGGCGCGACTCGAACCGCTTCCAATTCTCGTGCGCTCATGTCAACCATGAGAGTATTCGGGGTTACGGAGAAAGCTGCTAACTCCTCGACCAGGGAGACCGGCTTCCCCAGAGAGTATTGAAATAAATTAAATATGAATTATAAGAAGAGTTTGAAGGGTTCAGACAGGGCCGAGGGACCGGGAGCCATATCTTCGACACCTAGAAACAGGTTTGAGAAATGCAGAGAGTATAATGTAGTTCTTGATACTTCTTTCGTAAACTACCTTAGGGCATCGATTATGTTTAACATCAGAAATTGTGGTACATAAAGAGAAATATTGGGTATTCAAAACAGTAATCCACTTGAACGAGCTATTATATCATGGACGAAAAGCAGCTGTCATTTTAGCCAGTAAGCACAAAACTGGTCTGAGATACAAAGGCTAGTAAGGAAGAGCTTTCTTTGTTTCTCAATGCCTCTACATCACCTGTGCTGAAATTGCAATGAGAGATATTCAAAATAATGAGGCCAGGGACATTTTGAATCTATCATTATTGATGGGAATCGAATAGCAAAACTCGAATGTGCATCATCCCAGGTAGATGCTGTTCTGCATAGGAAAAAAGCACTCATCTCATCACACCATCTCATCAAGTTCCTCTTGTACCTTGCGGTGTCGAGGTGAAGCATAAACAGCAGGAGAGTGCCCGTGCATGGGCTTCATATATCGAGGTTCTCATGGTCTCTGTAATTCCCTCTATTCATCGTTTAAGTGGCCGGCCTCTTTCTCTGCTTCCATATGATTATTGACGATCGTCTAGGAAAAAATCGAGCGGGCTATGACAAGCATGGCCAAAATCAAAGCCGATGCCGAATCCAATCTGAATAAGATTCCAACAGAAAGAAAACAAACAGGGCTGCTGGGGGAAAAAAAGAATAAAAATCAGCCAGTTCTAAGAGATAACAACGTCAAAGGTATAAAATCCTGGCAGAATCCATACAGTCAGAAGATGAGAAAGGACCAGAGCGTGTAGAAGAACGAACGAACGAACGAACAATCTTTATTTTCAAAAGGTTAAGAATTGGGCACGCAGGCCCGTCTGACATTCTGCCCTTCTTCTCTATTTCCACTCATACATTCTTTAATTCCACATCACGTATGAAGCTAATCTTTGACAACAAAAGAACAATAAGCATTAAGACGCATGAAAAATAATCAATAATACATGACTCACTAAGGCAATGTTTAACTTGGACATTATAAATACCCAATGAAGGTGTAACGTGCCTTAAATATGGGAAAGTTTATTGGCTAGTTGTCGTTTGAGACAATTTACCATAATAATTTTTTTTTAAAATGGGGGTATGTAGTCTGCACTGAAGTAGTGTTCAAATAGGTTGCGAATGTATGTATACTGATTGGTGGTGTTTTTGATTTCTTGTGGAAGATTGTTCCACAACTGAGCGGCGGAATATGCTAGGCTTGTTTTATATAAGTCTCTCCTGGGTTTAGGGACATGAAGAATATTTAGTCGTTCGCTATGTCTTGCGTTATATTTGAACAATGGCCAAAAGTAACTTGGACCATTTTGAAATAGGATTTTGTGAATTAGTTTAGCCTTATTAAAAAGTAGGTGTTTGTGGAGTGACAGTAACTAAAGACGTTTATGTAGGTTAGAAATGTCGGTAGGCTTTTCACCATTAATTAAACGCACTGCTCTTTTCTGGAGTGTATAAAGGCGTTTTGTTATTGATTTGGAGCATCCATCCCAGATTGTGGAGCAATAATCAATATGTGTTTGTATGAGGGAAGTATAGAATATCTTTCTTGTGTTTTCGTCAAGGACATTCTTAATTTTGGCAAGTTTGTATACTTTTTTGGCTTTTGAGTAGATGAGCAAGGCATGACAGAAAACAAAAGAAGAAGATAACTACTCCACGTCACTGAAAATAGATAATAAGACAAGAGACATAGAAAACGTAGCAGACACCAAAGGTAGACAGGCAAACTGAGATATCTGAGAGATGTGAGGAGTCCTGTCTGGTGGTGACTTCCTCTAAGGAAACAAACAACCTGAACACAAGACAGATACCACACAAACAACGACACAAACAACTACACACACAGAACAAAAGACAGCTATAGTCTGTCCAGAAATGAATGCCGTCATTCACGATCAATTATTTTGAAAACTGTCTGTTGCATAGTTATGAAATTTTTTTCTGCCGTCTTATATTTACCTCCACCCAGGGAATATGTCTTTGATAGGTCCACAAGCATCTTAAATCATCGAAAACGGCGACATTTCTTTGATGTTTTGGCGAAAATTAAGTGAATTCACGCTAACAAACTAGTCTTACAGTAAAGCACGTCATTTCGGGTAACGACACAGGTACAATTCGTAGCCAGATTCGTATTGGAGTGGGTGCAATAAAAAAGTAGCTTAAAAGTCGAAAGGGTCGACTGCATTGCACCGGGATTTTATCCCATATGGCTCAGTCTCTTTCCGCAGCGCGGAAAGCGTCGCACAAAGCACGAACTCTGTAACTCCAGCGACAACCCTCGGAAGTCTCAGAAAAAATTCACTCGTGAAATGAAGGACGCGGCCCGGAATCGAACATACAACTCTCGGAACCCGAGTTAGACGGCTTGACCACTTCACCACTGAGACTCCTGAGAGGGGTGCCATGTGTAATATTAGTAAAGACAGGGAATTTACAGAGGCATGGGTTAAATAATGTGCAAATTGACAGGAAAGTAGAAGGAATATATTTCTTACCTTAGTTTTCATTTCCTTCTTGTTTCTTCAGCTGCTGCTTAATAATGTGTACACAAGTATTCATGTTACTAGGATGCATTTAGCTTTTTATATTGAGTTCGTGAAAGCTTCCAAATAGATGTGCGTTAATGTGCGTATGGAATGACCAGAAATGATAGCGCAATTTAGTTATCATGTGTCCATTTTTAAGGATCTGTTCAGTTGTCTATGTAGTTTGTTCACACGTACACATGGGTGACAGACCCGCTTTGAGTCTTCGTGAAAGATTGTCTACTCTGCTGTTTACCGTTCAGAGACGGAACATGATTACCAGTTTTACACTATGAAAATAGTTGTCAGTGTCTCTGTAGTTGGCTTTATTCTTAACGACCAAGATGTTGGTCCTCTTTTAATTGAAGTTTATAGACTGATTCGTATTCACGTGTGTTGTCCCCTAATTTGACAACGTGTTTGATCTCACGTTCCTTGTTATGCCACAATATGTCAGTTTCCACCGCAATATTACTCTTCTGTTGGTATTCAATGCGTTTAGTGTTTTTTTTCCTCAATACCAGTTGTTTGTCACCGCTGAGGGCTTACGGAATTGAAAATTCATCACTATGGAATACAAACTGTTTCCATTGACATTGTGCTGATGCTGTAATGTTTAGGGCCTGCAATTCGTCTGAATAGTTGGCGCAAAATATCCGAGTAAGTATGCACGTGGATTAAGGTCTGCGATCTGCTCAGACCTTAATCTGTGTCGCACAATTCCAGTAGGTTGATGACTGCTCTCGGTTGCATAAAATTCAATCCATCCTTTCTCCAATAGTCCTCTTCCTCTTTCATCACATGGTCCTCACATTTTTGTCCCAGTAACTTGTATCAATATTTAATAGCGAGGACTGGGTTAGTATCTTGACGTCAGACAATTTGAATGTAGTATTGGCAGCTGCCACCTGTCCTTTAATTTTAGCCCACACAAAGTCTATAGGGTTTAAATGAGAATGATACGGCGGAAGCCTCAAGCACCTATGGCCATGCTCTTCTATCAACTTGTCGATTTGATATTTCTTGCATTTTTGCCCCTGTTTTACAAGGGTAAACAACTGTAGCTTGAAATATGTTTCTGGAAATGGTATATTTTCCCTTCGGAGCCATATCTTTATTGCTTCCTTTGTTCTCGATGCCGTAGGTATTTTGCCTTCTTGGACAACAACATTGTGATATGATGCATTGTCCATAATATAGCACGACGGTCTATACAGGGATGGAAGCACTGTATTCTCGAGCCAATCTCTAAATACAATACCATTCATCTTATTGCGATAATCCCTATTGTCTGTATGCTTTGATACGAACACGAGCCCAGCATTCTGTAGTAAGCCATTATGCGTATTACCAGCATGGGCCATGACAAAAATCTGTCCTATACTACTGGACCCATATCGCTTTATCTGTCCATCCACTGATTCCGATTCCTTATCACTTGTGTGGTGCGCATTGATCCACGTTTCATCCAAATACACTGCCATGGACCGATATGAGGTATACAGCGGTAAACTGATGTAGTAAGAACAGGTTTACCATAGAAGAGGAATTGTCATAGTGAGAGCAGTTCACGCAATCACTATGAACGAATACGCACGAATAAGTCAAGGGAAGTCGGCGAGCAACTGATGATGATGTTGAAGAACAAAGGGAAGCTATTCAAAGAAGTTTCGTATCACGAGAAATTAGTTGTGTGGTCCACGGGAAGGAGACGGCTGGACAAGGTTAGTCTAGCCAGGGTCCCAGTTGTGGAAGGACGCAAAACGAGTACTGAAAGTGAAGCGAGGTGAATTCGACATTGCTTTAGTATTTTTACAACGCTTCAGCCTGAGGCGAAAGTGTTTGACACAAGTCGGACGGCTAATTGAGTAGCCATTCCAATTCAGTACAGCGCGCCGAGTTGACGGCGATTGAGCAATGGCCCATGCCGATGTCAAGGGCAAGTGAACGTAAGTTGACCATAGAGTAGCCATTATAGTAGAACTGTGTTTCAGAGCTGTGAACAGTGATTAGACATGCTATCTATTTATCGCACGCCATCCCGCACCTTTCGGGAATGATTGATGTTATGTGCTGCGACCATTGTTTTCAATAAACACTGAAGAATGGCAAGGACATTGAGTTGTTCACTGTTTCAAGGCGATGAATGTTCCTGTTTAATTCTGTCACTGCGGCTGAACAGACGAGCCAGCAATCAGTTACATGGCAGAAAGTGGGGGTTCTAGTATCAAAAGCAGGAGCACAGGAATGCAAGGTTACCTTCAAAAGAAAAACGGCAACAACCAGTTGTAAGATAACGAAGGTCACATAGGCGCCAGTGGCAATTTGCAGAGCAATTCAGCAACAACTTGCTACAAGATAAACAAGGTCGTCTTGGCACTATTGGCAATTGGCAAAACAAGTTATCAAGAATCAATTAAATGATAAACAAGGTCACCTTGAGTGCTATCCGCAAGTTTCTGATCAATTCATAAACATCTAGACAAAGAATAAACAAGGTCACCTTGGGCGCCATTTGCAATTTCAAATGAATTCATCAATAACCATGTACAGCTATCAAACCAGTGTATCAGTATCCTGGTGCAGGATGAAGATTTGAGCCACAACACTGAATTCAACAATATAAATTAAACAGCAAATATGGACAATATTGACCCTGGCTGGGACAACAGTGTAGTTGTGAACTTCAAATAGACTATGTAAAGGCATTCACTGACGATAGTAGCTCATTGTGAACGAGTCTATGAATAAACAGTTATTAATTGCCTAAAGACATTCGATAACTGAGGGAAATAATAGCCAGAAAAGTGTGTCCACCCATACAACGATGGCACATCATCATGTGTCCAAATTACTGAGAGACAATCCTATCAACAGTCAAAACTTACCATACAAAGACAAGATATCAAAACAACGACGATGTCTTAATTTTGACTGGGAATACATCACTATGGTCAGATAAGTAGTATGCAATGCGGTAATTCAGACGATTTTGTGGATCACCCAAAATTTGAACCAAATACCTCAATACGGCGAAGATGTCCACAAATTCATGGTGATGAACAGTATTAGTGAACAGTCAGTAGTATATTAAGCTGTTTTCCACTTGAGGTGAGGATCCGAATTTTTTCCAAGACGGTTGTCCGAAGTTCAAATTCGTTTTACAATTAACACCCAACTACCTATACAACCGAAAGGAAGACACCGATGCAGTCCAGAACCTCAACACAAAATCACAACATGGAATTAGTAGTGTACTAAACTTTTCCCACTCAAGTTGCAGTAAATCCGAACTTTTCCTAGAGAGCGATCTGAAGGTCAAGCCTTGGTCTACTATCAACACCCAAAAATCTCGACAACTTGGAGAAAGAAGCAGGACCAGTGAAGGACCTCAACACAGCAGCAGCAACAATCAATCAGGCGAGTTAAATTGTCTGACTGTGTTTGTATCATTTTGTGCAGCTGTTTAGAGTAGATAGTTGGATACTTTCTCCACAGATTTTTGTCGTTGTCTCCATTATAGGTGCTGAGCTAAGACCAGCTGGAGTAATTCAGATAATTGATCCATCAACTGCAGAGCTCAATAACAACAGTTGATGGTGGGAAATAATATCCACTTGCTGTAATCATATGTGGTTAATATTCCATTGGTGTGTAAAGTAATATGTGGTATGCTTCATATGTATACTATACTATGTATAGGATGTTTCATTTGTCCTTTCGAGTATAATATTGGAAACATTGGGACACCACTATAGCTCCACTCAAAGGTTACCTCTTGGTGTGAACATCTCGTAATAACGTCACAAGGATAATTTCTAAATAATCTCTGCATCATTCAGTGCATACGCAGAAATAGCATAGTGTGTATAGTATTGATACCTTGGGTCACTGATACATAATATTCTAGTTAATTGAATTAGAAACACCAAGAAATAAACATGTCGTCACTAAAAGACTTCATAGACATGAGAGAGAAGTGTGGCTTGTCAGGTCCTGCTCTAGTAGCATGGGCCAAACAAGAACTGATGGATTTACAACCACATCAACGCGAAGAGAGGGCAGCAGCAAAAGAAGCCAGAGAGGCATTAGAGAGACAAAAAGATAAGGAATCGGCGGCGGAAAAAGAGAAACTTACCTTTGATAGAGAAAAAAAAAAGAAAATGAATTAGCAATAGAAAAAGAGAAACTAGCCATAGAGAAAGAAAAACTTGTCGTTGAGAAAGATAAAATAGCAGCCCAGTTATTAATTAAAGACAAAGAGATTGAAGGCAACTTAAAGGTAAAGACTCTAGTGAAAGACAAAGATGCAGAGATAGCACAAGCAAAGATAACAGCACAATCTTTGGACCCCATTAAACGGTACACTGGGCTTATCAGAAATTTTACACACGGCGATTCTATATCAGCCCGAGTAACAAACTTCAAACTGCTAATGAACCATTATAAAGTTCCATCTGAAGATTGGGCCATACTCTTCCACGGGCATTTGGCCCTCGAGCCCTTGAAGGTATTGGAGGTCATACCAGAGAACCTTCGCACTAACTATACATATGTTAGGAATCGAGTCTTAGCACATTTGCCACTTGACCAAGCGAGATTACAAACAAAATTTAAAACCTTAACACCAAAGGCAAATCAAAATTTCCTAGATTACGTAGCAGAGACAACATCACTCTTCGATAAATGGCTCAAAGCAGCCGACATAGGTTCCGACTTCAACAAGCTACGTGACCTCATGGTGCGAGACAAGTTGGTTTCCTCGGTACCAAAAGAGATGTCAACATTCCTGGTCGAGAACAAATGTACAACGTTGGCAGAAATGGAGTCAAAAGGCGAAGCATTCTATAACGCCCATAGGGATATTTTCGCAGAAGGGGCGCAGTCCGATTTAGCGATAGGGGCGGCTGCCAGGTTGTCCAACCAACGATATAATACAAGACCAAATAAATTTCAAAAATACGGTCCACAATATCGAGGAAGAGGACCATACTACAAGAAGGAGAACACACAAAGAGAACCAGAGAGAGGCAAAAAAGGATACTTGATACAATGTCCTTATTGCAAGATACAACACGGCTCCCTAGAAATGTGTGACAAAAACCCTGACTATGACACGTATCTCCGGAACTTGATATCACAAAAAGCCAGCAAGTACACTGCGTATAAGAACAATGTGAAATTCTATGTCCGCAATACGTATGGACATGTAAGTAGAGACTGTAGAATTAGAAAGACTTGGAAAGAGGCCAGTGCAGCATTTTCGTTTACCAGCAGTTCACCAGACGAATATGAAGAGACAAACGCAGTGAACATACAGACTGAAAGAAGCGAGAGTAATGACGATACGGACAACAAGGCGTACATATACGAAGCGAATTCAATGTACACGACAGACGGAAACCTAGACATACGACTAGCACTAGTAAAGGGACTAACAGTTCCAATGATAAGAGATACAGGGACTGCAATTATTGGGGTGGACGAAAGACTAGTTAATGACAAAGAGTATACAAACAAAAAAGTAACATGTAAGACAGTTGATGGAACATTAGAACAGTACAAAGTGGCATGGATCGACTTAAACTGCTCGTATTACCAAAGACGGGTTACAGCGGCAGCGTTACCACACCCAACAACTTACTTAATAGTAGGTAACGTACCTAAGGTAAAAGAGTGCACCAGTCAAGATATTCAGAAATGGGAAAACGAATTCATCAGCGGACAACAGGCAGAGGGTGCAGCAGTACTTTTCCAACAAAAATTAAAAAGAGGAAAACGCCAGACGACGACTTAGAAATATTGACAGACAAATATAACAGTGACCAAAAAGAAACAACTCAGCAATATTCATCGACTAGCGACGATGACATTCCATACACAGGTAAACTACCTAGATGGCTAACAAGAAAAGAGCCAAAGTCAGGTGCAGTTACCGCAGAAAAGTAATCCCCACATTCAGGGGATATATCTACTTCATCTTCTGATGAAGATGAAAACTTACCACAGCCATTCAATTCAACGAAAAAGGTAAAACACAGACAAAATGATAAAGTCGACTATACTGAATCAGGTTGGCAAAAGAAGACCCCACCAAAAATACCTAACGTATGCTATACCAAAACCGACAGACAAAGAAAAACTTGGAGAAAGTCAGGGGTACCTAAAACATACATAAAGAAAGAAATACAAAAAAAAATTAAAGCAACAAACTGGGAAAAATATTGGAGAGGTACAGGCTTAACAAAGGACGAAATAGAAAACAAAAGACAACAAATAGATGAGCAGGGTACCAAAAGATAACGACTAAACATATATTGAACTGCAAATAAACAGCCTATCATCTATATAGGTCAATGACAGTTCAATGGAATAACCATATTTATTTTATTTTACGGTAAAACTGTGATAGTAATAAAGGTAATTTTCACTAATAGTCTATAAATACCTTATGATTTTAATTATTTTGTCTGAAATACATTAAGCAAACATCACTACGACACACATTGAAGACACAGTAAATTCACAATGGAAGGATATAACCTAATTAAAATCAACAGAGGAAACATCTTTTTAAATAAACATCCAACCTTCAATTTACTTAACATCTCAAGCTGTCTTGTTACTCACTAAGGCACAAGCGTATGTAAATACATACATTACCACTTACTATATACATAAAAGAACAATAATTTTTCAATTTCATTATATTTAAACGGTATTATGCGGCAATGAAATAAATTAAAAATATTCTATTCAGAGTACATAAAGGGTAACAGGGAGATACAATTATCCAAGTATTAATTAAAGCTCTGAACTGCCGTATAGAATGAGTACAGATATCAGCAGTCAATTTGACATTGTAGTTTAATTAACTTGATGTGAGTCAGATATGTACATATTTTTTCCATTTTTTATTAATTACCAGAAGGTACAGAAGACGAATGAGAGTGTTGTAGGACCATGCAAGCACCACCATAAATCCATACAGAAATCTGGAAAAGGTGAAATTCCAGGTCTACAATCCTAGGGCACCAAACCAACAGAAATGAGCTAGCGAAAAGATCAGCCCATGGTAAACAAGTATGACCAACCACACCCACGGGGAATTACTGGAGTGGTATTATGGTTATTTAGTGTTAATGTGACGTCATACAGTAGATTTCATAATAAAATGAAAATGTACTATTCATCTACCATCAATACATCACAGAATCAGTGGTAATAAAATATACAGGTATAAGAACCAATTTCATGCTACCAACTGAGAGAAACCTGTGGTATGCAAAAATATCATCCACAAGTACAACGAGAAACGTTAGGTCATCTTGCTGGTGAAAGTATAACAGCATATATACCGAATTGATGCGACGAAAGCTATTGTGAGTGTGTCCGGGTCAACTTCAATTCACAAGAAATCAGTCTATATTTCACCTATAAACATATCATTACACATATTACAATGATGATAACAATAGATGCATATGCTGGGGGGGGGGGGAGGATCTGAGCACCTATGGACATGTCCGGAGTGCAATGAAGATACCCCAACTGATAACTGATAACTGATAACTGAAGATTGTTGTGCCATGCAATAGTATAAGTATTCATACACATGATTGTTTATGCAGAAATGTCACACACCAAGCGTTTGAGACGTAAGATGGTGCATGATGGTGGAAATGACCACGTGTTCACATGCACCCACTGTGAACGGACATTTACAGCGCAAATTGGCCTTATCAGTCACACTCGCTACCGCCATAGTTAAAAGTTATTATGCCTTTTTAAAGCACAAACTATCGTCTGTCAAGACGGCAAGGTGCCAATAGCAATGGGGATTGTTTATGTGAAATTTGTTTTCATGTACAGATTATGGGGCCATAACAGAAGACTTAATAGTGGATCTTTTCCACCAATAAGGAAAGGTAACAGAAAGACCAATCAAGACTACTGCAAGAGACACAAATCACAATTGATAACAACGGTGGCAACAACAACAACAACGGTCAAGAAACAGATTGCAACGAATGACACGAGTGTATGGTGGTATCTAATTTTAATAGTGATGCTATAACATATAAGCGTATATAGCACATTGATAATTGAAGTCAATGTCACATTTTTTAATTTTCTTTCAATTCATAACATTGCATGGATATATCAAATATGTCAATGAGATTTATTGCTGATAATTTTATGCTCTAATTGACATATTCCATGGTAAAAATGAGCGTGCATAGAAATGTAGATGAATTTTTATATCATATTACTATTGGTCAACATGATACGGGTTTAAAATATCAACACAAGGCCAAGAGACAGTATTGTAGTGAAATGAATGAACACAGAGACAGAAAGAAACACAAGAAAGGAGAAGCCTTGTTAGGGCAATGAAAAATAAGAGACAATGTACAGAAAGTGCATGAATATCAACCAGCAATTGTGACAGACACAAACATATTGGTAAAGGAGTCTACATCATACAGCTATACCAGCAATAAGATGAACTTGCGGTGATAAGATGAAAAAGACAACACCTTTTACGAAGAAGAAGTAATCACCCTAGACAAAAGAAATACTACAAGTAAACCGCAAACAAGCAACAGCGTAGGCAACAACCCCACTTGTGATTGTATAAGGTAAGCTAAGTCAAACGGTAAACCCAAATGACAAACGAGAACTACAGCGGTATAGAGGTCATATATATATATATATAGGTCATATTCCACTATACCAAATATAAATAATAATACAGATGGTCATGGTACCCATTAACCACGAATGTCCCCTCATTCGGGCGTAATGGTTTTGATAGGTTTGAGGATGCTTGTCTATAGGGCAAATGAGGGACTACTATGGGGAGGCCACGGGACCTTATGAAGCTCATAGTATGTTAGCCCAGCCCCCCCCCCCCACCATAGGCTGGGCTACACGTCGTCTGCGGGGGAAGCAGATTGATAGGGCGTGTCTCACTATAATAATAAGTTATTTTTCATTGATTTTGTGCAGTGGTTAATGGAATACCATACCGTCATATTATCAGAGAAAATAGGTAGTTGGAAGTACATCAATATACATTATAGTTATGAAATGACTACCCATATCGCTACATGTCATAAGAGTGAAAAACCGAAGAGACTATGAAAATGGCTACACCATTTTCAAAAAAAAAACAGAGGGGGGGGGGGCATAATGCCATGGACCGATATGAGGTCGACAGCGGTAAACTTATGTAGTAAGAACAGGTTTACCATAGAAGAGGAATTGTCATAGTGAGAGCAGTTCACGCAATCACTATGAACGAATACGCACTAATAAGTCAAGGGAAGTCGGCCAGCAACTGATGATGATGTTGAAGAACAAAGGGAAGCTATTCAAAGAAGTTGCGTATCACGTGACATTAGTTGTGTGGTCCACGGGAAGGAGACGGCTGGACAAGGTTAGTCTAGCCAGGGTCCCAGTTGCGGAAGGACGCAGAACTCGACATGAATTCGACATTGCTTTAGTATTTGAACAACGCTTCAGCCTGAGGCGAAAGTGTTTGACACAAGTCGGACGGCTTATTGAGTAGCCATTCCAGTTCAGTACAGCGCGCCGAGTTGACGGCCATTGAGCAATGGCCCATGCCGATGTCAAGGGCAAGTGAACGTAAGTTGACCATAGAGTAGCCATTATAGTAGAACTGTGTTTCAGAGCTGTGAACAGTGATTAGACATGTTATCTATTTATCGCACGCCATCCCGCACCTTTCGGGAATGATTGATGTTATGTGCTGCGATCATTGTTTACAATAAACACTGAAGAATGCCAAGGACATTGAGTTGTTCACTGTTTCAAGGCGATGAATGTTCCTGTTTAATTCTGTCACTGCGGCTGAACAGACGAGCCAGCAATCAGCTACGTGGCATACACTATTCCATAATTTTCTTTGCGCATTTCCCTTATTTCACGTAGGTATCTGCTTCTCATGGCTCTTAAATGATGTTGCTCGCAAAGGATATTTCTACCTCCCTTGTACTTTCTAAAAGTGAAGATAATGTTCTTATAATTTTCCACAAAGTTGTTTTGGATAGCTCTATGTTATTGTTCTTTCTCAACCAAACCCTAAGTTTTCTTACATTCACTGTTTCTTTGGCATCCAACATTTTTATAATGCTGGATAATTCTGGATATAAAATCCAAAATTTTTATGATTTTAGGAGTCTCCGCGGCGAAGTGGTCAAGCCTTTTGACTCGGGCTCCAAAGGTTGTGGGTTCGATTCCAGGCCGCGTCCTTCGGTTCACGAGTTAAATTTTTCGGAGACTCCTGTGGGTCTTCGCTAGAGCTGCGGAGTTCGTGCTTTGTGCGACACTTTCCGCGCTACGGAAAGAGACCGAGCCATATAGGATAGAACCCGGTGCAATGAAGTCTACCCTGTCGACCTTAAAGCGACTTTTAAAAAGCATTTTTATAATAGCTCGCCTTATGACATCCTTGTCAAAGCTGTTTACAATAACCTTTCTACCTACCGTTTGGTTATTGCGTGGTGGTTTAATTCCAGATTCTTGCAACCATCGACGAAATGACCGTTTACTCAAACCCAATGCATGCACTGTTCTTTTTCTGGAATTTATAATAGCATAAAACAGTTTCCTGCGATCAGCTTCTTGACAAAAATATGTGTACAACTTCATAGTGATGCTTTGAAGTGTTTAACATTTCACATTCAATCCCATTGAACAATATTCACACATTTCAATGTTAGCGATAAGTGGTAAGATTTAAAAAAAAAAAAAAAAAAAAAAACAAACACACACACAACAGGTTTCATGAAAGAACCCATATACTGACGACACCTCTGAACACTCCCACTTTAAACAGCGCGGGGTTCTTTTCATAAGGCCAATCCCGTGAACCACGGAGAATATTCAACTTTGAACGCTGATTTTCTGGCTGACGGTGTAATACATTTAAAATTATGGACTTAATCTCTGACCCGTAAATTATATACCGCATATAAACAAACATTGAAATCTGCTGTACAATCTCCAGAACAAAATATTGCTTGTTGGGTGTACATGATGATAAGGTTATAAGCTAAATCTCATAATTTTCCCTCAGTTTGTTACTGAGATATAGATTTTTATATGGAGGCAAACAAATGTGAATGCACTATAGAATCATCCTCCATCACTACGAATAAGCCATATAAGTGTGATAGACTAAAGCACAGGGAAACAAGGCGGCCAGACAGCTAATCAAATCACCGAGCCACGTACAACAAAGGAAACAAGTCAAGAAACCACATTTCGAAACACGAACATAGAAAACCCCGGGATGGTTAACCCGGTCAACAAATGCCCGCGGAAGTCGGGTGTGTCGGCCTAACGGCGCAAGAACGCAGCTTTGCTGTAAACAGGCACAACGCAATCACATCCGGGAAAAAAAAAAAAAAACTAACTCTGAATGAGCGCAGAAGAAGAACATAGAAAAGATAAAATATAAAAGCACCAAATATAACAAGTCAACATTATGGGAGTTGAACGGAGCCAAAACAATCTTCTTTTGGGAAGCAACCATAGATGATCCTTCTAGGAATCGTCATTACCAGATTCAGTCCCACACGAAAAGTAGGGTCTGGCCAAACAAAAATGGATGGCGAAAAATTGGAAGTAATCGTGAGTCACAGTTATAATTTGAAAGTTGTTAATATGGTAGTGGGATTTTTTTTCTGTCGGGGGCAAAAAGAAAACCCTAACCCGCACAGTTCGCGGCGACTGCACTAGCCAGTTTAAAATGGTAGTGGAAATGTTGTATTGTAATACAATGACAACATTTCGAGGATATATAAGCCCATGTCAGTTGTGGGAAGTCGCTTACGACGATTCCTGGAAAGGTAACCCGGCCAATAAATGCCTGAAGAAGTTGGATGTTTCGGCCGAAAGGTGCAGTAAACAGGCACAACACAATTACGTCTAAAGCAATATTCCGGACGAAAACAGAAGAAGCTTAAGATGATTAATCATAAAATGCGACTTAATCAGTTAAGAATACTGAAAGTAACTTTGAATTTGAATTACAAGAAGTACAGGCAGGCTTCAAACAGGGTTGAAGAACCAGGGACTGTGTCTTCAATAGGAAAACTACCTTTGTTTAATGCAGAGATAACAATGTAGATCTTACAACGTAGAGACACGTGGATGAGCGCTCAGTTTCAGCCATCACAAGTGGAATAAAGTCAATGCAGATTGGCACCGGCAGTGGATGGCTATCTAAACGACGCGCTCAGTCGAACCCGGCCGTGTTAGCATGTTTTATGTGCTCATGCCTGCCAAGACAATAGTTCCGGTTTAATCCACCGAAGAGATAGGGGCTGTATTTTTTTTTACCAATACCGATCAGGAGTCGACCTAGCATGATAAAATTAGGTCCCATAGAACTTTCAAAAATATGTGTACATTGTGAAGGAAGAATAGAAGACGAGGAGGATTTCTAGCCACCAACCTCATATCTTGCCGTCTATATTATGTTAAGGCGCAACCCTTCACACCAAAGGACAGTATCTGCTGTGAGAATACCAACCACTCCCCAGCAGACATAAACCCAAAGCTTTATCAATTAAATTCACTCGGTAAATCCCCTCTGTCCATCTTCAATGACCCAGTGGTATGTCAGGTTGAAGTTATCATATAAGCTCTCTCATTCCATTGGATTATCTACTACATAGACAACAGATCCAGAGGTCCCCTCAGATGGCTGCCACTCAACATTATAGTCTGACATTTCTTACGATTACACGATTTATTGCCCGGCATATTTCGCTGCATCTCGTCAGGTACTACTGCAAAAATCACACATAAACTAAAGTATTTAGATAGATCCTTCAAGCTGAAATATACAAATATCAGCACAGTAATTTCAATTGTTTACCACGGTATTTTTAATGTCTTTCAGTTTGCATAAAACTAGTTTCTGAAGATTAATGGTGATCGCCCATGCCACCTTTAACATGGATTATTTTGTGTGTTAAAGAACACACGAAACACCTTATTCTTAAGATTTATTAAGATTGTATTGTGAGTCAGAGACTGTTATTGCTTCAGGGCAATTTAAAAAAAAAAAGTAAGGTAATTGAAAGGCATTTCAATGTCGCAGTGACACCCTCCATTTCCATTCTCATACGTGGAGTTGTTATTTCATATATACCGTATTGCTCCGTGATGACTCTACATCCCACGGCTGCAAAGAAACACAATCCTCAATTTTGATCAAGCAGCAACGATTCCCTCGTAGACCCCGAGGTAGATCAAGAAGACGGCGGAGAGATAATATATATACGGACCTACAAGCACTTGGAATCAGCGACAGGCAAGAAAAGGTCAACCAGAGAGCCGAATGGAGACGGTTTGTATCTGCAGCAAAGAACCTCAATGACTCAGAATGCTGAAGAAGAAGAAGAAGAAGAAGAAGAAGAAGAAGAAGAAGAAGAAGAAGAAGAAGAAGAAGAAGAAGAAGAGCAAAGATTCCCCAGTGTGTACAGTTGGTCATGAATTCAACAGTAGTATCAATAGTAGTTGAAGTAGTACCAATAGTAGTTGTAGTAGAGGAGTAGCAATAGTAGTTGTAGTAGTAGTATTCGTGGACGCAGTAGCAGTAATACTAGTAGCAGCAGTGGTATTAGTAGTAGTAGATGTAGTAATAGAAGTAGTAGAAATAATAGTAGTAATAGACAGACAGACAGACAGACAGACAGACAGACAGACAGACAGACAGGCAGACAGACAGACAGACAGACAGACAGACAGACAGACAGACAGGCAGGCAGGCAGACACATTCTCTGGCCAGTTCTTCCATGTCATCATATGACATCACCAGTAGGTCACCATATCGGATGCCGTCTGGGCCTGAGGCAGTGTTAGGTGATTTCTTGTGCATCGCACGTATTGTCCCAGCTGTGATTATGCATTCTTCGTCTGTCCTGACCCCCTCGCACAAATGAGAGAGTGTCGTTAGTCCTCTGTCTGGCGGGCTCGTCTTTCTGGTCAGTCTGCTCTATGTAGCGTGCAAGAAGGGCCTTACCTTTATCCGCATCCGATTTTTTCCATGTGAGGTCTGTGCCTTGAAAGTCTGGAATACCCCTACGTTGTGCAGCACCGTTCATGCTCTTATGGAGGCGCCAGAATGTCGTAAGAAATAGATCGCTCGGAGCACACCTTCATGCAGAACTCGTCCCATTTCTCGGCCTTGGCCTGTTTGGCGCAGTATTTGAATAAAGTCATCGTTCTATGGAATTCGCCAATTCACCCTGTGGCATGTTAGCCTTTCTGGCCTTTTGCCAGTCTTTGACAGTCTTCCTCTTTCCCAGCCATGCCTTCTCGACCTCTCCATTCCAGCATGGTGGCTGCAACCATATTTCTTGTCTCCTGCGGGAGGAAGTTAGTTTTCTTCTTCTGATCTTGCTTATGGCGTCTTGACCAGTGTTATTATACGGGAAGGCATTTGTCTTGTTTTCTTGACTCCTGGACGTGTCTTTCTCGATCAGGATGACACAAGGGTAGTGGTCACTGTCGTGGTATCCCAGTGTGCCCCATCGGCACCTTGGTGCGATGGTGGGTGCCATACACCTGGATCAGGCTATGGATTATTAAGTACAGGTAGCTAAGAGTCTTAAAAGTCCTATGATAAGACGTGAACAGCGAGAGGTTTGTAAGACACAATTCGCACGGCATTAGTTAAAGAAGAATGAAAAGTGTGCAAGACGTTTTGGTGCAAGCACGAAAACGTCACGGTAGATAAGTTAGACCTGAGCTGGCGTCCACGTTGGACATGGTTTCTTGTCACTAGAGCACGGCTAATATTATGCCGCTTGTTTAGAATAGTATGTGTAGGTTGTCAGGTATGGTTGGAACTTTCTGTGGAGCGACTGCTTTTGTTTTCGACATGTCAAAATCGTCGTATTAAAGTGGACTGTGGGAAAATGTATCCAGTGTCGTCTTGTGAAGGTTTGGTTGCAGTGGCCGTCTTTGGTTTTCACTTAACAAACAAGGAGGATTAGACCGAATATACGAATTTATATGTATATGCTCTCTTACTCCTTGGCATGGGGGTTGCGAAGTGGTAATTACGAACCCGTTATTACATTATTAATTTATGACATATTAGTAACAATTTAACATTCATACAATGGATCGAGCCAAATACAAGTGAAGGCCAAGGTCCCGTAAAGATTCTTATAAATACGTCATTACATGCAAATTATTTTGTGGAATAATCTCTAACAAAAAAAGTAACCATGTTTTTGAGCATGGGTGATGACGTCATTGTTTTGGTTGTGACCAACACACATCCGGCAAACGGCATTGATTCATCATCATGTATCATAGCAGAGCTCCGAGAAACTTGGGCATTTGTCGAATGCGGGAAATTTGTACGCCTTATTGACGACTCCAAACAATCTAACGATCGTAACATCATCCAGTTTCCTGATAGTTCTGAAGATACATCATCTTTCTTACACTTAACGAAGATTTGAGATGTTGGACTCAGATCACTGTGCTGTGTGACATTTAATCGTGCACGTCTTCAATTCACATTCGTCTTCAGAGATACCGCAAATGTAGTTTCAACGGGAGGAAAGCGTTCATTGACATTACACTATCACAAAGTACTCACTTTCAACGTATGTAGTGTAAGCTTGGTTACAAACGACATGGAAAGGAAGAGCATGAGAAATAACGGAAAGACAGACAAGTTGAGTTCAAAGTGTTGATCAACTGTATATATAAATCATGACTACGGTCAACAGTATTACAGGTTAGTCATTTAAATCCGTATAGTTTGTGCTCATGTAATTCGGATGCTGACCTGGTCTTAACAGGCACTCCGAAAGAGGCAACTACAGATTATCTGATATTAACTTTGTAAAAAGATGCCTAATAAAACGGCATTGAACTGTAAGAGCCACACGTCAGGATTCAGTGTATTCCAGTTCACACATTTCTCTCCAGTTCTTGATCATTGTTACTGTTATTGGAAAGGTTGAACCTATGTTCTTCAGTACCAACATGTTTGTTGTTACACATAATGATACGTCATGAAAGAGGAACAACAGTTGTAAGAGGAAGTTTATATACGCTACTCACCGAGAACATTCTAAAGAAATTATACAACGCAATATACAATATTTTTTAGAATACGACAACACAAAACTGAAAGCAATATCAAGTGTTTTAAGTTACGAAGCCACATCAATTACATATAAATTTGTCGAAGTGCACTGAACTTTGATATTATCATTAATCAACGTTGAATTCCTGGAAACGATGTGTTTTTGGATGAAGTCAAACTGATGTGTTAGCATTGACAATCAATCGAACATTTGGATGAAATCAATTGCATCTTATTTTTAGATCATGAACCAATGTTTCTCAGAACATTTAAATATTCAAATAATCTTCATGGTTTGAGAAATTTCGTGAAAACATTCGACTACAACGAAATTTGATTTTTCATAACAGTGATAAACACATTTTTACATGCATCAAAAATCAACCTTGAGAAACAGAACTTATCGAAACGTACATTAAACCTAATACACAAGTCGTCAATAAGCAAAATGATAATCACATCCTAAAATATATACTTCACTTAGGACATTGTGAATTGCGTACACGAAACGTTCTGAAGTCATAATACAACCAACACTAACTAGTCTACATTCAATTAATATTATTAACCTAAAATCGTGACCAGATTTTACTGGTTAGTCAAAGCCGAGGTACTCAATCATTCGTTATCAAATCACGAACTTCTTTGGCTATATTGTCAAATCTGAGGGATGACCATGCATGTTTCAACTTTAAAGGTATTTTCTTACATCTTACTGCTTTTGAGGAATTGCTCAAAGACATCGAATCACCAAACCCGCAGATGGTTGTTCATCCACGTCTATTATGTCAACCGTGCTCCTATTTGTCGAGACCAGAAGAAATTCCGATCAACGTGTTCAGGATAGACTGTAACTTTTCGAGCAAGGCCAATCGATCGCCGAACCGATGACTGGATACATTCCTTTGAGACCTCCTTTATATGGATGTCCGATTACTCAATCATTACCTCCACCTCAGTCGTTGTCTGCATTGGAATATCTGGTACTAGAAGACAATCTTCCCAACTTCTGTATCAACTATGGACAACAATTTATTTACCAATGACAAATTATTAACACACGACGTTGTTAAATTGAGGAAAAACATACAGAGATATTATCGAATAACTGTGTTATAAGAATGGAATCAAGATGCTAGAACATTTCGTTACAAACCTCATCATCATAAATAAAGGAATTTCATATTGTTCGCACGTGAAACCAGCACGTGATCATCTTACATCATCGTGCTACATCATATATATATATATATATATATATCTCTTAAAACATAACTGTAGATAACATATATTATTTTTCTTGGATACTTGAAAGTATTTACCTGTTTTACTTATACTAAATTTTATTATACAGCTCCTACACATTTCATTTAGACTATTCATGTGGTCTTGTAATTCAGCTTTTGATTTTGCTATTACTGCTTGATCATCCGCAAATGTTTGCCATTTGTTTAATCAAGGGTAATTGCAGCGATAGGTAGTAAGGGTACAGAGAGAACCACACATAATGTGAGGGTGCAGTGCGGTGTGCTGGGATAGAAGTAACTCCCCAAAGCAGATATAACAGTACACTAGAATTGTACCAAGATATGCATTACATCTTTAGACGAATATGGAGGTGTACTGTAGACTAACCAACGTCATTAGACTAAGAGGTTTGGGGAAACTCTCTTTGAGCTGATGCGCTAAGGCAGTCTATATGATACCGAGATATGACCGTCAGAGAGTTAAGGATGATTTTATAGATACGAAGTAATATAATTTTATAAAATCAGCATTTTACTAGCACCAATGGACAGATAAAAGCATTATGAGTCAACTTCTCTGCATACACGTGTGAGCATTGGGCAATGGTACCATATTACAACAATTGATTGAAGAAAAAGATTTATCCTGCTGGAGAAAGAAATGAAAAGCATTAGATTTATCCTTAAAGGAGCAAAAAGAATGGTTACAGAAATACGATTGGTCTGTTGATCATTTTTTACACGGAGATAACTATTGTGCTATTATAACATCGCTGATCTAACAAATTACATTATTATTTGACTATTGTATTATTAGATTGTTAGGAACTGATTATTTATATTATTATGTTGTATGTTAGGTGGGACAGACAGACGACACCACTTTTCGTTCCATGTCAAGGTATAACAAACAGAATAAACTAATAAAATGTTTTCAACATTTTGAAAGGTAGAGGGGGTGAATGCCATACACCTGGATCAGGCTATGGATTATTAAGTACAGGTAGCTAAGAGTCTTAAACAGTCCTATGATAAGACGTGAACAGCGAGAGGATTGTAAGACACAATTTGCACGGCATTAGTTAAAGAAGAATGAAAAGTGTGCAAGACGTTTTGGTGCAAGCACGAAAACGTCACGGTAGATAAGTTAGACTTGAGCTGGCGTCGACGTCGGACATGGTTTCTTGTCACTAGAGCACGGCTAATATTATGCCGCTTTTTTTTTAGAATAGTATGTGTAGGTTGTCAGGTATGGTTGGAACTTTCTGTGGAGCGACTGCTTTTGTTTTTCGACATGTCAAAATCGTCGTATTAAAGTGGACTGTGGGAAAATTTATCCAGTGTCATCTTGTGAAGGTTTGGTTGCAGTGGCCGTCTTTGGTTTTCACTTAACAAACAAGGAGGATTAGACCGAATATACGAATTTATATGTATATGCTCTCTTACTCCTTAGCAATGGGCGACACCTGGGCCAAGTCAATGACGCTGTCTGAATCAACTGGTCGAGTGGGCATTATAATGACCTTCCCATCCTTCAGACAGATTAGGGCAGCAGATGCCAGGGCGTCCTCCAGATCTTCTCCCTGTCTATTGGTGTTGCTATTCCCCCATTGACTGCCTCTGGCATTGAAGTCCCCACAGTAGATGATATGCCTTTCATCCATATCGAACAAACTCTGCCATTGTCGCACGTCGACCTTCCCATTACGCGCATAAACTTTCACGATTACAAGCTGCACTGGCGTCATTATTCTTAATGCCTGCAATTGCAGGGCATCACTGTTCCAGGCGGACATATCGATCTCAGACATCAGTATGTTGTCGGGGACCAGAATGGCCTGTTCGATGTGCCGCTTGTTAAAGAAGCCCTGAAACCCCGCAACATTGACTGTTCCGTCGCCGAGCTGTGTTTCTTGTAAGACAACAATATCGTTTCCGTAGAGTAGTTTTTCAAGAATGGGTCAGCGTTGACTACATGATGCACAGTTCCAGTACAGTACTCGAACGTGTCCGATGCCCAATCTGTCACATTTTAACAGCCTTCTGCGTGTACATTCTCTTTTACCACGCTGTGTCCTTGCCGGTCGTCGTCTGGTCGTCGTGTTTGACTTAAGTATCGCCACTGGGCGCCGATGATATGCCGAAGAGATTCCGGGCGTGCGTGCAGGGTCCGAACTCCATTCCACCTCGAAAAACACACTTAAACTACAATCATTTTGGCAAAAACACGTTCCATTCTAAGGGACGGAAAAAATGTCCCGCCATCTTGCTCCAAGGAAGTTACGTAATCGATAGATAGATAGATAGATAGATGGATGGGTGGGTGGGTGGGTGAGTGGGTGGGTGGGTGGGTGGATGGATGGATGGATGGATGGATAGATATATAGATAGATAGATAGATAAGTAGTAGTAGTAGTAGTAGTAGTAGTAGTAGTAGTAGTAGTAGTAGTAGTAGTAGTAGTAGTAGTAGTAGTAGTAGTTGTAGTAGTATTAGCAGTAGTTGTGGTCGTGGTCGTGGTCGTCGTCGTCGTCGTCGTCGTCGTCGTCGTAGTAGTAGTAGTAGTAGTAGTAGTAGTAGTAGTAGTAGTAGTAGTAGTAGTAGTAGTAGTAGTAGTAGTAGTTGTTGTTGTTGTTGTAGTAACAGCAGCAGTAGTAATAGTAGTAGCGGTAATAGCAGTAGAAGTAGAGGCAGAAGCAGAAATGGTGGTAGCAATATTAGTAGTAGTAGTAGTAGTAGTAGTAGTAGTAGTAGTAGTAGTAATAGAAGAAATAGTATTAGTAGCAGTAGTACATATATTTATGCTTCATAGATTATACTAAGGCATTTGATAAAGTAAAACATGATGGGCTGATTAAAATGTTGGAAGATATCAACATTGAAGGGAAAGATTTAAGAATAATAAAGAATATTTACTGGAACCAAGTAGCAGCAATTAAAATGGGAAATAAAGAGGGTAGTTACGAACAGATAAATCTAGGAGTACGACAGGGGTGTGTCTTGTCACCCGATCTCTTCTCCCTGTATAGCGAAGTAATAATGAGAGAGATCAAAGAGAAGCCAGGAATACTAATCGGAACATATAATATAAACATTATACGCTATGCAGATGACATAGTATTGGTGGCGGATAATGCAACAGACCTACAACAATTATTGGACATTGTAGTATCAGAGAGTGCACAGAAGGACTCTCCTTGAATATCAAGAAAACAGTAACAATGGTGATATCAAAGAAAATGGGGACACCAAAATGTCATATAGATATAGAAGGGGAAATTCTCAACCAAATGGATAATTTTAAATACCTAGGGGCACTTATAACATATTATGGAAGATCTACAACAGAGATTAAGAGCAAAATAGGGCAGGCAAAAGCTGCATTTCAGAAAATGAAGAGTATCTTATGCAATAAGTCGCTATCAATGAATGTAAGAAAGAGAGTGCTAAAATGCTATATAGAACCAGTTTTGCTGTATGGCAGCAAATCTTGGAATGTAAATGAACAAATTAGGGAGAACTTAGAAGTAATAGAGATGTGGTTTTTAAGACGAATGTTGAGAATTCCTTGGACTGCCAGAGTAACTAACGACGACTGCCTGAAACAGGCTAATGAAACTAGAACATTATATACAACAATAAGACAGAGACAAACAGTTTTCTTTGGTCATGTGATGAGAAGAGAGGCATTGGAGAACATTGTAACAACTGGAAAGATCGAGGGGAAGAGAGGCAGAGGTAGACCAAGAAAAATTATGCTGGATGGATTGAGACGGTGGCATGGAGGAATATCATCAGCAGAGTTGATCCAGAACACCAAAGTACGAGATCTGTGGAGAGCCACGAACGCCTACGCCAGCCGGCAGGGCACTTCATGAGTAGTAGTAGTAGTAGTAGTAGTAGTAGTAGTAATAATAGTAGTAATATTCGTAGTAGTAATCGTAGTAGTAGTAGTAGTAGTAGTAGTAGTAGTAGTAGTAGTAGTAGTAGTAGTAGTAGTAGTAGTAGTAGTAGTAGTAGTAGTAACATTTGTATTAGTAGTTGTAGTAGTGGTTGTAGTAGTAGCAATAGTAGTAGTAGTAGTAGCAGCAGCAGCAGCAGCAGCAGTAGTAGTAGTAGTAGTAGTAGTAGTAGTAGTAGTAGTAGTAGTAGTAGTAGTAGTAGTAGTAGTAGTAGTAGTAGTAGTAGTAGTAGTAGTTGTTGTAGTAGTAATAGAAAATGATGATGATGATGATGATGAAGAAGATGAAGAAGAAGAAGAAGAAGAAGAAGAAGAAGATGAAGAAGAAGAAGAAGAAGAAGAAGAAGAAGAAGAAGAAGAAGAAGAAGAAGAAGAAGAAGAAGATAAGTAAACAGAAAATGCAGGAAATGAAGAAGAATAATGACCTAGAATAGGAGTAAAGTTAGTTAGTTAGTTAGTTAGTCGACAGATCATCCTCGCTGCACATCGAACCATTCAGTCCATAAGTGCTCGGATCCCCTCCTCAGCAAATCCCGCAGCGTGTAGCGGCTAACGACGCCAGTCCTGTGTTGGTTTATCAATCTTCTTTGGCTTCCTGCGTAGTGTTCTTGTTTGGCCACACCTCTTTTAATTTGATGCTCTAGCAGTCTGGCCATTGTTGTAGATTCACAGTCATCACTTGGTTCTCGCAAAAGTCTCACATCACGTAGAGCATTCAGAATGTCAGCCTGGTCCATGGCGCGTCCGCCCTCCACAGTAGCCTCACCTGCGAGCTTGTCAGCCCGCTCATTTCCTTGTACTCCCGCATGCCCTGGCACGAAGATGAAACTAATCTTTGCCAGCCGAGACCGCTTCAGAGGCAGCAACCATTCTCTTCGGATCGATCCCTCCTCTATCCTCTTGATCATGTTCATTGAGTCACTAAGGAAACAAGCCCTGGTGAATGTCTGTGTCTCGAGCCATGTTATTGCTTTACTTACTGCCATGACTTCCATGGTCAGGCTACTTGTGGTTTCAGTGAAAGCACCAGAGTCCTCCTTCACAATTCTCCCTCCGGCCCGAGCTGTAAAGGCCCATGAGCTTCTCACATGTCGGACGACCGACCCATCTGTGTAGATGACCGCGTCACCGTCTAGCGAATTCTCGAAAATCAACGCTTGTACTTCAGCCTCAACAGCAGCCGGATTTTCTTGTCTGCATTTTCTATCTAATTGGATGCAAACTGAAAAGGATGTGCAGAAGTCTGTTGGCACTTGCACCCACTCCTCGCCAGGTTCTAAGTCCTCAAGTGAACACACCTGTTGAAGAATGTCTTCGGCTTGACCCATCCACGACCGTCCTCTTTTTAACCTGCTGCCCTTCACCTTCCTAATTTCACTATGCAGTGGATGTTGTGTGTTTGCGTTAATTCTGAGGTAGGCGCGTGCCCTGCAAACTTGTATTCTCTCTTCAATGGTTGGAAAATCAAGAAGGTAGCAAAGGAGTAAAGGAGTAAAGGAACAGCGATATGAAGAACTAGTTGAAACAATAGATGCTTCTACAGATGAAATGAATATAGCACTGAGAGAAAGTGTCTGATAACGAGAAAGAAGACAGAGTGTCATGGACCAAGGTCAGGTCATGGGCCACTAGGTACAGACAGCTACAGCTTCACGCAGCCAAGCGTGAAGATGAGAAGATTGAGAATCATGCCCTGCATGAAAGTAGCGAGGTGAGTTGCTGAGCTGGAGGCAACGTCTCCAGCAGGCCATCAGTTGGGCTTAACCACCGTCGAGTTGAAACGTGGTTCTTTGCTCCGTAGCACGGCCACAAAATGTGCCTCTACATCTGTGGTTGGGTTGTGTATTTATTGTTGTGAAGTTATTGTAGACTCTAGGTAGTGTGGAAACGTAGCCGATATGTGGCGTAAATAATAGTATTTGTTGTTAAATATCTGGAGTCAGAAAGAAGGTGTAAATTTGAACTGTGTCCTGTTGTTTGATCGAGTTGCGTTGAGTTGGCTTAAAGAGTTAGCTGTTGTGAATTCTGCAGCACCGGCGCTCATAGAACATTCATGACACACCGCATAAATATACATGTGTCCGAGCGCCGCAACCAGAACCTCAAGCCACACACACGTACAACAGATTGCCAGCAGCAAGTGTGATTGATCCAACGAGCCGTAAAACCCAATGTTGCGAGCAAGATTATATTGTAGCTCCCCACATACAAACAAACATCAACTCGCTGACAACGCAACCATGCAAATAAACATTGATGTCGCTGGCACAGAGGCCAATAATTCATTCTCACTTCTAGTACAAGTCGTTGTTACAATGACACTTCCGCTAGTGCAAGCTCAGTTGGTATAATTTGTATTATAGAACCTATCGCGGTATGTCCCGGAGTACATGTGATGAGTAACAAGCCAAAAAACACCGAAAGATAAATCGATACACAAGAAATTGTTTCATAATTTGCCCATATTCTGCTTGCAGAGGAATCAATGGCATTTCCTATTTCAAACAGACATTGTTACTGACGGCTACATAAATCTTTAAAATGATACGTCAAAAGTGATAAATATGTCCTGAAAAACAGTTTAAACAACCATAAGTGCAAGCATAAAGATAATTTACAAGAATCAAGAGCAATCGCAATTGTTTATGACTGCTATTTGTTTCCTGATCTAAGGATCACTTAATTCGCTGGTTTGTGGGAGAAACAAATAATAAGCATGGATTTGTCATGTTTTAACACCGATTACAAACTGTTGCCCAAATTGTCGATCAGTGAACAATTCATCTCACAGTGTGGTAAACCATTGAACATTGAATTACTGTAGGCTATAAAAAGAACCAAACTGCAGATGGATTGGACATACCCATAATTTTAAAAAAGTGCTTCGATATCGTAAGGCATGGCCATTTCTTAAGTGATAATAAATGGACATCTGTCAGAGAGACATGCTGACAGACAGACATACATACACACCGACAAACAGAAAGTTAACAGGCATACAGACAAACAGATAGGCATAAGGACGGAAAGCCAGACAGAAAGACAGAGAGGCAGACAAATAGACAGGCAGGCTGGCAGACAGACAGACAGACAGACAGACAGATAGACAGATAGATATATAGAACGAACGAACGAACGAACGAACGAAAATCTTTATTTTCAAAGGGTTAAGAATTGGGCACGCAGGCCCGTCTGACATTCTGCCCTTCTTCTCTATTTCCTCTCATACATTCTTTCATTCAACATCAATCTTATGAAGCAATTCTTTGACAACAAAACAACAATAAGCATTAAAACGCATGAAAAATAATCAATAATACATGACCCGTTGAGGCAATGTTTAACATGGGCATCATAAATACCCAAGGCGGGTGTAACGTGCCACACATATGGGAATGTGTTTTTGTGTGTGGCTATTTTTTTTTTTTAGATAGATAGATATACAGACAGACAGACAGACAGAGAGACAGACAGACAGACAAATAGATAGATAGATAGATAGATAGATAGATAGATAGATAGATAGATAGATAGATAGATAGATAGATAGATAGATAGATAGATAGATAGATAGATAGATAGATAGATAGATAGATAGATAGATAGATAGATAGATAGATAGATAGATAGATAGATAGATAGATAGATAGATAGATAGATAGATAGATAGATAGATAGATAGATAGATAGATAGATAGATAGATAGATAGATAGATAGATAGATAGATAGATAGATAGATAGATAGATAGATAGATAGATAGATAGATAGATAGATAGATAGATAGATAGATAGATAGATAGATAGATAGATAGATAGATAGATAGATAGATAGATAGATAGATAGATAGATAGATAGATAGATAGATAGATAGATAGATAGATAGATAGATAGATAGATAGATAGATAGATAGATAGATAGATAGATAGATAGATAGATCGATCGATCGATCGATCGATCGAACGAATGAACGAACGAACGGAAATCTTTATTTTCAAAGGGTTAAGAATTGGGCACGCAGGCCCGTCTGACATTCTGCCCTTCTTCTCTATTTCCTCTCATACATTATTTCATTCAACATCTCTTATGAGGCAATTCTTTGACAACAAAAACACAATAAGCATTAAAACGCATGAAAAATAATCAATAATACATGACTCGTTGAGGCAATGTTTAACATGGGCATCATAAATACCCAAGGCGGGTGTAATGTGCCACACATATGGGAATGTTTTGTTTTAGTTGTCGTTCGAGATAATTTACCATTAATATTGTCTTTGTTGCTGTTTTTTTAAGAGGCATGTAGTCTGTTCTGAGGTAGTGTTCCAACAGGTTGCGTCTGTATGTATAATGATTGGTGGTGTCTTTGATTTCTTGTGGAAGATTATTCCAGAACTGAGTGGCAGAGTATGCTAAGCTTGTTTTATATAAGTCTATCCTAGGTTTAGGGACATGAAGTATATTTAGTCGTTCACTATGTCTAGCGTTATATTTAAACAATGGCCAAAGGTAGCTTGGGGCATTTTGAAATAGGATTTTGTGAGTTGGTTTGGCCTTATTAAAAAGTAGGCGTTTGTGGAGTGGCAGTAACTGAAGACGTTCATGTAGGTTAGAATTGTCTGTAAACTAATCACCATTGATTAGACGCACTGCCCTTTTCTGGAGCGAATAAAGGCGTTTTGTTATTGATTTGGAGCATCCATCCCAGATTGTGGAGCAATAATCAATATGTGTTTGTATGTGAGAAGTATAGAATATCTTTCTTGTGTTTTCGTCGAGGAAGTTTTTAATTTTGGCAAGTTGGTATACTTTTTTGGCTATTTGTTTAACAAGAGCATGAACATGGGAATTAAAGGATAGATTTTGATCTACGATAAGACCCAGTGCCTTGTGCTCGGTTACACTTTCTATAGGTGTGCTACCAATGTGCAGCTGAAGAGTTCCCTGCGAGTTTAGAGTGTGAAATCTTTGCCTCGTTCCTATTAACGTAGATTTTGTTTTAGAAATGTTAATTTGCATGCGGTTTGCATGACTCCAGTTAACTACACTATTTATTTCCTGTTGGAAGGATAATTCTAGCACATTGCGATCAATAGCGTTTGTATATACTGTGCAGTCGTCTGCAAATAAATCGCAGGACGATGACAGATATAAGGGAAGATCATTTATATAAATGGCAAATAACAAAGGGCCAAGTATAGACCCCTGAGGTACTCCAATATTAATGGTAATAGCTTGGGATAGAGATTTATTGTGTGATACTACTTGATTTCTGTCTAATAATAATGAATTTATTAATGTCACTATATTAAAGCTTACTTTCATTGTTTCTAGTTTTTTAATTAGGATAGTATGATCTATCATATCGAATGCTTTTATAAATCCTATAAACATCGTTCCACATAGAGTATTGTTGTTAATATTTTGATGCCAGTTTTCTATCATGTTTGTTAGGGCCGTATGGCAGGAATATTTTGGCCGAAATCCTGACTGACTGTCAGCTATTAGTTTATGGCGAACTAAGTGCTTTAGTGTTGTTTTGTGGATGTGCTTTTCTAGCGGTTTGGATAAAGAGGATAATATAGAAATTGGCCTATAATTACTCATGATACAATCTTCTAATGAACAAGCTTTTAAATGAGGATACACTTTAGCGATTTTAAAGGCTGATGGGAAGTGACCTTTGGTAAGACATTGATTGTATATAAAAGTTAGTGACTCGCAGATCGCCGGTGCAGCATAGCGAAGGATCCGATTACTGATTCCATCTAGTCCTGATGAGTTATTGTATTTTAGGTTACTAAGATGAGTAAATACTTCAGTGGTCGTCATTAGCGGTATGTTTGTGGGAATGTCTCCATAGCATTTGCTCTCACAGAATGATGATAATAAAGATATGTCATGAGGCACATCTGGTATTGCGGCCTTCAGTTGGTTTATGTCTGACTGAAAGAAACTACTGAATTGATCACATGTAACCTGATTTGATGGTAACGATTGTGATGATTTATGTTTGTTTGTCAAGGTATTAATTGCTTTCCATATATCTTTAGTGTTGGTTTTATCTATTATTAAGTTCTTAAAATAGTTTTTCTTTTCCTTTCGAATAACATATTGAACTTTGTTTCTCAGACTACGGTACTTAGTTAGATCTCTATTTTTATGTGCCCTGTCCCGGTCTCTCATAAGTTCAACTACCTCCTGTGTGATCCACGGGGGCTTAGTGTGATGTTTAACACGAACTTCCTTAAATGGAACATGCTTATCAAATACGCTTAGAATGGTCTTCAGCCAGTGGTCCAGAGCATCATCTGGGTCAGGAAGCTGGTAAACATAGTCCAGAGATGAGTTGAGCAAGTCTTGTAAGAAGGCATCTTGATTGAAGTTTTTGTAATTTCTATATTTTATACTTATATGTTTGTGTTTGGGAGTTTTGGTACCTCTTTTCGACCACGTGCAACATACTGGGTAGTGATCGCTCATTGCATTAATAGGTACAGTACATTCTGTGATGTTGTCAGCACACGTAGTATAGATATGATCTATAAGTGTTGCAGATGAATTTGTTATTCTAGTGGCTTGTTTGACTAACTGTTGGAAGTTATATGACTCTATTATGTTTTCCCATGTTTTGTTTGATTTGTTAGTGTCTATGTTGAAGTTGCCTAGCAGTATTATTTCTCTAGCATTACTAAAGACTACATCCATCATAGTGGTGAATTTTTCATACCAGATATTCCATTCTCACACCCGGTCCAGACAGCGTCACAACAGAAATGATTAATGCTTTAGAAGAATATGGAATAGATAAAGTTACCAGTCTGCTTAATACAATATATGATACTGGAAATATACCTCATGAGTTATGTAATTCTGTATTTATTGCAATCCCAAAGAAATCAGGAGCCTTGGAATGTGATCAACATCGAACAATTAGTATAATGAGTCACATCACGAAGATTTTGCTAAGAATTATCATGCAAAGAGTTAGGAGGAAAATACAACCTGAAATAGGAGAAGAACAATGTGGGTTTGTAGTAGGCAAGGGTACAGTAAATGCTGTGTATATACTGAGAACCGTAATCGAACGTTCTATAGAAGTAAACAAAGATCTACACCTTTGCTTCATTGACTACACAAAGGCTTTTGATAAAGTGAGACATGTCAACATGATAAGGATGCTTGAAGATCTACAAATTGATGGGAAAGACCTTAGACTTGTAAAAAACATATATTGGAAACAACAAGCTGCCATAAGAGTTGATAATGAAGTAAGCCAATATCAGCCTATTAAGAGAGGTGTGAGACAGGGATGTGTAATGTCTCCAGATCTGTTTTCCCTGTACAGTGAAAATATTTTCAGAAATATTGAAAATATGGAAGGAATCAACATTGGGGGACGATGCATCAATAACATTAGATATGCAGATGATACAGTCTTGATTGCAGACAATGAACAGGACCTGCAAAATTTAGTAGATGCGGTTGTTACACACAGTGAACAACAAGGGTTAGAATTAAATTGTAAAAAGACACAGATTATGGTCGTCACTAAGAAGAACGAAATACCACAGTGTAATATACAAGTAAATGGGAATATTCTTCAACAAGTGAATAGGTACAATTATCTCGGAACAGTAATAACATCTGATGGGAGATGCCTTGAAGAGATTAGAACAAGAATCGCCATGGCAAAAGTAGCCTTTAGCAAGATGAAAAACATACTGACCAATAAAAAGATGTCAATTGAAACGAGAAAAAGAGTGTTGAGATGCTACATAGAACCTGTACTTTTATATGGATGTGAAGCTTGGACAATGAGCAGCCAGGCTGAAAAACATCTGATGGCTGTAGAAATGTGGTTTCTGAGGAAAATGCAAAGAATACCATGGACAGCCAGAAAGACCAATGAACAAGTCCTTCAAGAAACAAATGAAGATCGTAAACTGATCAGAGACATTAGACGTAGACAGTCACAATTTTTTGGGCATGTTATGAGAAGAAATGATTTGGAGAACTTGGTGACAACTGGTAAGATAGAGGGGAACAGACCAAGGGGAAGACCTAGAAACAAGTATCTGGATGGCTTGGCCTTGTGGCATTGTCGAGACAGAAACACGGAACTGATCCACGACTCTGTTGATCGAGTGAGATGGCAGAACATGACCGCCCACGCTTACCGGCATGGCACATGATGGATGGATGGATTTCCTGCACTGGGGTTTCGATAAAGATAGCCAACTACTAGGCGTATGCGATTTTGAAGCTTAACCTCAAGCCATACACACTCAATCTCACAGGTTTCAAAATCTAGCCTACGGTGGGCGTTAAGAGAGTTAGAAATATAAACTGCAATACCCGTCTCTTGTTTCTGATAGGGATCTCTTCTAATGGTTTTAAAGCCTCTGATAGCGATGTCATCATCTGAGATGTTGCTATTTAATCGACTTTCGCTAACGCCGAACATGTGACAATTTTGATTAACTATAAGTGATAGTTCAGGCAGCTTCCCTAATAGATGGCAGATATTTAAATGCCCGATTCTGAGCCCATTATTACTGAGCCAGTGTTCGTACTTATTAGACATTTTAACAATGCGTAATCATGAATATTTTAAAACACAAAATGAATACAACTGATGTCGTTTATAACAAATATGAATATCATGAATACACACTCTAAAGTACAGAGAAACAGTAATATCTCTATCAATATTAACACACACACACACACACACACACACACACACACACACACACACACACACACACACACACACACACACACACAAAATAGTATAAAGATAAGTAAGGATGATCAGTGAATACCCCCTCACTCAGAGTATAAACGCGATAAAAAGTATTATAAAAGATATCTAACTAAGTGTCAATCTCTGTGACTTCAATACGAGTCAATGTTTACAGCCACGTACAATCTAATACGTTGCTATATAAATCAATAACCAAGTATGCGCATAAACTTTCTAGGAGAGGCTCTTTCTTGTACCGAGATCCGGTGTTGCTTTGTGCTGAATTGCTAGTAAATACCAGGCTGTGTTGGTCCTTGGTACAGCGACATCATAAGTGCCTGACGAAGTGAAGCTGGGCTAAACAGTGTGAGGTATAACAACTCTGGGTTACAATGGAATGGATACTGTTGATTTCTCACGGGTGTGTAACGACTTCCAACTACAGGCTTTGATTCGTGGCTAATAGGAGGATGTGGTGGCACGTTGTTGTTACTACTGGATTGATCCTTGCTGTGGAGAAGAGGGAACGTATCTTCATAATTATCACCCTCCTGTGTGAAAGAGGGCGTATTGTATGGATTTGGTGTGGTGGAAATGTTCCGTCTGGCTTGGATATCAGGTGCCGTGGTTATGAGTGGTCTGCTCTCTTCTGGCCTATTTATACTTGATGTGGTGGCAGTATGTCGTCTGGCTTGAGTTTGAATGGTGTAGCTAAAAGTGTCCTACGCGATCCAGTATTGGATGTAGGTTGTGTACATTCTGGGTTTTTAATATTTTTAGCGAGCAAGCTGGTGCCCAATGTAGACAAATGTACTTGATCCTTATAAAGTCGCTTTTTAGGTGCTCCAGTCTGTGAAGTAAACACCGGTGTGTTTTTGATGAACTATATGTTGTTATGAGAACAAAACTTCTGCAATATGTTGTTATTTATGTCAGCTAGACGACGCTGGAATCCATAACTCGGTGATATTATTGAGGAGAAGAAAATGGACGAGTTAGGAAAAGTGTGACGTAATCCGTTCAAGAGCGCCAGCAGTTGAGATGTTGTGATTTGCTGGTTGTTCATGGTGTCATTGATACCAATATGAACGCTTGCCTTTTTTTACGTTAAGATTTACAGCCAACCTCCTAATCTTGTCTGTTAGCCGGTCAACACCAGCCCCAGGCAATGAAATTATGGAAACAATGTCTTTGTCTGTAGTGGCCATCCGGTCGGTGTATAGACCTTTCATTAGAGAGTCGCCTATTATAATGTGTGTACATTCGGGTCGTGCTGTCTGCACATGTTGGTTGTCAGTACGCCTTGCCCGTTGTTTCTCCCATTTAGCAGCAGTCTGTACGTCTCTATGCGACTCTCCCTGTGTTTCCTGGAGGCGTGTATTGTCTGTTGGCAGTGCACTATAGCACTGTACGTTTTCTGACGAATTTTCTCGAAGCACTTCGAATCTGTTGCTTATTTTTACACCAATGGGATAGACTGCTTGTAGCGTTTTATCTTCCTCTGCACGTTGAAGTTTTTTCGTGTCTTGTTGTGTTATTTGTTTTTGGTGAAACTGGGCTTCAAGATTCTCCGAAGTTGATACAGTTGCTTGGGAGTTACACGCTTGTTCAGTTGGGTTGGTGGTGGACTCGTGCTGTAAAGTTTCTATTGTTTTTCTTAGCAACAGATTTTCCTCTCTCAGGAGCGTGATTTCTGCTTTGAGAACAGTGTAGTCACTGCTGGTCTTGCTATTAGCTTCAATGTTAGCGCCTTTAAGGATTGCTCTATTACCTCAATTCGCCTATGACAATCGCACGATTGTCCATTGATAGTTGGCGTGTTATCTAAGGCTGGTATTTCTTCTGCTACTCTTACGTTGGTCTCAACGTTGTTTTGGAAGTGCTCCATTGGATATTCAATGGCCAAGAGTACTGATGGGGTAGCTGACCTCGTGTTGATGGTATTGTCCTGTTCATTCATTGTATGTGTTAGTTGACAAACATTGTCTGCTGTGGTGTCCACAGCTGTAGTTGTGGGCTGTGTAGATTCTGAGTCCTCACTCGAGACGAGCATGTTGATGATATCTTGTGTCTTTGATATGTCTCTACTCGTGAATGTAAGTATTGAGTTCTCCAGCTCGACAAAGTCTAATTTTAGCCAAGGGTTAATGTTTTCAATGCTGCCCTGAGCTAGTAACTTGTTCTTCGAATGATATAAGTGTATTGTAAGGACTGGCGTCGTAATCAGATCTTCCACGTAGGCCCCGCTTCTATCTTGTCAGTGTTGGATTCGTTCAGGCTTGTAATAATTGATGAGGCACGTTCGAAATGCCTCATAATGGAGTGTATTGTTAAAGAATACTGTAACACATTGGCCAGAGTTGGTGTGTTGGCCGACTGGATTCACACACCTGGCTAGCTTGGTCTTCACCGCCTTCTCTTTGTTTAGTGTGTATGGTTTATTCACGGCTGATCGTAAACCGGATCTTGTTTTAACACCAGTCACCTCCAGAGAGGCCTCTCCTAGATGACATTACTGCATCATGTTATCAAACCCGTTTGAAGAATGCAGCGAGCTCATTGTAGTCTAGACGCGCGCGGGCTATTTGAAGTAATGTGTTGCGGTTCGTTTGTTTTGATAATTGAGACAATAACACAGAGATGATCAGGAACTTGCGATATTGTGTGCTGGCGACTTACCACGCGCTAGTCAAGCATGGTTTAATCACACGTTGTCGTTAATCGATAATTGGTAGGTTTCAAAATTGAATGAAATTACCGTCCATTTATCAAAGAAATCCTCATTTCACTAAACCACAGTCACATAAACTTAAGATATTAATTCGTATTAGATCCAGTTTTAGAACTAACACAATGATATACACAGCATTTCGATTGAAATAGGCATAGACAGACAGACAGACAGACAGACAGACAGACAGACAGACAGACAGACAGACAGACAGACAGACAGACAGAGACAGACAGAGACAGATAGATAGATTAGATAGATAGATAGATAGAGATAGATAGATAGATAGATAGATCGACAGATAGACAGACTGACAGACAGACAGATAGATAGATAGATAGATAGATAGATAGATAGATAGATAGATAGATAGATAGATAGATAGATAGATAGATAGATAGATAGATAGATAGATATAAAAATAGACAGACAGACAATAAACATCGTGAACCTAGTATTATAGCAGATACCACTGTTGGTGTGTGAAGTCTTAGACATTCACATACTCCAGGACATGACAAATGAGGTCATGTGGTATTTTATAAACTTCTTCGCCTTTCCTTGACAGAGGATTCCCCAAACATTCTGACACGTGCCTGGATCGATCCTAGAGCCGAGCTAGTAAGCGAGTCATGTAATGGACCCTTCACACGCCTTACCACGCATTAGACATATGGTTGAAAACCAATCAACACTTAAATGATCATAAAGTCAGTAACACGCCATTCGTATATACTTTCCCAGACCTCCCCTGCTATTTATTTTAGGCTTGGTCCACCTGCGAGCCAAGTTTTTCCCGCGTTTCCATCATGTTTCAGGATATTGCGGTCAACACCAGCATCTTTCAGTTGTATGTTGATTTCTAGGCTAGATTACGCTCATCAGCACGCCACGACTTTCTGAGCGACCGGCTGCATACTCTCATAAGTCACTAGCGTGACTCGAACCACTTCTAATTCTCGTCCGCTCACGTCGACCACGAGAGTATTCGGGATTAACGGAGAAAGCTGCTAACACCTCGGCCAGGCAGCCGGCCTGCGAGCCAAGTCAATCAATCAATCATGTGCCATGCCGGAAAGCGTGGGCGGTCATGACTCGCCATTTCACTCGATCACCAGTGTCGTGGATCAGCTCAGTGTTCCTGTCTCGCCCATGCCATGTGGCCGAGCCATCCAGGTATTTTCCTCTCGGTCTGCCTCTTGGTCTGTTCCCTTCGATCTTGCCAGTTGTCACCAAGTTCTCCAATCCATTTCTTCTCATAACATGTCCAACAAATTTTGACTGTCTACGTCTAATTTCTCTAATCAGTTTACGATGTTCATTTGTCTCCTGTAGTACTTGGTCATTGGTTTTTCTGTCTGTCCATGGTATTCTTTGCATTTTCCTTAGAAACCACATTTCTGCAGCCATCAGATGTTTTTCAGCTTGACTGCCCATTGTCCAAGTTTCACATCCATACAAAAGAACAGGCTCTATGTATCCCCTCAACACTCTTTTTCTCGTTTCAATTGACATCTTTTTATTGGTCAGAATGTTTTTCATCTTGCTAAAGGCTACTTTCGCCATGGCGATTCTTGTTCTAATCTATTCAAGGCATCTCCCATCAGATGTTATGACTGTTCCAAGATAATTGTACCGATTCACTTGTTGAAGAATATTTCCATTTACTTGTATATTACATTGTGGCACTTCTTCCTTCCGAGTGACGACCATAACCTGAGTCTTTTTACAATTTAATTCTAACCCCAGCTGCTCACTGTGTACAACAACCGCATCTACTAATTGTTGCAGGTCCTGCGCATTGTCTGCAATTAATACTGTATCATCTGCATATCTAATGTTATTGATGTTTCCTCCTCCAATGCTGATTCCATTTATATCTTCTACATTTCTGAAAATATTTTCACTGTACAGGGAAAAAAAGATCTGGAGACATTACACATCCCTGCCTAACACCTCTCTTAATTGGCTGATACTGTCCCACTTCATTATCAATCCTTATTGCAGCTTGTTGTTTCCAATATATGTTTTTTATAAGTCTAATGTCTTTCCCATCAATTTGTAGATCTGCAAGCATATCCACCATGTTGACATGTCTAACTCTATCAAAAGCCTTTGTATAGTCAATAAAGCAAAGATGGATATCCTTGTTTACTTCTATAGCACGTTCAATAACTGTTCGCAGCATATACACAGCATTTACTGTACCCTTTCCTTCTACAAACCCACATTGTTCTTCCCCTATTTCAGGTTGTATCTTCTTCCTCACTCTTTGCATGATAATTCTTAGCAAAATCTTTGTGATGTGACTCATTATACTAATTGTTCTATGTTGATCACATTCCAAGGTTCCTGATTTCTTTGGGATTGCAATAAATACAGAGTTACATAATTCAGGAGGTATATCTCCAGTATCATATAATGTGTTCATCAGTCTGGTGACTTGCTCTAGTCCAAATTCTTCTAAAGCTTTAATCATTTCTGTTGTGATGTTATCTGCACCGGGGGCCTTGCCAGCTTTCATATACTTAACATTTCGAACCTCCATCTCCAAAATTGGCGGTCCTTCATTATTAAATCTAATATCATACTGTTCGTCTCTGTTATCATCATAAAGGTGTTTCACATAATCTGTCCATACATGTAGAATCTGGTCCTTTTCTATTATGATTTTGCCATCTTTAGTTTTTAGACACCCTGTTGATGTACTTGTTCTTTTATTAGTAAGTTCCTGAATTCTTTTGTGCACTAATTTAGTATTTTGACTGTTGTGTTGGTTTTCAATTTCTAAGCACTTTTCCTCAAGCCATGATTCTTATGCCTCCTTACATAATATTCTGACTTGTCTGTGGATTTCTTCATATTTGACAGAATTATTTTTGTTGAGTCTTCTTGTTTCCATGAGGTGTAAAATTTCTTCAGTCATCCATTTCTTACGACCCACCTTCTTTAATTTTGGAATAGTTGTTTCTGCAGCCACATTGATTGAATTCGTCAACGTTTCCCATTGATCATCCACATCCTGGAATAATATCTCTAGATCAGACAATATTTCAAATCTGTTCTGTACTTCTATGTTGAATTTGTTTTGTATTTCCTTGTCATTACTCAATGTACACAAATCATATTTAGTGTTTCCTGTTATATACTTGACTTTCTTCAAATTTATCCTCAATGTTCCTGTGAGTAATCTGTGGTCACTATAACAATCAGCACTGGGAACGGTTTTTGCTACTGTTAGCGTGTTTCTAAATCTTCTGCTAATGAGAATGTAGTCAATCTGGTTTCTAATCCTGCTATCAGGACTCCTCCATGTCCATAATCTTCTAGGGTGTTGCTTAAACCAGGTGTTTCCTACAATCATTTCATGTTCTTTTGCCCACTCCACGAGTCTGTATTCTCTTTCATTTCTCTCTCCTAAACCATAGTTTCCTACTGTGTATCTATCCCCTTGATTTCCTACTTTTGCATTGAAGTCCCCTATTATGATGTTTATTTCTGAATTTTTACATTTCTTTAAGGCAGCCTCTATGTCATTATAAAATTCTTCTACACTATCTTCACTGGATTCTCCTGTTGGTGCATATACTTGAATAATATTTATGCTAAAAGGTCTGCCACTTAATTTAACTAGTAGAACTCTGTCTGACACAGCCCAATATCCTTGAACAGATGTTGATGTTTTCCGGTCAAAAATAATTGCCACTACCATATGACGATCTTCACCTCCAGAATAAATAATCTTGAAATCGTCATCTATATTGATGCCTGATCCTGTCCATCTCGTTTCGCACATACCTAAAATATTAATTTTTTCCTTTTCAATTTCTTGTTTTATATTCTCTAATTTTCAGTCGTTGTTTAACGTCCTAACGTTTCAAGTTGCTAATTTTAACGCCTCTGTCCTTGTCTTGCGATGATCAGTCATTAAGCGAATCATGATATACTAGGCACTTTTAAAGAGGTAGTTTGCCGTTGCTTTCCTCTATGGCAGTGACCTTACTGGTCGGAGACCGCAGCCATTGACCCAAGAAGAGTTCCTCTGCCTGCCGTCGTAAAACTCGAGGCCATGACCCACAAATATCTGTCGGCTGCCCTCAAAATTTCATCCACCACCTGCCTTCCGTGGCTTCTTTTGAAAACTTCCAATCAAAGAACACAAAATAACATCACATAATCCACAGGAAAACACTATTCACAGGAAATCCATAGGATATCACACGAAATCCAAAGGAGAACACTAAATAGCGTCCCTCCGAAAAGTAACGCTTCATTTTGTCGCCATTGCACCGGAAGCGAGCCAAGTACTTATTTAAAAATCCGAATTCGCCCAGCTGCGGATTGTCCACCAGGTCGGCAGGCGAGTGTCAAGCCACTACGGTTCCCACGCTCCCCATGTATGCCAAACGTAATGCTATTATTGCTAAACACAATTTAGCATTTTGCTACATGTGAATAAACGTGATATAATTTCTTATATTACAGTAGTATCCCCAGGACCCGTCTCTGCAAGATTAGTACAGGGAGGTGAATGTAACAACAGAAAGCCAGAACATCACATTAAGTGTGAATAAGACTTGGCAGTTAATTTAATGTTAAGTGTCGTTAATGTAATGGTTAGTATAATGCGCTGATAATGACATAAACGCGGTCGGACGAGTGTTCCACGCGTGGTGTTCGTCGTGGGCAAGTGAGACAAAGACTGGCAACCTATTCCTCCGTGCAATTAAGTCAACAAAAGGTCACGGTCATGGCACTTCCCAGACCTATGTTAAGTGTCTGCCTGGGGACATTGTTTTCAAGACTTGGCAGATGTTTGAAGCAAAACACAATAAAATATTTCAATGAAATAAATCATCAACAGCATGCAATTCTGATTGCAATACATCGCCGTGAAGCAAATATTCAAGGTACGCTAAGGAAATAGGTAATGTAATATGTCATTATGTGCCTTGCCAGCAGGGCCGGATTAAGCCATCTTGGTGCCCAAGGCACAAACCCACATGGGTGCCCCCTACTGCCCCGGGCCCCCGATCCTCCACTGACTGCTGGTATGTTCAATATTATGCAAAAAACTAACAAAGAAAAACAGTTGTGAAATGTAAACACATATGTTTGTACTACTATCACTCATATAAAACCTACAATAAGGTATTTCTGTATTAAAATTAATAGTTAATTAATTTTGTAATAATAGTAGACAAAAATACTGTAACTTTTTTGATAGATAAGAAAGTCAAAGTGAGCACACATTTACATTTTAAAGTTCTTTTTTCTAGATTTACGTCTGGCAAAGTTTTTGAGTACAGCATCAAAGTTAATTTTGCGCAACAAGTCTGCCTCAATCATCAGCAAAGATAAGGAATCAAGCCTTTCTTGTTTCATTGTCGATCTACTTGGATTTTTTGTACGTTTCAACTGAGAAAAAGAGCGCTCAGTTGAACAGTTCGTAACCATTAATGTTAAAAATATGCGCAAGGCGATTTCTACATTTGGAAAAGCACACTCGATGTTGTCTCTAACTATTACTTTGAAGAGTTCTGCATGACTGAACGTGTTGTTGTCAGATTTTGATACACGAAACTTGTGGCGAATATATGAGTGGAACTGTTGTAGTTCAGTATATAAATTATTGTTCAGATCTTCAGGATAAGCATTTATTAGTCCTTCACAACACTGAGGTGTTTGTGGTACATCGACCAAACAAGAAAATCGAACTGCTAGATCATTATATACCTGTCCTTGTCTACTCATCTCTGTCTCAAGTTTGTCAACAATGGTGTAGAAAGCAGATATACGAAATTTGTCTCTGGCATTCTGAGATACCTCAGGGGCATCACCATCAATGACCACTGTCTTTCGTTTACGATTACGGGTCAAAGTTGACTTATAATCCACACCTGGTGTTAATTCTTTTGCAGCTTCTTCAAATCTTTCAAATACATTCCTAGATTCATGCAAGTGATCTGCTAGTGAAGAATACAAATCAGCACACGTTTTCAAGTTCACGTGCTCATTTTGTAGAGCTTGACTGACCCTGTGAAAATGTTGTAACACTTCTTCCCAAAAGACAAGCATGAAAGCAAATTCTAATTCTTTCATCTTCTTTGCAATGTTTTTGCTTCTCTTCTGGTGTCCCCCTTCTGTGACTGGTCTTCTTGTAAACATTCTAACGCTTCTATAATCTGAGGATGAGACATTAGAATGGCTTCAGTTGCAACAGCATGTGCTTCCCATCTAGTATCGGAAAGGGACTTTACCAGCTTTTCATTCACAAGGCATCCTTTCAGAATCTTCCATCTTTTGGTTGAAGCTGAGAAAAAAGTATAGATCAGTTGCACTGTATGGAAGAAGTTTACTGCCTCTAAACAAGAGTCAACGGCACTTCTGCCTACCAGATTTAGTGAATGGGCAGCACAGGGTATGTATATAGCAAACTCATTTTCTTCTAAAAAAATTTTCTGCATGTCCTTGTAGCACCCAGACATATTAGCTGCGTTGTCGTAGGACTGACCGCTGCATTTCGAAAAATCAATATTGCAAGCTTCACGTAAGTACTGCAACACTTGCTTAGCCATACCTTCACCGGCGTGACTTTGCAGCTCCAAGAAAGTCAAAAAGCGCTCAATGGGCTCTCCATCTACCACATATCGAAGAACAACGCTTAACTGATCTATATGTGAAATATCAGGTGTTGAGTCTACTGACAAGCTGAAATAACCTGAGGCCTTTACTTAATCTACAATTACTGCATGGACATTTTGGGACATAATTTCAATCAGTTCTTCACATATAGTTTTGGATAAATAAGAAGGATTTCCTTTTCCAGAATTTCCATATTTCGCAATGTGTGATGCTAAAAATGGATCAAACTGACTGACCAACTCCAGCAACCCTAGATAATTTCCATTTTGTAAAGATCCAAATTTTTCATTTGTCCCTCTAAAAGCCAGACCACGCTCAGCTATAGTACAAATAACCGCTACTGCTCGCCTCAAAACATGTTCCCAGTAAATGTACTCTTCATTTATTTGCTCTTCTAGCTTTTGTAATAGCCCCGAGCCTTGTCTACGAGCTAGGTATGTTAACATGCAGTCTATATGAGTAGCACTTTGCTCATGATTATCAACTTAAATGTTATTTTTCCAGTCACTGAACCCATTTTTATCAGCCAAACTTGTGGAACCTTTAGACGCAAAAAGTTTACAAACAAAGCAGTACACAGATCCTGTGGATGGTGAATACAATAACCATTCTCTCCTGTACTGCTCACCATTTGCTTTTGTGCCATAGAAGAGTTTTTGAGAACAATATCTTGTTATTTTTCCTTCAGCATAAATACGGCAAGATTTATCAAAGGGACCATAATGATGCTGACAGTTAGTGGGCCCACAGTCAACCCAGTAAGCCACATTATCAGCCGAGAAGTCAATCCACAGTCCTGGATCTACTGCATGATTTATTTTATCATCTTCATCTTTATCATCATCTTCAGCAGACTGAAGTGGGTTACCACAAATTTCATTTTCAAGCACTAATGCAGTGTCTGGATTTTCAGAACAGCCTATAGTAGACTTATCAAGAGGGTTGATAGTGTCAGTAAAATCCTGTTCCACCTGTTGCTTAACCGAAACTAAATAATTCGTTAATTTTCTGCTCTTAGCTTTTACAACTGAAACAGTATGCTCTTTTTGTTTAGCTAGTTTTCTCTTTTGTGCACCACTTAACTGAACACATTTCATCTTGGGGTCTGAATCTGAAAAAAAGTATGTGAAAAGCTGTAAATAAAAAATGAATAAATAATATAATCAATATAAGTGGGCATGCTAAGGTATCATTTTCCGATTATTCATAATTACATTTTTTAAAACGAAAATGTATTTACATAAATATTAGAAAATTATGCAAAATAAGGCTAAGGAATAATATACTTAGGCCCCTATCAATAATTGCTTTATCAAAATCGATAAAAGCACATTTAAAGCGCAGTAATGAACTCCTTCAACACTAACTACCAATAGACGTCTGTGTGTGTGTGTGATATATATATATATATATATATATATATATATATATATATATATATATATATATATATATATATATATATATTAGATTTTTTAGAATTAAAAACCCTTAGATGAAAACGAAAACGAAAGTAAAAAGTGTAACCATTAACCTTACCTTCGTCAAATCAAGTTTTGCTGTGTAAGCTAAATTAGTAATATCTACATCAGTAAGTAGTTTATACAAATGTTCGAAAATGCAAAGTAGTTCTAAGCCGTTATGCAAATGTACAGTCATTCAATGACACGTCGACAAATTAGCACTATTCACAATTGTTTTCACTAGCAGACCAAAACGGAAGTGAATTTGTCGCTACGCATTAGTGCGTCACGTAGCACAAACATATCCCAGAAAAGTCAAAAAATAGCACCAAAAAACCTTGAAGAAAAATAAAAGAAAATAGCTAAAAAAATTGGGTGGGGGGTATTTTACCCCCGGGTTGTGGGACCAAGGTTAAATAATGTGCGATTCAATATTACATTTGCGATTTGCTTATGCCATGCAATTACGCTACCGGGACAATATACACATTTTTCTTGAGGACATGTGGTGCCCCCCCCCCCCCCCGCAAATGCTTGGTGCCCTAGGCACGTGCCTTGTTTGCCTAATGGTTAATCCATCCCTGCTTGCCAGCTGGCGTAAGTATTCATGTTTTTCACAGATCTCGTATTCTGGATCAATGTTGCAATGATATTTCTTCATGTCACCGTTTCAGTGCGCCCAGTAGGATTTCTCTTGGTCTGTCTCCTCCACTGATCTGCCAAGTTTATACGACATTCTTCATTGCCTCTTTTCTCATCTCATAACCAAAGAATGTTATTTGTCTCTTTCGTATAGGTGTATATAATGTTCTAGTTTCATTATTCTCTCCCAGCAATCATTTTTTAGTTACTCAACATGTTTTTTAGGATAACATCCTCTTTGCTTTAAAGCTGTTCCTAATGTCTTCATTAACTGTCCATTATCCGCAGCCATACATCAAAATAAGTTCTATATAACATTTAAATACTCTTGTTGTTACATTTAGTGAAAGTAACTTATTGCTTAAGATACATTTCATTTTCTGGAATGCAGTGTTTACTTGACCTATTGAGTTCGTTATATATGCAACGCATTTAAAAAAAACAAAAAAACATCCTACTTGCGAAAACGCATTGCCTCTGCTTCAGATGTTTCGCTTATTTTTAATATTGTGTACCGTATTTTTTTCTGTTATCGTTGATAAGAATGCGTTCTACAAATTCTGATTGTGCATGCCACAAAATAACTTATTAATCTTATATCTCATGTTTATTCAGTAATCCCTGTAATGGAACTACTAAATGGAACCAACAAAGCCTTTGCTCCAAACTATCAATCTCCAAGTGTTAACTGGATTATTCAAGTCACAGACAAACATCAACAAATTGTGGAATTTATTAACCTCGTCTGCCTGTGCGGCCTGGTCAGTTTGTTTGGAACAGTGGCTAATATAATTAACTTAATTGTGTTCTACCGCCAAGGTTTGAACACAACAATTAATATTAGTTTTTTCGCTTTAGCTATTTCTGATCTCTCGTGTTTGTTATTACAACTGTGGCATATTGTGATCACACTGTGTCAATTCTCAGAAATACCTATAAAGTACTCGGACTTCCAATATGCAACTGGACTTTGGCCTCACGAGACATTCACTAGAGTGACCTGTTCAATCACTGTCTATGTTACACTAGAGAGATGTTTATGTATCGGTTTCCCATTGACAATTAAGAGAATAATTACATTAAAGAGAACAACCGCAATTATTCTGTGTATATATATTGCGACTATGTCAACGTGGATACCTCTCTACACTTCATGTTACATCGACTGGACGTTCTTTGCAGAGAGAAACCAAACTCTCTTGGGTTTAATTTTTATTGATGGCGACCAAATATTTACAGCCCTCAACTTCACAAACGCTTTCTTTGGAATCCTTTCAGTATTCACAGTTGTTTTATTCACGATAGTCTTAATTTCCCTACTCAGAGAAAAATCTGGATGGCGTAAGTCAGTAAATGTCCAACAGAAGAATTTAGAATCCCTAACCAACAGGGATAGAACTACTGTAGTTATGGTGGTCGTGATTGCTATTATTTTAATTGTGTGCTACACCCCATCTGTGATTTTATGTGTAGTAACGTATTGCAACCCGGAGTTTAGTATTGGGGGGAAATATTTCAACTTATTTCAAGTGTTATGGTCAACTGCAAATGTGTTTGAGAATGTTAATTCGAGTGTTAATATTTTTTTGTACTTTAAAATGAGCTCAAAATACAGAAATACATTTAAAAGTCTTTTTGCGCCATGGAACATTACAAAATGCTTTTAATGTAAAATTACTAATATGTAAACATTCTACCACCAAACCGACGGAGTAGTCATTGGCAGTCTTCTAGGTTCCATTTTAGCGGATATCTGTATGGAGCACTTAGAAGACCAAAGAGCCTCGAATAATATAAACCATGTTCTATGCTCCCGTATGTGGATGATATGTCATTCCTTACATAGACCAGATAACAAGCAGAATCGTTCCACTACACAATGAACCCAGCCCACAAGTATTTCTCCTTGTCTAGTGACCACAAGCACATTGATACTTTATAGTTCTTAGTGTCACTGGCCGTTAGGATATTTCTATATATAATAGACTGCAATCCCTACCCAAGAGTTAATCGACAGTCTCTATCAATTTTGGCTTATTGAAAGAAGATTGTCTAGTGGGATGGTTCTGATAGAAGAGGCAGGGATTTATTTGGGAGACAGAAGGTACAGAGCACTCGTGTATGTAGGAAGGCCTAACACGAATGTCTTGTTTATCTGGCCCGGTGCTTTTATCATAAAAGTTATCCCCCTGTAATTGTTACCCTTAATATTTATTTATATACTCGTAGTAAACACTTGCACTTACTGACTCGTTCGCGTTATGTTAAATGAAAAAAAACACACACACACACACAAACAACAACAAAAGAAATCACACACACACACAAAGAGTGGAGAAAGTGTGTGGCGTAACAAAACACAGTTAAATTCATTTAATAATAATAATAATAATAATAATAACAATAATAATAATAATAATAATAATAATAATAATAATAATAATAATAATAATAATAATAATAATAAATGTGAATAGTTCTTAGTTCAAACAACTGAACCAGAACAACAATGTTTTTTCCCCCTCAAATTGATAGACTGCCAAAATATAATCGAACGAAGAGGGTGAAGAAGATAGCCTAAGATTGTAACTCAGCTCATCACAGGACACACAGGTTCAAACAAACTTCGTGGACAACGTACTCGTATTTACAATAACTGAGCCATTGTGATCCCGTCCTAGCCAGAGCTGAACTGAGTACTAATTGTTCGGTACCATGGTCGAAGTACAAACCGGTACCCGATGCTCCTCAGGATTCAACGATCACTCTCCCACCAAATGGTGAATCAGCCATTTCTTAATCTCCCACAAGGACACAATAGTAGCAATTAGGCTTTTTAAAATGCATATCATTCTGCATGAAGCATGCCAGTCTTCACCTTTATTAGCATGCTTTGTGAGTCAGTTACAATCCCAACATGCGTTTACAGTTTGTTCTCCAACCAGTGGAAAGCTGCAGTAATCGCCTCCATCTCCATTCTCAGACTTAAGGTTGTGGTGTTATATACCAAGCTCTCCTTTACTAAACATTGGCCATTTGCTTTTGTTATGAATCCCCAGGCACATTACTGCCTCTTAACACATGGCCATCGGTTTATATAATCACATCGCCAGGACGAGAGCAGTCATGAATATTAATTGCTGAATTTCTACTTCCGTAGCGCCTGCTGGCCACGCCCTACACTCACGACCTGAGTCTGAATTTTCTATTGGACAATCTGACTCACTCATTGCCTCTACCAATCTTCTCAAGTGGGCACACATCTCTGATGGTATCTTATGCCTGAGCTATCCATGATCTTCCTCTTAAGAGCCTGTGGCCCTTGACTGCATCCAGGGAATCATGCAGGAGGTGTTCCTTGTCCGCAGCTACCTTGAGGTATAACCTTGCCTGCAACACCTTGAGTCTGTCTGCAATGGTCGGCAACGCCAGGATGTATCGCATACACACTATTTTCTGCCCCATGTCCCTTGCTGCCACGCTCTTCAGTGCATTTAGCTCCTTCTGTCACTTTGTAGCCAACACTTCAAGGGCCCTGACAACGTATGCCTTATCGTGCACCAGTACTCAACTCAACAAGCAGATGTCCTGAATTTGAGTGGCGGGGGTGGGGGTGGGAGGGGGTGGAGGAAGGATCCCATAGATACTCCTTATCTTTGATTTTTGAACTGAAAGATGCCATTCTGCACGAGCCATGCCTGTATTTACCTTTCTATGAATGATTTGTGAGTTTGCATATAGCAAACAGAAATCTTTTGAACTAACCTCACTAACTAATAAGATCACATAAAGCGTTCACGGTCACAACACAGATAAACTGGATATAAACAAGAAAGTATGTTAGAAAGCAAAGACAAGGGTCGACCTACAGAAAGTTGGACACAACAGTAAGAAAGTTAAGGACCCCTCTACACACCTGAAGGGATTTTGGCCACATAGCACTAGACCCTCATTTTAATTGACCGATAGTCACCCTCGGCAAATAGGCAAAACACTCGTCGTATAGAATTTGTTTTCTTTCTTATGAAATTGTCGTGATTCCATTCTTTTTTCCGTAGTAGCGATATTGCCTATGTTCTCTAGTGTTCTACTGTCATGTTTCATACCATTATCTCATGAAAGAATTATTAATCAATTTCAGTGTTTGCAATGTGAGTTTCATCCGCGCACGATGAGAATTATATTTGTTGCTTTGTACCACCGAGTTGTATTCGGTGTGTGTGTGTGTGTGTGTATGTGTGTGTGTGTGTTTGTGCGTGCGTGCGTGCATGCGTGCGAGCGTGCGTGCCTGCGTACGTGTGATCGCATGTTTATATGTGCCATTCTATTCCACCAACAATCAATTACATCAAAAACACCCAGACGAATTGAAATACAAGGCATGCAATGATTCATCCGAGCCATCTACGTGTCTGATAACAAAATCAATTCTTTAAAAATGCAGTAAACGTACAGTATTGCCCGGACAATTCTATTGGAGAATATCCGAGCGGACAATTAGAAATCGACCAGTCTCACCCTTCATCGTGTGTTGGTCTTCCGTGGTGTGTCGGCGGCTCCCCGGTAAATCATTACTTACCGCTGTAAAGTCTTGCAGATACATATCATCATCAAGTGCCTTACCTAGTGTCGTGTTTGATAATGTTTCTCCACATTTAGCGATCTCCAGCAACACGTATCAATTTGTGCTGCGAGGACATCGTTCCCGATACAAGGTTGTCTTTCTTTGTCTCCCTTTCTACAAATATTTCCGGTTGTCACAACATCTTTTGGTTTTTCTCTTCTCATAATGTGGTGAAAGCAAGACCATTGTCTCTTTTTGATGTTTACGATAGAATGTTTCTATGTCTTAGACTCTTTTAAAACATATAGACTACGAATTTTGGTTACTGTGAGGTTTTGTATTTGGGTTTTAGATAATTACAGAAGCGCCAACAAGTGACTTTCCATAAAGTATAGATCTTTATAAAAGATACAGGTTTGTAACAGCAAGTCTTGTCTAGAGGTATTGATATGTAGTCTCGCAGAACCTTTGTAGAGAAACCATACAGAATTTGGCTCATCGAATACCCCCACTGTGAGAAATTAGACCTAAGTTTAAGATCAACACAGAATTATTATTAGATGATTCCTCCTACAGGTTATATAGAGATCTTGGCAGTTAGCCACAGCAACAAATGAAAGCAGTTCTTTCACTTATCCTGTTTACTGTGTTCTGGTCGCCCACCTCATGATTGATCTCTTTAATTAATTCAAGTGACACAAGACACTTGGACAAATGACCACATTGACAATTGGACCACTGTAATGAACATAAATAACACCAACTGCACTTTACACCAGTTGAACAAGTCAACCTGAGTAGATCTTGACAACAGTTGGACACACATTCACAAAGGAATGATCACACCAACAGATTAGACAAGTCATACATCATGGAAGATACTTGACAACATATACACAGGACTTCCACAATCTCTGAACTAACAACCACAGTAGAGGTAACAGTCACCATGAAGATGCTTGACAACAGTTGGACAATTCATCACAAAGTAATATATTTCACAACAGTGCACAAGACAATCACAGAAACATGTTATCTCAAAACTGTGTTCTTCCTACTATCTTTATTGATGTTTTATGAGGTCAAGTGAAGACCCAGGCTTCATTCACAATGGGCCAAAAATCACATTTCAAACATTTTAGTAATATGCAATAAAATTGACATTGATTATGAAAAAAAACCCAAATACCTCACCCAATTCCCCAAAGAAAAACATCAACTTAAAACAAACCCTCCTCCTTTATCTCACTACTTCAGAAAATCATCCTACACCACAGAACATTTTATGCTTAAGTCCTTCCCTAAACTGTCACTGAGGAAAACATGATAACTTATAGCCATAGTCATGGGGCAAGTATAAGGAGACACTGCCATACTGATCCTTGAACCTCTTTTAGCACCTATGAAGGTGTTGGGAATGTTTCAGGTGGCCATTCTCCCTACAATGTTTTTCCAGTTCATGCTAATTCCTACTGTAACAAGTCTATGAAAATGGACAGCATTCACTTCCTAAGGGCGAGTAGACTGTTCATGAAGTTGACACCTAGGACTTTGTTCTACTCCTCCTGTAGAGGAAGATCTAAGAAACAAATATGTCCCAGCCTTCTTCCTTCTGCCAGTCTCTCCCGCAGGTTTCTGATGGTACTGATCTACACCACAGTTAATGCACAATCCAGATTGTGAATTTGCTCTAATTTTTATTCTTCTGTTAAGCTTTCCAGCCAGTATTAAGTTGGAATACTCCTCAAGATATGGTTTTGAGAAGAATGATGGTAAACTCCAAGTTCACAATTGATGTTCACCCTTGGCCAATAGATGCATGCTGAAATTCAGGTGATCTCTCACTCCTAAGATTTCTTCCAGAATGTTTCTTGAAGATAGAGCTTGGAACATTGATAAATGGAGAGTATCCCTGTTATAGTTTTTTTTTTTTAAACTTTTCTTCCAGGCCATCTGTATCTGCCAGGTTATGTGAATGCAGGCTGAGTGTGTGCAACCTGGGTTTATGTGTTATTTTTTCTTGGAGAGTCCATCTTATAAGTATAAGCTATATTGAAGGTTAGAGCTCAGGACTTCCCTGGAGTTGTCCTGTTAATTGAAGGGGCCTCCTCCATCTTCCTCATTCTCTGAGATGCAGAAACTACATCTTAAAGATGGATTTTGGGCACGTTATGATCACTGCATCGTTGACACATCCTATCGAGATGGAATCAAAGCTTCGACTCTCGGGCTAATTAATTATGCCTAGATAATAGCGTTACTCGCCCAAGGATCAACCAATCACTATGGGTCACCACCGTTCATCCCCTTTCTCCCGATCTCGAAGTTTCTAAGTTATTCTTAGACCAAGTTATCAAGACGGCTTACGTTATTTAATTGTTTTAATATTGAGAAATGTAAATGGACTGGGGATGCGAACGTCTGGAGCCATTATGTTACATAGCCTCCCCATAAGTCTGTCATTGATAAGTGACTGATAGGTCAGGCGTTCACAGTTCCCAGATCCTTTAAGTGATGTCATCATTTACTCCTTATCTCCATTCACTCCCACAAGAGCTGTGCATATGGAATCAAATAATTTTTTCCTTGAAAAATCTGCCACACTATTCATCCATCAGTCATGAATTTGGTGACATTTGCAAAGACCATGAAGTTAGTCTTGCATGAAGTTCCATTTAGTCACTGGAAGTATGAAGAGTTGTGACTACACTTATCAGTGAACTGCTCTCCAATTTATCTCTGACAATGCTTCACAGTTAATCTCCATGCTATTTTTCCTATCCATGATGAATGATCTCTCAGAGTCACATACTTCCAAAGTATGAGTCGACCATTGAGATTCATTTTGAGAAGTAATGGCTTTGCAATTAACCAACTTCTATCAGAACTTCATTCTTCCCTTCGCCTCTGGAAAATGATAATCCTGTGAGAGTGTATTTAACTGAACACTTTCTCCAACAGCAATCTTGGCATTTGGAACTGGGTTAAAATTTTTGATCATCACCGGAGCAAAAACAATCACTTCCGGGTGAACTGTATAGCAGCCGCTGCAGAACTTAAGACTAAAATCCACTAAGCGCAGATTTGGTTAGCGTTGGACACAGGGTCTACCTTTCCAATAAGCCTCTTGTGTTTGCAGATGGTAGCAATTTCCCATTATATTTCCTTGACTTATTTCTGTAGTCTTACCATAGATTTAGAGGTGCACTTATTGGTTGAGATTTCCTCATTCCGTTAGGCCTCTATTTTGTTGTGTTGTGAGAAGTGACAGCATTTTCTCTCCTTAGTTGCTCTATTTTCTAACGTAGCAACCGAATTTTGTAGAAGCTGTTATACTAACATCCACTAAGCTAGAATCCCAGGTGGAATTTCCAACTTGTTTTCAGCAACTCTCTAGCTAAGTGCTTTTGAGTGGCTGTAGTATCCGTTCTTTCTCTCCCACATGAGCAAAACGTTTACTTTTTGGCGAATAAGGCGTTTCTTCTCAGCCATAGAGAAGTCCGTCATTATCACAGCCACCTTTGAAGGGGTGTGATTATGTGGGTATAGCTTCATAGATCCCAATATTGACTGGAATTATTTTTGAAGCAATTTTACTGACTTTGAGGATAGGACTGGCCAGGTCTTGTGAATATACCTCGCATCTCAGTAATAATATAAGATTCCACTGCGGAATGCATGGTTCTTACTTTGTATAAAGAGTCGACTGCAGGAGTTGCAGGGATCTTTACCTTCGAAAGAGTCGACTGCTGGATAACAGTGATCTTTCGTTAGTCCACTGAATCGCAGACATTGTGTATAGAGTGTCAACTGTTGGAGTTGCAGTGATCTCTACCATATAAGTTAACTGTTTAAGAACAGCAATCCTTATTTACATTCCCACCTTCTTCCGGCAGAAAAGTCTTCCCATTGAGAATGAAAAAGGGGAATGACATCAGTTGTACTCAACTTTGTCCGTCCTTTAATCTCCACCATTTTAAAGGCAGAAACGCTTTCTCAACTGAGGATGAATTGACGGCCGACATCGGAGACGGATCCTGTTTTATCTCTTCATGAAATTTTTCAGGTTGTCCACGTTATGCTCCTAGTCGTATGATACGCCAATGACATCAGGTTGGTTATCCATCGTTTCCTGGACACATAATTTGCATATGCTCTCCACTTCCATATGAATGGCTAGGGGTCCAGTTATTTTGATGGCCTTCCTGGAGATTCAATGAGTTCACTCCTAGTGACGTGGATCCCAGTACACCAGAGATCACACCATTGAACAATAGACTAATGTCTTATAGACACCAGACTGTGGTCGGGTCATGAGTAACTGACCATGACATCAGGTAGAATCTTCCCTTCATCTCGTCCATCACGTATCAAGTACGCTTAAGAATACCACTAAATCAGGAATGGCAAGAGACTGAGTTGATAAGGATGTTTCTCCTGGAGATTCAATCGTGCTTACTTTCTCAGCAGCTTGATCAGGGCTACCGACAAGATTACACAACTGAAGAATAAACCCAACGTCGAATCGACACTGGACATTAGCCGGTACGAATACTGACTATTACTGAGAGAGATGGTTAGTGAGGTGTCCTAATGGTTGCCCAAAGTTTCCATCAGGGTTCACACTCTCTGCTCTCAGTGTTGCTAACATGTTATGGGGACTGAGGAATTAAGTACCCACTATATGATGTTGTGATGCAGTGATACTGAAATGTTTTAATTACATTATTTCCCTCTTCTCCCATGCTAGCCAATAAGATTTGGAGGTGGAGTAGGCCCTCTATTATTCACTGGATCAGGTGTTTTAATTTATCTCAAGAAAAATCAAGTTTATCCTGAAATTAGCTGTCTAAGTTATTTAAAAATAATTTGTGTCTTCTGGGTTCTCAGGTACCTTTATCTGATACTCATAGTGAACAACAGCATGCACAAAGTTACATAACAATATTGACAGTCCATTACATCAGCCCATTTTGAAACACAACATTATCATGGGTATATCAATCATGTTGACCCATAAGATAATTAACATCTTCGTTCATTACATTGTACAATGTGGCATTTATGAACAGTGATACATGCAATATTACCACCATTGATGAAACAACCTATACCAGAGATTTACTTGTGGGCCAAACATCTGGACCTTATGTCTACATTTATGTGACGGGATCCGTTAACCACACTATAAAACTCTAAGCAATAGGCTTAATTTTGCGAGAGGTTACTCCCTGATTCTAATACCAGCCTAGATTTCCCCCACCGGAGTTCCAGACAAGGTATGCCCACAGTTTATATCCTGAGTTGTCAGATCCCACTATGTGAATCCCATGAAAGGTATTCCCAGGGTTCATTTCCCATACTCGAGGTCCCAATAGGTGAGTACCCCAAGGGGTTTTCCCAGGGTTCAAACAGTGACATCAAGCACTCATTATGTGATTACCTTGAGGGGTTTTTCCCAGGGTTCAATTGCAGACAGGAGCCCACAATATGTGAATACCCTGAGGGGTTTTTCCCGGGGTTCAATCCCGGACGAGCCCCCACATGTGAGGTTTTGTATTTGGGTTTTAGATAATTACAGAAGCGCCAACAAGTGACTTTCCATAAAGTATAGATCTTTATAAAAGATACAGGTTTGTAACAGCAAGTCTTGTCTAGAGGTATTGATATGTAGTCTCGCAGAACCTTTGTAGAGAAACCATACAGAATTTGGCTCATCGAATACCCCCACTGTGAGAAATTAGACCTAAGTTTAAGATCAACACAGAATTATTATTAGATGATTCCTCCTACAGGTTATATAGAGATCTTGGCAGTTAGCCACAGCAACAAATGAAAGCAGTTCTTTCACTTATCCTGTTTACTGTGTTCTGGTCGCCCACCTCATGATTGATCTCTTTAATTAATTCAAGTGACACAAGACACTTGGACAAATGACCACATTGACAATTGGACCACTGTAATGAACATAAATAACACCAACTGCACTTTACACCAGTTGAACAAGTCAACCTGAGTAGATCTTGACAACAGTTGGACACACATTCACAAAGGAATGATCACACCAACAGATTAGACAAGTCATACATCATGGAAGATACTTGACAACATATACACAGGACTTCCACAATCTCTGAACTAACAACCACAGTAGAGGTAACAGTCACCATGAAGATGCTTGACAACAGTTGGACAATTCATCACAAAGTAATATATTTCACAACAGTGCACAAGACAATCACAGAAACATGTTATCTCAAAACTGTGTTCTTCCTACTATCTTTATTGATGTTTTATGAGGTCAAGTGAAGACCCAGGCTTCATTCACAATCGGCCAAAAATCACATTTCAAACATTTTAGTAATATGCAATAAAATTGACATTGATTATGAAAAAAAAACCAAATACCTCACCCAATTCCCCAAAGAAAAACATCAACTTAAAACAAACCCTCCTCCTTTATCTCACTACTTCAGAAAATCATCCTACACCACAGAACATTTTATGCTTAAGTCCTTCCCTAAACTGTCACTGAGGAAAACATGATAACTTATAGCCATAGTCATGGGGCAAGTATAAGGAGACACTGCCATACTGATCCTTGAACCTCTTTTAGCACCTATGAAGGTGTTGGGAATGTTTCAGGTGGCCATTCTCCCTACAATGTTTTTCCAGTTCATGCTAATTCCTGCTGTAACAAGTCTATGAAAATGGACAGCATTTACTTCCTAAGGGCGAGTAGACTGTTCATGAAGTTGACACCTAGGACTTTGTTCTACTCCTCCTGTAGAGGAAGATCTAAGAAACAAATATGTCCCAGCCTTCTTCCTTCTGCCAGTCTCTCCCGCAGGTTTCTGATGGTACTGATCTACACCACAGTTAATGCACAATCCAGATTGTGAATTTGCTCTAATTTTTATTCTTCTGTTAAGCTTTCCAGCTAGTATTAAGTTGGAATACTCCTCAAGATATGGTTTTGAGAAGAATGATGGTAAACTCCAAGTTCACAATTGATGTTCACCCTTGGCCAATAGATGCATGCTGAAATTCAGGTGATCTCTCACTCCTAAGATTTCTTCCAGAATGTTTCTTGAAGATAGAGCTTGGAACATTGATAAATGGAGAGTATCCCTGTTATAGTTTTTTTTTTTTTAAACTTTTCTTCCAGGCCATCTGTATCTGCCAGGTTATGTGAATGCAGGCTGAGTGTGTGCAACCTGGGTTTATGTGTTATTTTTTCTTGGAGAGTCCATCTTATAAGTATAAGCTATATTGAAGGTTAGAGCTCAGGACTTCCCTGGAGTTGTCCTGTTAATTGAAGGGGCCTCCTCCATCTTCCTCATTCTCTGAGATGCAGAAACTACATCTTAAAGATGGATTTTGGGCACGTTATGATCACTGCATCGTTGACACATCCTATCGAGATGGAATCAAAGCTTCGACTCGCGGGCTAATTAATTATGCCTAGATAATAGCGTTACTCGCCCAAGGATCAACCAATCACTATGGGTCACCACCGTTCATCCCCTTTCTCCCGATCTCGAAGTTTCTAAGTTATTCTTAGACCAAGTTATCAAGACGGCTTACGTTATTTAATTGTTTTAATATTGAGAAATGTAAATGGACTGGGGATGCGAACGTCTGGAGCCATTATGTTACAGTTACCCATGGAATGTTTAGCCTACTGCTGTAAAACCACATCTTTCAAGCCTTGAGGTTTATTTATTTTTTGTAAACAACTGTTGCTTGTTTACTAATTGCCTAGTGCTCAAAGCCATATTTTAAGCCTGGTTCTATCTAATATGGAAGAATGGTTTTTCTAATGTCCGATTACAGGTATTTAATTGCATAAGATGTTCTTAATTTTGTAACGTACAATATACAAACCAAACGGCAGCTGGAAATCCAAAAAGAGTATGCCGTAAAGCCAATGCCTTGGTAATATGTTTAGTAAAGAAATCCTACGCACGGGTAAATAAAGCCTGTTAGCTTTGATGGAATCTGTCTATAGGAGCAAACTCAACCAGTGCTGAAATTGGGCACGCTGCCTTTAATATGCATAACTCCCCTAAAAACAGGAACGAAGTAGCAGAGGAATGTTGCACAATAAATCATTTGTTAAGTTCACTTTTTAATTTGTAGACAAAATGGACGAATTTCACGCTATTAACACTATACATTTGATGCTACATAATTCTCCAACAATATATCATGTCCTGCCACAGGGATCACTATTATCCCCGGAGCTGTTCAACGCCTACACAGTGAGATTCACCAGTGAGCAGATCATAGGACCGGGGAGGACATTGTCGTATGCCGACGATGTGTTAGTCTGTTATCAGGGTAAGGATAGAGATCGGGTTGCTGTGGAGCTATAAACACTTGGTGTTATGAGACTGGTGCAATAGTCAGCCCAATAAGGCAGAAATGACATGGTTCTCTGTGAATAACCATATTGTTAACACTCTAACACCAACTGTAAATCAGTGCTCAGAGATTGTGGAAAGAACGCAAGAATTGTAGTACCTGAGGATACGATTTATTTTCGAAGCCTTGCTTATATTGAGAACATAGACCAGGCGATAACAAAAGTCAAGAGGAACTTGGTTGTGGTGAAAGTGAAGGCGGCGGCAAACTGTGAGCAGCGCCAACTATCTCTTCTATACGAGGATCGGGTCCTTTCTGGTTTTGAGTATGCGATGGCGATTCTGACTCTCAGCCATAAGTAGATATAAAGGATGGAGAAGATACAGAACGCAGCTATGCGTATTATACTTGGGTGTACAAGAGATACAGAACGCAGCTATGCGTATTATACTTGGGTGTACAAGAGATACAGAACGCAGCTATGCGTATTATACTTGGGTGTACAAGAGATACAGAACGCAGCTATGCGTATTATACTTGGGTGTACAAGAGATACAGAACGCAGCTATGCGTATTATACTTGGGTGTACAAGAGATACAGAACGCAGCTATGCGTATTATACTTGGGTGTACAAGAGATACAGAACGCAGCTATGCGTATTATACTTGGGTGTACAAGAGATACAGAACGCAGCTATGCGTATTATACTTGGGTGTACAAGAGATACAGAACGCAGCTATGCGTATTATACTTGGGTGTACAAGAGATACAGAACGCAGCTATGCGTATTATACTTGGGTGTACAAGAGATACAGAACGCAGCTATGCGTATTATACTTGGGTGTACAAGAGATACAGAACGCAGCTATGCGTATTATACTTGGGTGTACAAGAGATACAGAACGCAGCTATGCGTATTATACTTGGGTGTACAAGAGATACAGAACGCAGCTATGCGTATTATACTTGGGTGTACAAGAGATACAGAACGCAGCTATGCGTATTATACTTGGGTGTACAAGAGATACAGAACGCAGCTATGCGTATTATACTTGGGTGTACAAGAGATACAGAACGCAGCTATGCGTATTATACTTGGGTGTACAAGAGATACAGAACGCAGCTATGCGTATTATACTTGGGTGTACAAGAGATACAGAACGCAGCTATGCGTATTATACTTGGGTGTACAAGAGATACAGAACGCAGCTATGCGTATTATACTTGGGTGTACAAGAGATACAGAACGCAGCTATGCGTATTATACTTGGGTGTACAAGAGATACAGAACGCAGCTATGCGTATTATACTTGGGTGTACAAGAGATACAGAACGCAGCTATGCGTATTATACTTGGGTGTACAAGAGATACAGAACGCAGCTATGCGTATTATACTTGGGTGTACAAGAGATACAGAACGCAGCTATGCGTATTATACTTGGGTGTACAAGAGATACGGCATGCAGACCGTCTTGTTTTTCCAACCATGGGGAACAGAATACAAATTTGCCGAGTACGTGCCTACCCCAGAGTAAACGCAAACACACAACATCCACTGCATAGTGAAATTTAGAAGGTAAAGGACAGTAGGTTAAAAGATGAAAGTTGTGGATGGGTCAAGCCAAAGGCATTCTTCGAAAGGTGTGTTCACTTGATGACTTAGAAACCTGGCAAGGAGTGGGTACAAGTGCCAAACGAGTTCTGTACGTTCTTTTGGGTGTGCATCCAACAAGACAGAAAGTGCAGACAAGAAAATCCAGCTGCTGTAGAACAGGGGTCACCAAACTACGGCCCGCGGGCCGCATCCGGCCCGCGACGTCATTTCATCCGGCCCGCCGACGGTACTCGAACTTGATTGATATAACGTATGGAACACGAGACGTTGTGATATAATTTACATCTAAATATTATGTTTAAAATAATAGGAGATCTTCACACGTGCGGAGACCTCCTGGCTGCTGTGTCTTAAATTTACTATTTTCAGTTATAAATTATAGTATCTAGATTTTCTTGTTTATTGTAATGTTTGCTTATTTCGCGTCATCCCATGTCCTTCTCCGGCTCATTGTAGTGCCGCCTACGCTCTGACGTTACCATGGTTTCCATGGCAACACACACACACACACACACACACACACACATCTTTCCCTCCCCCAGATGCGTCCGCCTGTCAACACAGGTCCCCCGCTCAAGAAATATTTACTTCTTTTTGCCTGTCACCCATTTTATAGGTATGTCACAAGGATTTCTTTGACAGTGATAGGTTAGTGAACTACAAGTGTGAATAGAGGCAATACAGTAACAATCAATCAATCAATCATGTGCCATGCCGGAAAGCGTGGGCGGTCATGACTCGCCATGTCACTCGATCACCAGCGTCGTGGATCAGCTCAGTGTTCCTGTCTCGTCCATGCCATGTGGCCAAGCCATCCAGGTATTTTCCTCTCGGTCTTCCTCTTGGTCTGTTCCCTTCGATCTTGCCAGCTGTCACCAAGTTCTCCAATCCATTTCTTCTCATAACATGTCCAAAAAATTTTGACTGTCTACGTCTAATTTCTCTAATCAATTTCGATTTTCATTTGTCTCCTGTAGTACTTGGTCATTGGTTTTTCTGTCTGTCCATGGTATTCTTTGCATTTTCCTCAGAAACCACATTTATGCAGCCATCGGATGTTTTTCAGCTTGACTGCACATTGTTCAAGTTTCACATCCATACAAAAGAACAGGCTCTATGTATTCCCTCAACACTCTTTTTCTCGTTTTAATTGACATCTTTTTATTGGTCAGAATGTTTTTCATCGTGCTAAAGGCTACTTTCGCCATGGTGATTCTTGTTCTAATCTCTTCGAGGTATCTCCCATCAGATGTTATGACTGTTCCGAGATAATTGTACCGATTTACTTGTTGAAGAATATTCCCATTTACTTGTATATTACATTGTGGGACTTCGTTCTTCCCAGTGACGACCATAACCTGTGTCTTCTTATAATTTAATTCCAACCCCAGCTGCTCACTGTGTACAACAACCGCGTCTACTAATTTTTGTCGATCTTGTGCATTGTAACAAACAGCATAAAAATGCCATAGAAGCCTCGTGTTATTACGAAAATATTAGTTTAGGTTAGTTTAATTTAGTTTAGTCGACTGATAAACATCACGACACACGAGTGTAACTCATAAGTGCTCCGTTCTACTCCTAACTCAAGCCTGAGTCCGGAGAATCTCAGCTCAGTGCACGAACTCCGTAGAACCGGCGAGGATCCTGAAATACTTTGGGCAGAATTGTAACTCGAAATTTTGCCCGGGCAGCGCCGTTAGGCTACTCTTTTTCGATTTCCAACTGCCAAGGGATTTTTTACGTGCGCAACAATACACACGGGCGTCCGATCTCACTACCCAGAGACCAGGGAAAATTTTATTACTGGAAGTCCACGTGAACAAATCCCGGCCCTCACCAGGGCTTGAACCCGGGACCTCCAGCACTCGAGGCGGACACCACACCTTAAGACCACTCAGCCCCCCCCCCTCCCCAGAGAGAATGAATGAATGAACATATTTATTTTCAAAGGGTTAAGAATTGGGCACGCAGGCCCGTCTGACATTCTGCCCTTCTTCACAGACAGACAGACAGGCAGGTAGGCAGGCAGGCAGGCAGGCAGGCAGGCAGGCAGGCAGACAGACAGACAGACAGACAGACAGACAGACAGACAGACAGACAGAGAAAACATTGGATGCAGCAATTCCAAACCAAACATAGATGATATTTTGACAGCCAAATATCATTTTCACACATCTCACTTATGTTATTTGCTGCTTTGTTTGTAAGATTCGGATATGTGCACACTAGGTCTGATGTAACTATATTTTTGCTAACGTCGCCTTCTCTGATAACGTATTTTTCAATGAATAAAATGTTGGTTGTATTTTTTTTTTTTTTTTGGTGTGTGCATTGCACGCTGCTCACCCATGATTAACTTAGATTTTCGTCTTTTCCCCCAGAGATTTCGTTCTGGCTTGCAAGTATTGTTATTGTTAGTTGCATATCCTATACAGGACGTTTGCAGTCAACACCAGCATTTTTTGCTGTTGTTGATGTCTTGGCAAGTTTACGTTCAGTAGTTTGTCATTCATTTCTAAACGACAGGCACACATACCATAGCGTAAAAAACCAGCGCAACGCAGTCTACTGCCAAATCGCGCGCAGCTGTGTTTCAAACGCGGATATACGGGATTATGAAGCGTGTCCGTAATACCTTCGCCACGGAGACCCATGCGAGTATTGTACAGAATGAGTATCCGAACCGCGCACGTCATTTTTGTCAGTTATCCGTCCCGCAGTGAAAAGAGTTTGGTGACCCCTGGTGTAGAAGTACAGACTTTGATCTTCGAGAATTCTTTAGAGAGTCATGCTGTCATTTACTCAAGTGGATCGGTCGTTCAACGCGTGAGAAGTTCATGAGCTTTTGCGGCTCAAGCTGGAGGGAGCATTTTGAAGGAAGATTCTTGGGCTTTTGCCTTGACCACAAGAAGTCTGACTATGGAAGTCATGGCAGTAAGTAAAGTAATAACATGGCTCGAGACACAGACCTTCACTAGGGCATGTTTCCTTAGTGACTCAATCAATATGTTCAGAAAGATAGAGTTTGATTGGGTTTGAAGACCGTTATTGGTGTCTCTGGGGCGGTCACGGCTGGGAAAAATTGGTTTCATTTTCGTGCCAGGGCATGCGGGTGTACAAGGAAATGAGCAAGCTAGTAGGCTTGCAGGTAAGGCTACTGTGGATGGCGGACGAGCCATGAACCAGGCTGATATACTGAATGCTCTTCGAGACATTGTACTTTTGCGAGCACCAAGTGATGACTGTGAATCTACAACCATGGTCATACTGCAAGAACAGCAAGGTAAAAGAGGTGTAGTCAGACAAGAGCAATATGCACGAAGCCAAAGAAGACTAATAACCCAACACAGGACTGGTGTCGTAAGCCTCTACAAGCTGAGGGGTTTACTGAGACACTTATAGACTGAATGGTTCGATGTGCAGTGAGGATTATCTGTCGACTAAATAACTAATTTCCCAAGGTGAATAATAATTTGAATTGTGAGAATTTGACATGGCCATTGTTAAATCGTTTTAACAGTTGTCAATAGGTCGATGGTCTATTTATTTTCGTCTAGTTCCATTTACTTAAAAACGATGTTTCCAATTAGAAATGTTTCCAAATTTGCTGAATTTTATTGCTGTATTTCTAACAAATGAAACAAATGAAGATCGTAAACTGATCAGAGACATTAGACGTAGACAGTCACAATTTTTTGGGCATGTTATGAGAAGAAATGATTTGGAGAACTTGGTGACAACTGGTAAGATCGAGGGGAACAGACCAAGGGGAAGACCTAGAAACAAGTATCTGGATGGCTTGGCCTTGTGGCATGGTCGAGACAAAAACACGGAACTGATCCACGACTCTGTTGATCGAGTGAGATGGCAGAACATGACCGCCCACGCTTACCGGCATGGCACATGATGGATGGATGGATTTCTAACACACAGATTTTATCTGAAATCTTAATCGTTCATTTAATTAACGATTCATGTAAATATCGATGCCCTTTGTCTTGCCTTCACATATTTCTTTCACGATTCAGTCTATCATATTTTAAAGGTACGTTTTAACAACGTGTTATTGCTGTGAATGTCCCGTTGGCCGTATTATTATAATCGGCCAGACGATGTAACCGTCACTCTTGAAACATGATTTCAGTTTGTTTACATTAATTTCCGAACTGATTCAGTGCCGAAAGATATATCGCTACATATCGCCATATATCACCAAATATGACCTCCCATTTGGGCAGAAATGAATCACTGAAAAACGAGAAGTAGGTTGAGAGCTTTACCAAAGCACAACTACAAAAAACAATGGACGTTGCGGCCAAAGCCTTCGTCAGCACAGAGCAAACAAACAAAAATCGATTAACTAATACACGATCGACACGACATGAATGTATAAATATCAACTCATCTGTGTCCGAGCTTGAGACGGCTATCCATGAGTGGAATGGAACGGATGTTGTGTTAAAGGGGTCAACTGCCTAAAGGTCAGTACAGCCAGAAACTCGGTGATTGGTTAATTCAACCGGTGAGGGAACCCGCGCTAGGGGGATCGGGGTGCGCCCAGGAGAGCGAATTGAAAAATATGGATGTGTAACTCTGTGGCGATGTAACGGATGCAGTGCGCAATTCCGCCAAGTTCGAAACGCTGCTGTGGGCAATATGGAAGCAGGCCAGCAAGCGTTTGCTATCAAAAATACTTTTGAGCAGAAGGACAATATATCGCTGTACTAGACCCAACATGTTATTTGTTTTGTTTCGTAGTGTCTTCGGCAATTTCAATGCTCAATGAACGGAAATTCACATTATAATACTTATTCAAGTGATTGTGAACCATGTTTGGGTCCAAACTTACTTTTTTGGCACTGATGAGTCAACATTTGCTTACATTATTTTCTTAAGAGTATGTTTACGTTATTTCATTAACAGTATGTTTACATTAATTCATTTACAATATTTAATATTAATTTCTTAATGACTGATTTATTCGTAAGCTCGAAGACACTACTGTGTAAAGTTATGCCATTTGACTAGAAGAGAAAATCAGACTACTAACTAACATTGTTAGAAGTATATTACAGGGAAAAAGCATCATAATTAGTAAAGAATTACTATGAAATAAATTGACGTGCAGAGAAGTTCCTAATACTGATGGACTGTGTGACGAAGTCTCCAGCTTCCCCATCATCGTTTGCTTAAAGTGAGGAAAAATCTCTTTTAAACTCTTATGTAATTATATAAAAATTTATATTCGTATTTATACATATATATCTAAGTAACGATAGACCATGTCTATAGCATAAATCAACTGCTATTTGATGTTACTAATTTAATATGAAGCAATGCGGAACATTAATGTAGTGAGGGAGTTATAATGTACAAATTAGCGTACACGGCCAAATCTGCAAATTTGGCTACAAAATTTCCACATTTGGTTGGGGAATTTAAAGGCAACGATCTCCCTGACACGGCCACTTCCGGTCAGGGGAAAGATAAGCGAGACACTTTCTTTTTGTGCGAGATGTCGGGGGAGAAGCATATGCTAGTCACTAGGCTCTTATAGAATACTTTCAAAGTTTAAGAGTTTGTTTTTCTTGTGGCTCGTATTACGGCCGTGTGTGTGTGTGTGTGTGTGTGTGTGTGTGTGTGTGTGTGTGTGTGTGTGTGTGTGTGTGTGTGTGTGATCATATATATTAAATAGAAACCTATTGTAGTTTGCGAACCCGACAAGTGTGGTCGGAAAATAGGAAGGATTTGACACTTTGAGCGGCAAGCTTTAGAGGAGCAAACCCTATGTGACTCCTTGTGAAGCAGTTAACCTAATAAATCTTACCATACTTTATACAACATTGTGGTTAAGATCTATAAAAGACATTTATATTATAGCCAGAACCTGGCAGCACTTACTAATGTGGAATAGGAATAGTATAGCTTCCATGAACATTATATAGCGAGCAGTATTGTATTAGTAAATTCACCCGAGGAGGAGGAGAAACTGAAAGGAGAGTTGCCATACTGATTTCCAAGCCCTGAGAACAAGAGTCTCAAGATAACTGGCCAAGCTTTCCCGTAGGCCACCACCATCTACATTCCCATAAAAATCTATTTCAGGCCAGAGTTACCTCCATGATTAAATCATTTAGTTGACTCAACATTTAATAGTATTATTATTATTAATAGAGGGAATTGTATCACCCTTTGATGTACAGGGCTGCCCCCCGAGGAACACCCAAAGTGTTATCATATATTAAATAATGATGTGATTTTAATTTTACAAATTCTAGGTGTTACCTAAGTAACCTTAGTCATAGTAGAGTGAGAAGATACAAAAGTTTGTCTCTTGTAAATATTTTACTCTGTCGTTCTCCGTGTTGGTGAGAGTGATTAAAGTTAGGGGGCTCCAGCTTTTATTTCAGGCAACGTAGCTATACGACTTTGGCAGACTGTCTTTATCAAACAAGTATAGTTGTACGCCATTCCTGTCTACCTGAACACTGTCAGAAGACAAGACCTGTTCTGGGACCTTTACCCCTTCTAGAATTACGAGCTATTCAGTCTTGTCTTCTCCAGTGACTTATTTTTCTATTCATAGAAAGTCTATGAGCAGCAACTTTGATATATTCCCTATCATCGTAGCTGACGCTTCGCTACAAGTGGGGGATCGTCCGGGAGATATGTGACGAAGACTCCAGCTTCAACATCATCTTTTGCGTTTTGTGACCCAAACTAAAGATGCAACTGTATATATTCAGGAAGAAGACAAGCATGGACAGAGCGGGATTGGTTTCCCCTTGACAAAGAGTGTCTTTGGCATCTCATGGACACAGTCCAATCCGTGCTGACTTCTATCAGACGTAGAACAAAGAAAGCGAACACCAAAATTATACAACAACAACAACAACAACAACAACAACAACAACAACAACAACAACAACAACTACTACTACTACTACTACTACTACTACTACTACTACTACTACTACTACTACTACTACTACTACTACTACTACTACTACTACTACTACTACTACTACTACTGCTGCTGCTGCTGCTGCTGCTGCTGCTGCTGCTACAACAACAACAACAACAACTACTACTACTACTACTACTACTACTACTACTACTACTACTACTACTACTACTACTACTACTACTACTGCTGCTGCTGCTGCTGCTGCTACAACAACAACAACAACAACAACTACTACTACTACTACTACTACTACTACTACTACTACTACTACTACTACTACTACTGCTGCTGCTGCTACTACTACTACTACTACTACTACTACTACTACTACTACTACTACTACTACTACTATTACTACTACTACTACTGCTGCTGCTACTACTACTACTACTACTACTACTACTACTACTACTACTACTACTACTACTACTACTACTACTACTACTACTACTACTACTACTACTTCTACTACTACTGCTGCTACTACTACTACTACTACTACTACTACTACTACTACTACTACTACTACTACTACTACTACTACTACTACTACTACTACTACTACTATTACTACTACTACTACTGCTGCTGCTACTACTACTACTACTACTACTACTACTACTACTACTACTACTACTACTACTACTACTACTACTACTACTACTACTACTACTACTACTACTACTACTAGTTCAAACACTTTTGTGACAATAAAAGCTACTACTAATATTACTACCGCAATTATTAGTAGTAGGAGAACAAGAAAACATTCAAATTCCTATAAGGGTTTTATGGTTATTTGCCTTTGACTTGGAGGCCATCAACTCTAATGCGAATACTTTCTTGTACTTAGTATGAGTACACAATACTGACGTATACAGTCTTTTCATGGTTTATGTCTTCATAATCCATAGTTTTCACATATGAAATTGCATATTTCACAGGTATTGATCAACACATATATGTAGACAAAATATTTAGTAACAGTGCACTTCAAAACAAGAGATAATGTGGAAACTGTCTGGAAATCAAGACCGGTTTACGTTATTATTATGATTACCAACTAAGATTCAATAGTTCAGGTAGTTAGTACAGTAGTTCACACATACAGTTCCAAGTTCACGTAACTGAGAAGATGTCTTTAGTAAATTTATTTTAGTAACTGCTCGTTCTCAAATGAATATTTTAGCAGCCACGTCAAAAGGTTGAACATTTAAGAAGATTGAACATTTCAGCAATCCTGTCCGCCTATACGCCGCTTTCTCCAGCCAAGCAACCGCAAATATGAACTCCGCTCTCCAGAAGTATCACACATCTTATCTTGTAGAATAGTGGAATACCTCCTGGACACGACAAGTTAAATTAGTTTTAATTAACTTCTAAGGTAAATTTCAGTTATGAGAATGTGTTTTAACATTTTATGGCATCATGTTTAATTACTAGCCATTTCACGTTAAAAGCAAGTTGTAATCCTTCATTTCTCAAAAGAAAAATATTCACCTGTATATTGAGGTCATTTTGAAGCGCGTGAAAATATGAACACTGGAGTTTAAATTCTCAATCACAAGTGCATATATACATATATTTCCATGCAACACCAAATCTGGGTGCTAAATTCTATTACACACACAATCAAAGTTGGTGAGTAGGATACAATTAAAATAGCAGCAATCACGATTACCACGATAACAGTAAATATTTCACTCCCGGTTAGTCAAGGATTCTGATTTCTTCTGACATTTGCAGATTTACGCCTTTTAGATTTTGCTCTCTCAGCTGCCATATTAAGATTTTCACCAATAAGACAACAGTCGATACTGAAAGAACTCCCAGAAAGAGTTTGTGAAGTTGCTTATTGTAAATATTAGTTCATTATCAATTATCAAACCAAATAGAGTTCGGGTTTTTTTCTGGAAGGAACTTCCAGGCGATTTAAGATGAACTGTAGAGTGGTATTTACGATGACAGAGTCACAATGTATTTACACAGAATAATTGTGTGTCCTTCGCCGAACTGTAAATATTTTGCCTCTGATGTAATATTGACGGTATTTGAGCAGCCCACTTTATTAATCGTAAGGTGAAGCCAAACTGCAGTCGCATATTATAAGTCGAAGTACTTTATAGGCAGTTATGGGAATTAAAATATTATGGTTACATTATTCCACAATTGTACTAACAAACATGAAACATCAGAAACAGCTACAGCGAAGATTGTTGTTGATTGTTGTGTGATAAAACACAATTAATTAAATTACTCTGTGTTCCAGGTAAACTTATCAGGCCACAAACACAGACGGTGTTAATAAGTTCTACTAATGCGTGTTGTCTCCGTGTGAAATGCCATATCCAGTGAAGACTTAGAAATGTTTGGTTTGCAGCAGAGCAATCGTAGTGTCATTCTTTACTTCAACTACAAAGCTAAATGAATAAACAACACCGGTTGTGAATAACTGGTGTTGTGAATAACTGGTTTTGTGAACAGGTAACGTAAACACATTCACAAGTGTATTCCACAGTTTTACCAACAAGGAAAGAAATTGGGGGGGGGGGGGGGGGAATAGTGTAAAAACGTTTCCGTTCGTTAGGGCGAAATTTGTATTTTATTTGTTTTGTAAAGTGTCGGCAGTGGAATATCCAAACGGATTCAAGAGATCAAAGAATTTTTGTTGACAGCCAAAAGGAAAGATGCCAGATCTGTCTAGAACAAGGGCAATCTCCAGTACACGGCGTTACTTGTACACAGAACTAACAAGAAGTCATGGCGTACGAGTTTGTATGGTATAGTCACAGGAACACAAGATGCGGGGCAAGTACCGTCCTCCAGAAGAGCGGGCAACCAGTCTGGCAGTCCGTTGCCAGCTTGTCGTGCACGTGGTGATCAAGTGGCAGGGTTTCACTATGGGTCAACGTGCGAATCTTGTAGTGGTGTTTTCGTCGCAGTCTGGTGCGTTTTGGCCAGAACATTGGAACAGGTTAACTGCCTTATTTATGTCATCAGAAGAATAAGTTGCAAAAATGTCGATATTTGAATTGTTTGTCCGTTGCTATGCAAAAGAGACGATCAAGACCGATCGTTACACATATCTTAGAAGAACACAGGACATTAGAATTCAAAATATTGAGACTATCTTCATAAGAAGAAGTATCAGATATTGACAGTGACAAAATATGTGTAACTGCAGCTTCTGAAGAATGATCTTTCATTCTATGCAACTGAGAACTCAGGTAGAATATGTTAAGGAGACACCAGGGGATGCTGTCCCAGTGAACTTTCAACAGTTACATATTTTAGCAACACTCCTGTTTCCAGATCATTGTCACCTTGCGTTCCTACTAGTGCCTAGTCATTGACTGCACTTATGCCCACATTATCAGCAGAACTAATGGCATCATTACCTGGTTTGTCACAGAGGAACGTGGCAAGAAAGCGAACAAATTGAGGCGTGTCTTAGTGAACATTAGAGCTGTCTATGGCTGGCGGGACCTTGACATCCGTTAGATAGCATGGGCAATCTACTCAACTGACTGTCATGTGGGGGACGAGGACGCAGCAAAGAAAGCAACTAGTCTTCAAGTCATATCCATGGTGTCTGCCACAACTCTACAACAGGATTACCATTGACTGTCATAGCGTCAGTACTACAGAACTCAATGTGTGAAGTACACAGTGACAGCTCTGTTTCTAACAGCGACACACCAAGACTGTAAAAATGGATGGTGTGGACAAAGATGTACGAGTATGTTATAATGGCATTGTTATAAGGGCATGTGCGACCCTGAGGATAAAAGATGTTCTATTTGTGTCCCATTTGGTTACTTTGGTCCTGTGTGTCAGTTTGTGAATGAGGCGATCAGAGAATGAGAATGATGTCATTGGGCATGATGATTTACAGGATACCTATCTTGCACTGCGGCTATCACATCCATACAGGACAATATGGTTTGAGATGCTTCTGAAACACATCAGTCTGTTTGTGCGTTTCATGATAGCACGGGACAACTCAGGGAACATATGTAGAAACACGACTGTATTCCTTGTAGATGCCAACACAGTGGCATCACACATGAACACGTTCACCATTGAAGGAGCTATGGCCGCTGACGTGTGTTCCCTGCAGGCCGTTGGAGGTAAATATATAGCCTTAAAGCATCGTTTAGTGCTGATATCATATTACTATTCATCGTGTTGTCACTTCCTATTGGCGATGGATGTAGACTCAGGGAGTGATGACCACACATGCAGCCATACGTGTCCGAACTTCCTGCGAGGCGGGTGGAGACTGCCATTTATTGCTTTATCTGTGCTGCACAGAGTAGTCATACACAATCTTGACTTTGAAACGCAACGCCTAGGTGGGTTTAAACTAACTACCTTCAATGCTGATGATACACTTTTGGTTATGTACACAGACCCTAAGAAACGCCCGAAAGTCAATTATATTCCCCTTATGTCAGACGGTGCTGTGAATAGTCTGCTAAGTCAGACATGACGCTTTGACTAGTGGGTGGTATGATTGTGTACTCCACTTGTGTGAGGTGCAAGCTTACAGCCATGCAAGAACTGATGCAGTCGCTACTAAGACTGAAGACAACAAAGGTGTAGAAGGTGCTGCATCAACTGGTGACTCACAATCACAAGGAACTTTCAGGCGACGTTTTCTGACCTCGTCTTAGAAGACTAACTTCTACTGTTCAGGAGATTGCTGACACAGCGCGGTGGTGTATTTGTGGAGATGGAGGTTTGCCAACGGGGGAAAGAATGGACAGTTGCTCAACATGTTCAAATAGGATAGGAAACCGTTTGTAGCGGTTATTGGCAGAGAAAAACGACACCGAAGATACCATTTGGGCCTTCTCCATGCACGAACATAGGACTGTGCAGTGACTTTACCTGTGTATTGTATTATGAACTATTTGATATTTGACAGATATGGTGGTTTAATTGTTTGTTGTTCCCAGTATACATTTATCTAATGTGTTCGCCAGGGCTGTTGAGGCGCTAGAACCTCTTGTCCTCTGGTAGATGGGGCCCGTTAGCTATTACAGTGGCCCTTCTAGGGGATGGAAAACTCCGATTATAAATAACCCAAGTTTAAGAGGGACCGACGTGCCGAAGACTGAATGACCACGGGTGAGCTGGTCGCGAACGTGGAACGTCCGGTAATGCGGACGGGGCGGCGCCAGCCGTACGGACTCCTGAGGGATATCTTTTACCTCTTCCCTAGCAGGCAGGCTCTACTAGGATGACCGGTTAATTCCTGCCTGTCAATCACACCAACCATGGAAAATAAAAAGAATTATCGCTGAAGCAGCAACGGAGTGCGTGCTTTTTGCACAATACCTTTGATAACAGCCAGCCCGGGGAGATAATGAAGCGGATGAGAAGAGTTAGAGGAGAGGGGGAAGGAAAAGGAAAAAGAGAACTGGAGCCAGAAGGGGTAGAAGGAAAACGGATTATTTGGGACTAAACAATGTACGGGTTATGTATTGGATTTGCCGAAGTGCAAAGCAGCGGGAACCAATATTGGAGAAATTGGTATACGATTTTGATGTCCTAATGTTATAAGAACTGAAGACGAACTCTTTTAAGTGCCCTGGCTATACATGTTACGTTAACTCAACCGGGGAGGGCAGACATGGGCAGGCTATGGTGGTCAAGGATGGATTGCAGCATTCGATGCTGGATATGAGTGGGTGGAGTCAGGAAAGTAAAGAAGTGCAGTGAAGACAGATTAAAATCGGAAGATACAGCTGGAACCTAATAAATACATATGTAAGTGGGGAATCTTGTGTAAGCAAAGAGAGTTGGGACTAGTTGAAAGGTTCAGTGGATACTCCTGGTACCAGGTATCTTATATGTGGTGACTTCAATGCACGCGCCAAAGAGTGGGACAGGTCGGGAGAGAACAGACAGGGTACTGCTCTTGCTGAGGCCTTGCTTGAGACGGATGTCTTCTTCTTCTTCTTCTTCTTCTTCTTCTTCTTCTTCTTCTTCTTCTTCTTCTTCTTCTTCTTCTTCTTCTTCTTCTTCTTCTTCTTCTTCTTCTTCTTCTTCTTCTTCTTCTTCTTCTTCTTCTTCTTCTTCTTCTTCTTCTTCTTCTTCTTCTTCTTCTTCTTCTTCTTCTTCTTCTTCTTCTTCTTCTTCTTCTTCTTCTTCTTCTTCTTCTTCTTCTTCTTCTTCTTCTTCTTCTTCTTCTTCTTCTTCTTCTTCTTCTTCTTCTTCTTCTTCTTCTTCTTCTTCTTCTTCAGCGTTCCGAACCATTGAGGTTCTTTGCTGGAGATACAATCCGTCTCCATTCGTCTCTCTGGTTGACTGTGCTTGAGACATATGTGGTCTGTATAAATGACGGAACGCCAACAAGGCTGGCAATGTGACTGGGGAACCCTGACACGGCCATTGACCTTGCACTTGTATCCCAAAAGGCTGCATCAGACATAAAATGGAGTGTCCTTGAAGACCATGGAAGCGTCCACCTCACCTGTTCTGTATTGATACCTATGTCCAGCACAGTTAGGGCTATAAGAGCCCACAGAGTATTCATTTATGATTGCGACCACTCCATGCTTTTGAGGCGCCTTAGATCACAGGGACTATCTAAACCAATGAGAAGTATTTTCAACCAACCACCATGGTGGACACCAGAGATGGAGAAATCTAGGAGTGAAAAGAGGGCGGCCATAAGGAATTAGCAGAGGGTGCGGAGAGCAACACATTCAGTTGTCACAGAATTGGAGGAGGCTCAAAGGTATAAATAAAAGTAAAGATAGGAACATATTTCACAATTCAGGACACAGGGAATCGAGGTATCGAAATCAGCTTTGTATGTCACCATTGTAGGCTGTAGCTAAAAATTTGCCCGATCGCCGTGACTGACATCCTTCAATCGATTTGGTCACAAATGATCAGGTCTTCTCGATCTGGCAAAGCACACCAGGCGCCTAAAGTCCAGTGAGCAATAATCAAATTGATTTATTTGGTTGTTTCGGGATTTGAGGTGTAAAGATTGAGCACAACCTGACTGATGTCAGTTGCAGCGATTTGGCAAGTTTTGAGTTACAGCCTACAATGGGTGACGTTGTGATATTCTGTGTGACAATTGGTCACGTACAGCTGAGTCGCGTGGCCAGTGGTTGCACACCCGCCTCATACGCCAATGAAGTTCGATCCCGGGTCCAATCAGGGATATGCACATTTATATATGCACGTCAAGAAAAGGTGGACAGAGAGGTTTTGACTTCCTCTTGACAAAGACTGATTTCTCAGCTTTTATTGGGTCGAGTCCAGTAAATAGTCGGATTCTACACACCTCATCTTGTTCCTCTTGTATCTTGCGACGTCGAGGTGAAGCATAGACAATTCCAATTTTCGAAAAGAAAAACAAATTCCAAATTCGGTCTCGTCTAACCTGCCTCCTCAGCTTTGGTTATTGTTGAGATCCGTGTTTTTTGTGGGTAGTTTACCCTGTTTCTTGTCTTGTGCGCTCTTACGAGTAACTCCTATGACGTCAGCTGGGGGATTGGTCGGCGGCTGTCCTATGTTCCTGTCTCCTCTGGTGGCTTCTTTTGTTAGTGAAGGCTCCTGGCTCGTCTGGCTTAACTGGTTGCAGTCCTTATAAGGACTTTTTGTTTGGTATTTTTGCCTCCTTTTCTGTGTACTCTTTCTCTCTGTAATCCCGTTTATCACGCAGAGTCTCGCAGCGGAGCGAGAACTGAGGTGGTTCGACCCCCGCTCGTGACTTGCGGATACTGAGCCGGCCGCTCAGAAAGCAATGGCAAACTACTGAGCGTAATCTTGCCAAGAGATCAACAGACAGCTGAAAGATGCTGCTGTTGACAGCTAAGTCCTGTAAAAGGATACGCAAAACATTTAAACATTTCTGTGTACTACCTGCAGAAGCTAGCCAATGTTGTTTTCCTCCCTGTGCCTTTTTTCTCTTTCATGTTAGAGTTCTTGCTGTCTTTCGATTGCTTCCTCTGTGGTCAGCCATGGAATGGCCTCTCCGTCATCTATATAGTACTCGAGGTGGGCCTCACTGTCAAAATGTATCTCAGGGTATCCTATCGGTTTCCCCCTGAGTTTCTTGGGCACCTTCTTTCCTTTTTCTTCCTGTCGCCTTATGAATTCCTCGTGCCCGAGTCCCTCTATAATTTCCTGTCTCTTTGCCGCTTCTATGCACTCCTCCAATTCCTCCAAGGTAGGTCCCTCGGTAGGCTACTCCTCGGCGGCCGTCGTCGTTCGGCTGCTGGTTTTATCTTGCGGTTCAGGCTCGGTTTTTTGTTGGATTTCATTTTACGGCTTCACTGTGGTCTCTTGCATGGTTTCTGTTAGTTTGTTTAGAATTGATTTCATCTCAGCTTTTAGTCCCTCTCTCTGCTTTGATGGTGAGTAGCATTTCTTCGTTTTCCTTCTTCAACTCGGCCATATGTTCTTGCTTGATGTTTTGCTGGATCTTCTTTATTTCAGCAAGCAGCTTTTCATTGTCGCTGGTCGGTGCCGGTGTTTGGCGTAGCTTGACTTGTTGTTTTCAACTCATCAATCTGGCTTTGTAGTTGTGCTCTTTCGGCTCGCGAGATGCACGTGGATGTCTCGCACCTTTGCATTGGTTCCATATATGGTGTCTATGTGGTAATAGCGGGCTCTAAGACGTCTCTGTGACTTTGGAGGTACGGACAGTCCAAGTATCTTGCTCTTTGCTTGCCCAGACAGTTGGCGCACTTTCTTTTGTTGTTGGGTGCTCGGAAGTCCGTGTCTAGCTTGGCCAGCGGAAACTCCTTCAAGGCGTGGTAATCAGCGCAGTATCGAAAGATCTCTGTCTTATTGCGACATGTTGCTCTGCTGTGACCGGCCCTCTGGCATCTGGAACATTGAGTGATTCTTGGTATGAATCCTTCAGGTTGTTGTATTTTCTTGTCTATCGATACCTGGCGTGGTATCTCGCTGCCCTCAGACGTCACCACCGCCAGCTTGGTAGGGATCTTTGAGTACGTCAGGATCCGTTCCGCCTTCAAGATTCGGATGTTGAGATTCTCTTCTTGTATCTGCTTCGTGATTTGTTCGTCTGACAGCACGACTTGAATACGCTTGACAACCCATCTGACTGTTTTTGAATCGGTGTTTCTGTCTCTGGTGTCTTTCTCCTCTTTCTCAGCTGTCTTGGTTCTTGTCTGTGGTGGGCTGTTGTCAATCTTCCTCATAGTAGCTTCAGTAGTATCTGTATGTTCAGGGTCTTTGTTGCAGCTCGCAGGTAGATTCTCCACGGTTGTCTTATGAGTTTAGTGGCTCCCACGCTGCACATCTTCTGTGTCTATTGTTTCTTGGTATAGGTCTTGCCACATGCCATTTCCTCCCCTGTATCAGGCTTCTTGACTTGTTCAGGTGACTTGTCTTGATATCGCTCGCAAATGCGAATGAAATAAAAAGCATGCATAGACAGCAGAAGAGTGCCTTTTTATGGGTTTCATGTATCGAGATTCTTATGGACTGTGTTGTTTCCTCTGTTTATCGTTTGCATGGTCGGCCTCTTCTTCAAGTTCTATTTGATATTACGTCATTGCGTGATGATACACTGTTAGTTGGTAGTCTAGTTATGAGGCCGAACCATTTCACTTGCTGAGTTTTAATGGAATCTACAATGCTATACCCCCCCCCCCCTTTTTCAGTCCTGATTTAATAATTTCTGAGTTTCTCTTTTTGATACTTTAGTATTTTTCTCACCGTCAGACTTAAAACAGAAAAATAACACCACAATTATATAAGTAATAAGCTAGCAAAGGCAACAGAATAGGCTGAGTAGATGTCAATTGGGGGTTTGGGGCCAAAAAGGTCGGGGCACTACAGGAGCGCCAAAAGAAAGCCCCCGGGGACCAAAAGGGTCGGGGCACTACAGGAGCGCCAAAAGAAAGCCCCCTAGGGACCCAACCCCCGGGGGCCCCACCCCCCAGGGCCCCGGGGCGCGACCGCCCGACCGGGCCGTCCTCTGTATCCCGGAGCGCACGCATGGCGACCGAGCCATCGATTTAGAGTGTATCATCTACAGACATACCAAGATGCGCACCGCGAAGAACAGTTGTAAGTGGCTACGGCTACGTTCCACAGAGCCCTGCAATCGGAGTTGTATGAGGGACTACTGCAAAGTCCATGCAGTGCTAATACGGAAGGGTTCATGTACCAAACCGTGCAGAAGCTGTGGGAGGGGGGTCACAAACTATCTATCAATTTGTAAGGAGTGTGGTTATAACGCAGCCAATCGCCGAACATGGTACCATGAAAAGGTAAAGCCTTTTAACGCCGAGTTTAAGCGATTGGCTATGATCACAGAAATATAAAAGTCAATTAGAGACATGGAACTATCCACTGTACGTACACACTCACCTGTTAGAGACTGACAGATCTGTGTATTTAGCCATGCCTACGCTGATTCAGTTGAAACAGCAAGCCCGCGAGTATGGCATGCCATACAGTGGGAGGAGGAAGGCCGTTCTTGAGGGGGAAATATCCAGAGCGCGTGAGATGGCTCGGGCCACCCTGCTCGAGAAGAACCCCAACCTACAAGGGGCACGACTTGAAGCAGGGATTACCACCGCCCTGAGATTTGTATATGGTACCGCCGCGGACCGAGCCGCGATCGTCGCCGAGCGACGACACCGCGCCCGGCAGCGTGCTCAACGCCACGCCGACCTCGAAGCAGAGTTCCTTGCCCGAGCTGATAGTGTGCGAGAGGAAACGGATGAGGAGTTGGCTGAGCTAATTCGCAATGCACCCGAATTGAAACTCACCCGGGAGATTGAGGGGAGCCTGAGAAAATATGAAGCAAGCGTCCCAGAAGGTAGCGTCGACTATGATGAGCCTGGACTATTTATGTTTTCGATGGAGCCCGCCATCAAAGCCCTGGTGGTAAAAGGGTTGGGGGATTATGGCAGCGTTAAAATGCAGCTGTATCTCCATCTAAAATACTATCGCACCACCCCAGAAGGCGAACAGATTACGGCAATCGCCACCCATGGAAGCAGGAACTATGAAGTACTGCACGAGGGGGAAATTGATGAGGGGCTGAAGCTCGCCAGAGCCAAGATATTCGCTGACAGTGAATGCTTCACCGAACAGGGCTCGGATTGGCACTATGATGAGTGTGTGCAGCTCGACCTCTACATAGTAAAATACCAACCATTCCGAGGCTCTAGCTACTTCGCGACACCCAGCTTCATTCCACCACGTAGTGTTGTGAATGTAAAGAATGAGGACAACCGCTGCTTTGAATGGGCCATACTCTCAGCACTCTACCCAGTAGCACATGGAGAGCATCCTGATAGGCTCAACAATTATAGCGCCCACCTGGGAGAGCTAAACTTTGAAGGAATCGAGTTCCCAGTGCAGCTGACCAGCATTGCGAAGTTTGAAAACCAGAATCCTACCATAGCCATCAGAGTCTTTGGGTGGAACAAAGGACCAACCATACTCCGGACCAACACACTCCAGCGCAACCAAATCAACCTCTTGCTCCTATGTAAGGATGAGAATAGGCACTATGTCTGGGTCAAGGATGTGGGGCGGCTTCTATATGGAAACAGCAAACATAGGGGTAAGAAGTATCCATGTCTCAACTGTCTCCATGTACACTCCTCTCAGGAAACCTTGGACCAACATGTGCCACTCTGCCAAGGCATCAACACAGCCTGCCAGGTGAATGTCATGCCTAAAGAGGGAAAGATGAATTTCAAGTCCCTCCAGAAACAGATGAGGGCGCCATACATCATATACGCAGACTTTGAGACCTTGAACGTTCCAGTACATGGTGCGGCAATGGATCCAAGCCAGAGCAACACGCGCCAACTTGCTGAGCAGCCCCCCTGCGGCTTCGGCTACACCATTGTACGCTGCGACGGGCTCACCACAAACCCTGTCGTATATCGGGGGGAGGATGCTGCCGACGAATTCCTCAAACGCTTGGGACAAGAGCAGGCCACCATCCACCACAAGTTACAGCGGCCGGCTCTCATGGTGCTGGGGCAAAAAGACCGTGAAGACTTTGCCTCCGCCACCACCTGCCACATCTGTAAAGAGCCGCTGGAGGAGGACAAGGTGAGAGACCACTGCCATATTACAGGCAAATACCGGGGCGCTGCCCACAATGTCTGTAATCTAGCATGGCGCATCAATAGAGACAAGCTGAGGATACCTGTAGTCTTTCACAACCTCAGAGGATACGACTCCCACATCATCATGCAAGCGGCCGGCCGTCTGGACTGGGGAAAAAGAACGGTCTACAAGAAGAAGAAAAACGGCCAATGGCAAACCAAACAAGAAGACAACACAACAATCACCTGCATACCAAACACCATAGAGAAGTACGCCTCCTTCACCATCGGTCAGCTGCAATTCATTGACAGTCTACAGTTCATGAATAGCTCTCTAGACACCCTGGTAGGGAACCTCAGCGAGCTGACACACTGCGGTAAATCAATGGCTCTGACACGTAGAGGCAACGATATAATCTCAAGATGTGAGACGTGCAACACTGAGAAGCACACCCCCTGGGCTGTCTTAATGAACAAGTTCAGGACCACGCTATGCCAGAGCCAGTCACATCTCCTTCTCCGCAAGGGTGTATACCCCTACGAATATATGGACAGCTTCGAGCGCTTTGCAGAGGACCGCCTACCACCCAAAGAGGCATTCTACAGCAAGCTCACCCGAGAAGGAATCAGTGACTCTGACTATGCCCACGCCCAGAAAGTGTGGCAGGAGCTCGATTGCAAAACACTCGGAGGCTACCATGACCTATACCTGAAAACAGACGTCAGTCTGTTGGCTGATATATTCGAGGCATTCCGAGACACCTGCATGGAGGTATATCAGCTCGACCCAGCCCACTACATCAGTGCACCCGGCCTGGCATGGGACGCACTCCTAAAAAAGACGAAGGTGCAACTCGAGCTCCTAACCGACTTGGATATGCACCTCCTCTTTGAGAAGGGACTCCGAGGGGGTGTGGCCATGGTCTCCAAGCGGTATGCTAAGGCCAACAACCCCAAGACTTCAGACTATGACCCCACAACACCCAATTCGTGGATCATGTACCTAGATGCAAATAACCTGTATGGGTGGGCCATGATGGAATACCTCCCCACCGGAGGGTTCCAATGGGCCAATCCAACTCTCGAGGAGGTACTCAACACCCCCGACAACGCCCCAGAGGGATGGCTTGTTGAGGTTGATTTGAAGTACCCAGCGCACCTACATGAAGCCCACAGTGACTATCCGCTAGCTCCAGAAACCATGACCATCCCAGAGGCCTGGTTGAGCAGCTATCAGCGCGAGCTCCAGAACAAACTGGGGGGTAAGTTCACGGAGCAAACAAAGCTGGTACCTCATCTCCACAACAAGGAGCGATACGTCGTCCACTACCGCAATCTCAAACTCTATCACAGCCTCGGTCTAGAGGTCACCCAGATCCACCGAGCCATCAAGTTCAATCAGTCCCAATGGATGAAGCCCTACATAGAGATGAACACCTCTCTACGAGCCCAAGCCAAGTCGGAATTTGAGAAGGACTTCTTCAAGCTGATGAACAATGCCGTCTTTGGGAAGAGTATGGAGAATGTTCGCAAACGCATCAGAGTCAACCTTATCAGAGGCACCGAGACTGACCGACTCCGAAAATTAATCGCCAGCCCCAACTACGAATCGTGTAGAATCTTCAACGGTGGACTGGTGGCGGTGCACAGCATCAAGAACAAGGTCCAGCTGAATAAACCAGTCTATTGTGGGCAGGCCATCCTGGACCAATCCAAGTACCTCATGTACGACTTCTGGTACAATCGGCTTAAACCCCAATACGGTAATAGACTCCAGCTCTGCTACACTGATACTGACTCCCTTCTACTTCAGGTGGAGACTGAGGATGTGTACGCGGACATGAAGACTCACCCCGACTGGTACGACTTCTCAGATTATCCGCGTGACCACCCCAACCATTCGACTGCGAATAAAAAGGTGGTCGGCAAATTCAAAGATGAATGCAACGGCCGCTCGATAGCTGAGTTCGTCGGTCTCAGACCAAAGATGTACTCAATCCTAGAGGAGGCCGCCAACATCAAGAAAGCCAAAGGAGTGGCTCGGGCAGTTGTGAAGAAGGACCTCAGACACGAACACTACAAGGACAGTCTGTTCGGTCAGCGGGAATACAAGCACACACAGGTTGCCATACGAAGCAAGGGCCACCAGATAGGGGTTTATGAGATGAACAAAACATCTCTGAGCCCCATGGACACGAAAAAATGGATTTGTGCTGATGGTATCAACACTAGGGCCTACGGCTACCTAGAATCCTGCTAGGGAGTAGCCGTGGAGCTCCTCACATCCACGAGCTGGTCCATCTACGAGGTAGAAGTCCATAGAGTAGAGAACCGAGGGATGTATAACGGGCAGATCGCCAGCCTGGGCCTCATCGCTTAGGGAGGATCCGGTCAGGAGGCATTTGGGTGTCGGGAGGAACAATCATCAGCTCTTCGCGAACGAAGCCCCGCGCTGGCCCATCCTCCAGGTAGTACAGCGCAGGCCGCCCATCCTGGCATACTGTTCTACGAATCTCGTGTACTGTTAATGACCACGAAGGATCAGTCGCCCGGCGCCGGCCACCTTCAAGCTCATGCTCCCCAGGCGAGCTTGCATACAGATACCGAACTAGAGCCTCAGGCGGAATCACAGGCTCCTTGAGGCCGATAGTACGGTGAGCAGGAGCGGCCGGTGAATGGGATACTGAAGTGTCCTTAATGGCATCAACCGGCTTCCGACCCGTCAAACGAGTCACCTCACCGTTAAGAGCCGCGACCACCTGAGGAAGAGCCCGAACCCATTCAGCTGAACGTTCAGAGGACCCTCGAGCCGCCAGTAGTAACTCTTGGGCGTACTGGGCACCGAACAGTCTCTCCGCCAGAGTGCGATTGAACCTCTCGACGATCGCCTGCTGCCGGTGATTCCCAGCTTCTCCACGCCGTATCTGTGTCTTATGCTTTGCTGCCAGCTGGCTCACAGCACCCATAAACTCACGCCCCGGATCAATCTGCAGAAGCCGTGGCCATTTGAGTGGCCCGCGTTTGTAAATTCGCTCTAGGGCCAAAGCCACCCCTTCACTGCTCTTGTCTGTCAAAGCCTCTGCTTCCTTAAACCGTGAGGCAACATCCACAACTGTCAAGGCATACTTAAATGTCTTACGACCAACCCGGTCATGTGGTAGGTAGAGCAAGTCAGCCTGATGGACGGCATTCGGTCTATCTTCATCAATAGATGGCCGCGGAATGTAACGAGGAGCGGGTAAATAGATCTGAAAAATAGCTTGCTTCTTGAGCCAGTCTCGGGCAACATCCTCCGAAACATTAGCTGCAGCAGCTAGCTTCTTAATGGCCGCCAAGCCTTTCCAGTAGCCCTGAGGGCTGTAGTAGATATCCTCCAGATCTTTCATTTTGGTAGCAGCGGTCAATCTCTAAAGCAACTTGTAAGCAACAATACCAGTCGCTGCCAGCCCAAGAACGATAAAAGTGATCTCGCGGTCTTTCTGCGGCTCTGATGGCACATAGAAATCCGACAGGCGAGGTTCAGGCTCGAGGGGCTCGACACGTTTGCCAGAGATCAGGCTGTACTCCCGCATGGCCTGGTCGACATCCTGGAAAGAGTGAACGGCGTGGCCTTCGCGCTGTAGCTCATCGTTGAGCCAGTCCAGCCGCGCGGTTCTCTTTCTCATCCATTCAGCCTGGGCCGCCTGTAGCCGCTCGACAGCCTCATCGTGCCGCCTCATTTCTTCATGGGCGTCCGCATGCCCTAGCTTGGAAAAGAGGTAGTTGCCCCCCGTAAACGCCAGGGCATTGACAACAGCGCCCCCTATCATCATTGCGACAGAGGCCATAGCTAGCGGGGTTGATACTGTAAGGGTTTATGCAATATATCAGCGGGGATCAAGCCCTCTTTGATAAGCAAATCTCGGAGTGCTAAGGCGATGGACGTGTCTAAAACCATCATCCCAATGTCATACATATCAGCGTCTAGCTTGGGCAAGGTTGCCCCTTTGAAAATCAGCTTGGTCAGTTTTGCGGTGCCTACCGTAAGCGCGGCCACCACAGCGCCGTGGTAAACGGCGTTAACAATAGCTTTCCCATCAACGCCTGCCATTATTCCATATAAAATGGATCTCTATTCTTTAATATGTTAGTCTCCGGCCGCTTGGAGGGCACAGGTGGGGCAGGTGCTTTAGTCCGCCGCATTTTCTGCCTAATTACTCCGACGACAACGACAACGCCAGCCACTCCAATAATCCAGGGAGTCCAGCCACGGTAATCAACTGGCACCATTGGAAACAGCGGTGGTGGGGCCTCCTCATGCTCGGGGGCTAACTTTCGTTTCTTCTCACGAACAGCCTGCTGCAGAGCTAGAGACAGCCTCTCTGCTTCACGACTCTTTCGAGCAGCAGCTCCTCTCTTCCCAGCCGCAACTTTCCTGGGGTCCTTCGTCACTAGTTTCTCCTGTGGAGCAATTTCGGGGGTCTCCTCCTCCATCTTGTTCTTGCTTAGGACAGATATGTCCAAAATGGCAGTGCCTAAAAGTTGCTAGTGCGACAGTTGCAGGTGCTAAGCACATACCGAACTTATGGTAGAGTTCACATGTAACTGTGTTTAGCGCATGCCCTAGAAACGGGTCGGCCTCCAGGTCTGTCACCAAAGCTTGATTATCAGCAATGGGGAGGAACATACTTGCCACTTGTGCGTACATCTGTAGCATAGCTGTGCCTAGGGTCTTTGTTATTGCAGCTCCAAGCCTCGCCTCATGCCTCGCATATAGCTTCTCAATTTCTTGATCAGGCAAGGCCTCAACCTGTTCCATTGTAAGTTTGGAGTACTTACCACCTATGTACTGCCCGGCACGTCCCCCAGCCGCAAGTGCTGCCAGCCTTTCACGATGCAACGCATGTCCGGACTGTGGCGTTGTGGTAGGTGGTGATGCATGTCCGGACTGTGGTGTTGTTGTAGGTTCCGGAGCAGACTCTACCGGCTTTGCCTCTTCACGTAACAGCTGGTCGAGTATGGTGTCACAATCCATCACAGCGTTTGCAAATACCCAACGTCTAACTCTAATATAGGAATGCACAGCCCATCCAAGCACACAACATGTGCATATCAGTTGTAATACAACTAAGGCTGTTACGGAGTAACAAAGCACTGCTTCATACATGCTTAGCTGATGCTTAACATATGCTTAGCTGATGCTTACCATATGCTTAGCTGATGCTTAACATATGCTTAGTATCTAACAAACCTCACCAGCTTTGAGCACTTTATAAGAAAATGGGAACTTGGTCCTCAGTACCAGCTTTGAGAACTCATTGGTTTCGAGTTGCTTTCGCACCCCATCACGTTCCTCCCTAGAGTGGATGATGTAGTTCTCATCCAGGCAGTCTTCAAAGCTATCCTTATCCTTGGAATGGAAGAGCGCCACCCATTGTGTCTGCGCTCTGAGGCCTTTCGCAACGGCGTTGTACTTCTGGGTTTGAACCCACAGACTTTGCTGGGCATGTCGCCCGCTAAAAGCTAGATAAGTCAACATAGTCCGCTTCTGCGCAATAGCGTCCTCTGCGCTGCAGTCATCAATGATGTATAACGTTGGTGTCCCCTGAAACATTTTATAGAAGGCCTCTAGCCATTTGAGCAGCCGATCACCGGGGTCAAATATGAAGACCTCGCGATCTGACCACACCCACGGCCGGGCCCGGTATGTTTCATTGTATCGTACCGAAGGGCAAGCAATTACAATATGCTCGAAAACACCCCTGTACGGGCCTTCCAGGAGGTCGAGAATGAATTCTGTTTTACCACACGATGTGGGGCCTGTGATGATGGCCGAGTGTGGCTTAAGTGGGAACTCCATTAATAAACAGCACTAACGAATCTCCCGGTGTCGATGTTCAGCTGTCCGTCCATAACCAAATAAACGTAGCAGTACAGGGGCCCCGCCGGTTCGGCCTCTTTCGTGATCTGGAGAGTGATGCCCTCAGAGCCGTTCTCTACACGCCGGCCGCTGCCGTGAAGATGGTCATCGTCGGAGGTCCGGAAGTCCAGCCACAAGCAGAATTTTGACGTCAAGTACTCGCCTAGACTAACATCGAACAATCCTAGCTCTTTGGCGACTGCGCTTGTCTCAGGGTGCCTTTTGAGGCCACCAGCGAAGAATTTCCTCGCTTCGTCCCAGAGCTGGTGTGGTGCTAAGCCGTGCGCAAATAGTTGATTGGCTTGTCCTTCTACGATGACTTCAACTTTGGTGATCTGTGGGTTGTAAAACCACTCTGGTTGGCGTGCAAAATCCTTTTGGTGGGCGGGGTCTTCCCATAATAGGAGAATGCCTTTCAAAGACTTACAGGGTGTGTTCAGATTGATGTTCCATATCGAGTCCTCCTTTTTCTGAGGGATCCGTCTATGTCGTAGGACCCGCTCGTATAACACCACCATACGGCTCTCATACATGCTCCGAATTAGCCGGGCCAACGTGGGTTCAGTGACTACTTCGTACTCGAGACAGATGTTTTCTAGGGAGTATGAGGAGTTGCCGGCATCTTTACCAGTTGCGCGAATCACACGGGAAGCGTCGTTAAAGGTCAACTCAATCTCCAGCCGATCACTAAGAGCAGATTGGTAGAAGGGCGCATGCGTTTCAAGCAGCTCAAAGTCTAGTGGTATGTAGTACCTGTTTTTGAAGGCCTTCGCGATGGCCACGTCTCTCGCATTGGCGAGGGGCAGAACAACAGCATCCGCTGCACCAACACGCGCCTTGGTCACATTCATGCCGGTACTTGTATCGATGCCTTGATACACAGCGCTCGCCCGCTCCGATTGGCTCTTCCAAAGATCCAGATAGACGTTGTAGACGTCACTGTCCACAAGAGAGAAGACTTCATTGCCCGATAGCCTGACGGTCAGCTTTTGAACCAGTGCTCGGCCGAGGTTCTGGACCACGGACCGGTTGACATCAGGGGAGCTGAGGTCGACATTGAATGCCAGCCGCACCGACCCAGGCACGATAACATCGTGTGCACCGAGATTGGGAAAACGAACTAGTAACTGCTGCTTCGGACCGATCGTAGAAGGATTGTTGGTCACGATTATCGTTTGCCGCAATCCTTTCACACCGAGCGGCTCCCGGAGACGGCGGTAAGGGTTAAGCTTACGACCATATGCACTTGAAGACATGGCTAGTTGTTTATTATTGTTGCTTTGTAGCAATATCTAATATGGATAGAGTTGAGCTGACTGATTTTGGTGGTGAAGAGGGGAGGCCTGAAACGGGCGAGGAAGAAGAGACAGGCTTCATCGACGACGATTTTGATGTCGATAATCCCCGCATTGTTAATACCGAGTGGCCGTCACAGGGGGAGACGTCACAGGGGGAGACGTCACAGGGGGAGCGCAACTTATTCATAGAACTAGAAAACAGCGCTATTAACGACTATTTTAAAAGGGTGGAGAAGATGTGGGGTATCAAACCTATAACTGGTATAGATTATACAAAAATTCGTTTGGGTCGCCGGAATGCTCTCTATGTTAACCACCAAAGGATTACACAGTATGATAATGGCATGCCGTTAGCTGTGAATAACCTCAGAGTGAGTACCAGAGAGGTATTGGGATTTGTGGACAAAATACCACCAAAGGTTGTCACCATCCTTGAGGAGACTGCTAGTGATCTGGCGGAGGAAGAAGCTGCTCTAAGTGGTGCAGATATTCAGGCTGTCCCACAAATAGCTTCAAATGTTGGCAACATCTTAGAACGGGCTATGTCGAGTCCAGAAGTGCAGCGGGTTTTAGAAACCTCACACGTAGACCAATACCTGGGAGAGAAAGGCTTACCTCCAGTGAGAGAACTCCGGGGGCTCATGGCGCTTGACAAAGCGGTGACAACGATTAAAGGTAAACTCACAAACTATCTGGTTATTCTCGACCAGCAAGATAAAGAGGTCGCCATAAGGCGGCGGAAAATGTTGATAGCACCCAATGAGGAGAGTAGGGACTTTCAAGAGCAAAAGATTGCCGATATTGAAGAAGCTAAGAAGAGGCTTTTAATAGAGGTCGCTGAGTTACACGAAGACTTACGCACCCAATTCAGTCGGATCCGTGAAACCATTCATCGGGTGGTCAATGAAGACACCACACTGGGTGCGAGGCTGCGGACTCTGTTCCGAGAGCAGGGTATCACCATAGCGAGCATTCTCACAGCGATCGGCCTCTTAATTTCCACTATCACCCTAGCCATTACTGGTGGTGGTGGTCCTACCCCACCGCCTGGCCCGCCACCTATCCCACCACCTGGCCCGCCACCTGGCCCTGGGGCTAAGGCATGGATTCGGCAGAAACTGAAAGACCTAGCGAGCCTTCTAGCCAGGCTAGCTGGTAAGGCTGCGGAGGCACTCCCAGGAATCATAGGCGGTATTATCTCCTGGCTTCTTAACTTCTTGAGTAAGGGTGTGGGATGGCTGGCTGGAAATCTCTGGGCATTAGTGGTTGCACTCGGTGGCTTGCTGCTGCTGGCTATCAGAGAGCGGCTAATTGCGGTGAACAAACCATAGGACCACTAGACCGACTGCGACACCCCCAGCAATGAGTGCTATCTTTTCATTTTGATGCTGCAGCCCAGCTGCCTTATCAGCTATGCTAGTGGTCGGCAGCGCTGGCTGAGCAATGCTGGGCAGCTCTACCGTCGGCTGTGCAATGGTGGGCAGCTTAGGGGCATTAATGGTTGTATTCAGGCCACGCTTTAGGCCTGGCTCTGCGATGACGATCATGTTGTTATATCCAGCTATCTGGCCAATGCGGAGCAGCATGTCGCTGGGGGCCATATACAACCCCGTTCCAAAGACATAATTAACTTCTGAGCTCGCGTTTTGTAGCACATCCTGATATCTTTTGATGGCCGCCGCGAGATCGACGGGCGCAGAGATGGCGTCTTCTACTAATACCAGGAAATGCTTCTGGGCATCAAACGCCGTTCCGGTTCCCAGAATTCGTGTTCTAGTCTGAGCCTGGGCCCCTAAGATGGCCCACACATAGGTTCGAATGCTGTCATTTATTCGCTCAACACCGGGGCGTGTGAAGCCCTGTGACTTGTTAAGAATGAAAGCCTGCCAGCCAGAATCAGCGTGAATATCGTCTTGTGAGATATAATCTATGTGTAGTATGTCATTTGTGGTTTGTTGTGTGAATGAATGGCGCTTTGGGTCATATACACCATCATGTCCATCAGGCAGGACGCGATAACCAGTGTTCGTCCAGTAAATGTATACACTCCCCAACCCGTTATTCCTCCCGAGCCGTCTCCAGTTATCATTCTGGGGAATTCCAAATTCCGCGCATATACGCTGATAGGCTCTTACATCGTAGGGATTTTCAAAGGCGTTCCAACCCTGGTCTTGTGGTAGAGCCACACGCATCTCTTTGAGGATTCGACGAATCTGGTAGTAGACATGGAATATGAAGACGGCTCGCGTTAGTGGGTCAGGGCCGGACAGATGCTCCTGCGCGGACACCCCACACCCCGCCGTGGCACACCATACTGCGAAGTTGAGTTGGTTTTGCCAGAATTGCATCGGATTGCTGTACCAGGCTTGCACGATCTGGTCTGACTCCATGTATGGCAACCGGTATTTTTCAAACATGTTGGGGAACTGTGTTGGAAAGGCTCCTTGGAGGTTGACCTGTATGTCCAACTTTGTGAGATCCTTTATTTGTGCAAACGGGTATACCCCACCCGTCGGGTATTTGGCGTCCTTATTGAACTCGTAAGCAGTCATTATTATTAGCTGTGCTAATATGTTTTTCACACTTAGCAACGTCCAACATGGGGAACCCATCCCCCTCAACCCGGTCCTAGACAATCGCGATGGTGACCTAGAGGTGGCTATCGTGGAATTGTTGTTCTACCCCGCGTGGGTTAATATTTCCGCGAAGCTGAAAAACAATTGGTTCAAACTTGATGATGAAGTTGTTACTATCCCCGACGGGTATTATGATGTCTGTGCTCTTAACAAACAATTCTTTGAGCCACGGAAGCTCTCTCTTTCTCTCAACCCCGCAACAGGCCTTGTAAGTCTCAGTGGTATAAAATCTGGGGTGGCCTTAGGGTTCGGAGGGCTAGGTGGTGTTCTTGGGTTCGGCATAGACTACAGAAGTGAGCGGTTCAATGAGGTGTTTACATTCCATGCGGAGAAGTTTCCTAAACTTATCATATATAAGGAGTTGTACATTCATCTCGAGGGTCTATCATCATATGAAAACCGTCATAATTCTCTTCCCTCCACACTCCTCCGGGCTGTACCCGTTAAAAAAGAGGAATGTAATCAAGGGAGACATGAGATTTTCTCTGTGCCTCATTATAAAAGGCTAGAAACTGGAACGGTAGGGGGTATAAGACTTTCGGTCCGAGATGAAAAGGGTAACGACGTGCCACTGGCTTATCTAAGCTGCGTACTTCACATCAGACATGGTTGCTCCGTCGGGTATTTACCACCCTTATGAACTCGTAAATTATCATTATTAGACGTGCTAAGATGTACATCACATTAACCAACATCCAGCGTGGGGAACCCATCCCCCTCAACCCGGTCCTAGACAACCGCGATGGTGACCTAGAGGTAGCTATCGTGGAATTGTTGTTCTACCATGCGTGGGTTAATATTACCACGAAGCTACAAAACAATTGGTTCATATATGGTGGCGAGCGTGTTACTATCCCCTCCGGGTATTATGATGTCTGCACCCTCAACAACCAATTCTTTGAGCCACGGAAGCTCTCCCTTACTCTTAACCCTGCAAGTGGCCGTCTAAGACTCGGTGGTGTAAAAAAGGGGATGGCTATACAGTTTGGAAGGCTAAGTGAGACTCTTGGGTTCGGCTTGAACTATAGCGCTGATGCGTCACAATATGCCGAGACTTCAGTCACGGCGCCAAACTTTCCTAATCTTAACATATATAAGGAGTTGTACTTTCATCTCGAGGGTCTATCATCATATGAGAACCGTCATAATTCGCTTCCCTCCACACTCCTCAGGGCTGTGCCTGTTAAAAATGTGGAATGTAATCAAGGGAGACACGAGGTTTTCTCTGTGCCTCGTTATAAGAAGTTGGAGACAGGAACTCTAAACGATATTAGACTTTCAGTCTGTGATGAACAAGGCAAAGCCGTGCCGCTGGCATATCTAAGTTGTGAACTCCACATCAGAAAACACAATGGCTGATTCAGAAGGTCCAGGAAGGCATCGCCCAAGAGCATGCTCTACCCTAACCTTTGCTGATTTGGCCGACACTATTGGGTGGCGGGAGCCGGGTCATAACTACAAGATCTATGGCCTCCAGCTCACTCCCCAGGGGGTCTATGCTCGTGCCGCCATAGACCATCCCGACGACGATGACTGGGATCTGCAGCTTGAGCTTCGCACGGGATATACTCACCTCGAGCCCAATGGGATACTTATCAGGTTAACTAACATGGGCAAGGTGTTTGTGAGTTATCAGGCCTGCAGGACAGTCACACGCCCCAACAAGTCTCCTGTTGTGACCTACCAGTCATTTCTGAAAATGCAGTGCGCCAGGGCTCTCTTCTATGCCGTATCGGTGACTGAGGCTAAAGTCCAGGGGACTAAATATTGTCTGAAGGCTGTTACAGATTGTAAAGCTGACCTTGATATGCTAGGTAAGCCTCCTAAGGAGTCAACCATCTATCTCGAGTTAGTTATTGGGCCTGTGGCACAGACAGAGTTAGCCCCAGTCCTTCCTGGGGTCTCTATTAAATGGAGTGCGTCATCACTCCCCAGGCATGTTGCTCTCGTCATTACTTCCGCGGCCGACGGGACGTGGGCGGCCCGGGCAACAGAGACGGACATTATAGTAGAGCTTGGTGAGGTTGCGGTGGATGAAATCATTTTTAATACCGTTACTGCTTTTGTCCGGCTTTTGTTCACTACAGGGTCGATTAGCACCGTTCGCATTGAACATTTAATATCTCAGTTGAAGAAGTAGGTTTGACGCGCAAAGAATAATGTCGCTCTATCCTACAATCGATACTAGTGACGGCGGTGCCTATCGTATTCAAGAGCTTACCCGTCTTCGGAAGTCTCTGGAAGATGAAAGGGACAAACGGGCTGCACTGTATAAAAAATATCGGCGTGCCGTTAATGCATTAGACGCTGTGGACAGCGCGATGCTGGCGGCTAGCCTTGGTATGGGGGTGGGGGGTGTTGGGCTTCTTACCACCGTTATCGCTGCCCCTATAGTTGTCGGGCTCGAGATAGCTGCCCTAGCTTGTGGAATCATGTCCGCTGGGAGCAAGCTAGCGTCCCGCAAACTAACATCAAAAGCTAAGAAGCATGATGAAATTTGCACTCTGGCGACGGCTAAGCTTTCTAGTATAGCCGACCTTGTTTCAAAGGCTTTGGATGATGGGAGAATTTCAGACGTGGAGTATAAAATAATTACAGCTGAAGAAAATAAATTTCACCAGTTGAAAAAAGATATTCGGAGCAAGGCGCCGGCGGATCTGGACGAAGAGACAAAAAAATCTCTCATTCTGAAAGGCCGAGACGCGGCACGGGCAGAATTCGTCAAAGCTTTAGGGTCGAAATAACCTGTATACACGATCAGGACAGTTTGGAACCACCCCCCTACTCCACTGAATGATCCGCCTCTGGGTAATGCGCGGAAGGATATACTCCTCAGATAAACAAGGTGTGTATGAACATTTTTTCTCTCCCGCGTGACACGGTTGCTCGCAATGGTGGTTGGCCGACGAAATTTGCGCTAAGCCACACCTATAGGCCCTCTGGGCTATATTGAGGATCTAACTTCACCCCTTTATAGAGTAGCAGTTTGATTCCAGTCGTCTTTTCAAACTTCCAAACCATCCTATGAAGTGCGTCTAGTGTGCAACGCTCACACATCTCATATGGTTTCCTAACACCCCTCTCACAGAATATACACTCTTCTATCACCTCGCCCCGCTTTGCCTCATGCCAAGAACAATAAAGGCCGACGGTTGGGCGGCCGCAATGAAGTTCTTTGCCGAGCTTCGGCCACTCACATCCATAGGTCTCCATCTGTATGTGCCCAATAAGTCAGCCTCTAATTCGACGCGCCCTAATATTTTTCAGTTATAACACCATAACGAAGAAAAAGCCGCCTAAACCATCACGCGGATTTAAAAAAAAAAAGAATTAAAAAAAAATGCAAAAGTCGGCTTTGTGATTCGTTCCCCCACCCCTCTCAGAGGATGACAACAACCCGGGTTTTTATGCACACAACTTGCCATCCTCCGAGAGATGTGAGGTGTGTTGGTTAAACCACATGTATAGAGATTAGGCGACCCCCTTGTTGGTTGCTAATCGAAACGAAATACTAGCGAAACCTAGAAGGTGCCCGCATCCGCACTACGGCAGCCTAGAATATTGAATGGAAACCCGGGTTTGAGCATGCAAACCATTCAATTTCTAGACCTGCTGAGTGTGATGTGGTTTAACCAACTTGACCACGCCACCGACCGAAGTAACACCAACATTTTGTGGTTATATATCACTATTAAAATATGTAGTATACATTTGTATATAATTTTGTACATACATTTGTATATAATTTTTTTGTACATACAATGTTTTTTTTTCAATGTATGTTATAAAAAAGCAAAGAAATTAATAAAAGCTTATAAAAGTATATCACTGGCTCAACGCGCATTGATTAACTTCCACGTCACTTGTTAGCGGGGGAAATAAGCGTGCTGTGTGTAGCACATTCTGTTAACGAACGTGTGGTGGTAAAAAAAATAGCCCGCCGTTTTTTTTTTGAGCTTTGTGGCTGCAGTGATATATCACACCGGCTTGTGTTGGGAGATATGACAGCTTTTCCAAAATATGTCTGAGTAATATATCGTGGTGGGCGGCTCGGTCGCCATGCGTGCGCTCCGGGATACAGAGGACGGCCCGGTCGGGCGGTCGCGCCCCGGGGCCCTGGGGGGTGGGGCCCCCGGGGGTTGGGTCCCTAGGGGGCTTTCTTTTGGCGCTCCTGTAGTGCCCCGACCCTTTTGGTCCCCGGGGGCTTTCTTTTGGCGCTCCTGTAGTGCCCCGACCTTTTTGGCCCCAAACCCCCAATTGACATCTACTGGCTGAGATTGAGGAATTTTATAGTAGAGTACCGGAGATAATAGAACATTTTGGAGAGAAAGCAATCTTTCAATCATAAACACCCACTGTAGACAACATCCAATATGGCCCTGGTAGCTACAGTATCGTAATGGCTAGAAGCTCACCTGTCGATCTTGTGATCATGAGCTGGAATCAGCATCGGGGCTGATTTGTTCATAGAGAAGTGACCTGATCTGTTATAATTGACCTTATTTGCTTGTGTTCGCTTGCTGTGAACTCCAGCGCGAAGTCCTGTATGCCGGATGAAAACATCATGTTGTCCAACATCAGTGTGATGTCATACAGGACCTGAGGTTTGCGTGAGTATCCGTTGTCCCATGTCTGGCTTATTGGTGTGCAGACTGATGGTTCCTCGCCGTGCAGGCAGACACTCTCCGACTTCGGAGGAATCAACGATCCTACTGACTTTAGCCAGGACCCCAACGGGACCTGTTGCCCAGGACGATCGGCGAGGACGGCGTCAATAGGTCTTGGCCAGTATAGAACCCAGCCCTGGTGTCCTGGAAACACCTCTGCGTCCCTGATTTGTTAGAATTGACCTAATTTGTTAGAATTGACCTGATTTGTTAGAAGTGACTTGATTTGTTAGAAGTGACTTGATTTGTTAGAGCTGACGCATCACATACCCCATGCCCATTGTCTATAAAACATTGCTCTATCACCGTATGCCCAATACGGCTAAGCGATGTACACGGATAAATTATTTACCTTTTAGAGAAGGCTCTATTCTTGGACCACATCTAACGATATCCGCATGAACCAAATTGATTACACCTGAACAAAACAAAGAGACACGTATAACATCCATTATGACATTGTCACGAGCAGAATGTGAAACGAATCACGAACTACTTGTGACAAAGATAAAACTGAAGATCAAATTAAGATCAGAGGATGGATCGCAACTAAAAGACAGACAATCTACGAAATAGGAAAGACGAGAGGGTAGACAAAGCTGACTATAACTACTGCTGATCATTCATTAATTCAGTAGCATGTCCTTTGCAGAACCTAGCTCCCATAACAACATTCCGGAAAACTGCTTGGCCATATGCAAGATGTCCCGCATCCGATACACCAATCTATAGATCATCTGCCACATCCTGCATCCATCTTCTCTTTGGCCTTCCTCTTCCTCTCGTCCCTGGCATATACCCCCCCCCCCCCATTATTGTTATCTCCAGACTTCATGACGTTTCTAGTGACCAAAATATTTCAATTGTCTTTGTTTTATCGTCTTTAGTAGCCAACCTTCTTCAATATTCAGCTCTTGTATGGATGCATTTGTTCTTTTCTGTAACCAAACTATTCTTATAACCCATCTATAAAATTTATATTCAAAGACATTTATGAACTGTTCAGATTGTTTAGTAAGTGTCCAGGTCTTACAGGTGTATCTTGCAATAAGAAAGATGCATGCCCTTAAAAATGTAAGTTGTTAGGTCTATCTGTCCCACTCCACAATCTATTCAGTTGTTTTAGCTTTTTTAAGCGCAATAGATATTCACCTTTTAATGCCTTTCATTGTGTCACCATTGTTGGTAATTGTGACCCAAGATATTCGAAATTTTCCACCACCTCCAAGTTTTCATCATTAACATATATTTCTGCTGATCACATATAGTAAATATG